>CM067370.1:139731813-139943342 GCA_034401795.1 Chaetoderma sp. LZ-2023a
GAAATCTTCTTGGCAGGATGGGTTCGCTGGATCCGTCACCAAAACATCCACAACAGACACACACGCATGCACGCACCCGCCCACCCACCCATCCACACACTCACGCGTACGCTCATAAACACAAACACAAATGCAGACACAGACAGAGACAGAGACACCAACACAAACGCACGCACGCACGCACGCACGCACGCACGCACGCACGCACGCACGCACGCACGCACGCACGCACGCACGCATGCACCAACGAATGAACTAACGAACACACACGCACGCGCACACACCATTGGAACAATACGTGTTTCTTTCAATCCTTAAAAGATATGATGGAGATGGTGAATACCACCCTCTTGATTAGCATTAAATACTTTAAGTGTGCACGCGGTAGCGTCTCCAAACCAATCACGCACTTAATAAATTCTGCCTTCATACAACACCCCAACCCCCTCAACTCAGTTGGACAAGGTACCATTATCTTGTTGCCCAAACACAGGAGCCTCATGGACCACCAACCAGCATGCGACCTATAGTGCTTCTCAACAGCATCTGGAAGATCATGTCCGATGTGACACTGTCTCGCATTCGAGAACAGATTGACAGTTTCACTGCAGTCTACTGGCGCGGCTTTAAGCAAGGAAGTGGCTGCACCATGCAAGCGTAGTCCACGGAGCCACAGTTTCCAAAAGGATAGAGAAGAAGAAGAAGAAGAAGAAGAAGAAGAAGAAGAAGCCTCTTCATGGTACTCTGTTAACAATTTATCAGGAAGATATCACATGTTCACATTAAATATACCAAATTTGAAATGTTATAGATTATGCTGTTAAGAAACAAAAATTAAAATATAACGTATCACATTGCTAAAAGAAAAAGCACAATATAAATAAAAAATAAAATATCTTCATGACTAGATCTAATGGTTTTTAATAGAAAGACACAATAAAATACATCATCTTTAACAACTGTCATCATACTCCAAAACAAGGTACAAACAACGAATTAAAACACACGGTCAAATGAGTCCCTTGAGATTTAATTCATCATCTTGTACACTGCATAGAATTTCATTTATAGCCAAGAAATTCAGAAAGGTTTCTATAGATCCTATGTTTTGCTGATGCTGAAATTCAATATGGATTCGTGATCGTACCCTTGATATAAATGCTTTAAGTGGGTCTGTTTGTTCTTGGCCATCAAGAAGACGCTGCCGTGTTATATATGTGGCCATTTTTGCATTTTCCATTGCCCAATTTGAGAGGCGATGCTTTACTTTTCGTTCATCCCAAGAAGGACAATTTGGACAAGTGAAACCTTTTATGTAATTTTCAGCTTTAAATTCACTAATATCTAACAATTTAAGGTCGGTTCTACGAACGAGCAACAACAATGGTTGAAGACGAGGACAAGTTAAAAACATATGCGTAAGGTCCTCCCGCTTTGCACAGGACGGACAATCATCGTTAGGACGGTATCCTGCACGATAAAGAAACACACCAGTATTTAGTGCCCCGTGCAAAATCTTCCATGATATATCACCTTCGTAAGGTGTACATGGGTATTCATAAAAGCAGCGACAGTGTTCCAATGGTGTGATACTTAAAGATAAAATATCAGCCCAAATACTTCGGCCAGAGATCTTAAAAACAGTATCATACGATTTGAAAACTGACAGCTTGTAGAAATCTGATTTACAACCTGTATGTGTGGATACGCAATATTCGCCGTCATTAAAAGTACAAGATAGTTGAATATCATATGAAGACTGAGGATTATGACTCGATTCCTTTAGTAAACCAATCCACACAGGGTTTATAATATTCCACAAAGTGTTTAATTTGAGCTCTAGTAGTATCTTCGAGTTGAATTTTACTTTCTGTGACAATTGGTCAGTAGATATTTTATGTTCACCAGATACTATATTACCAATAGTAGTAATCCCTCCATCTATGAAATCTTGATAAAACAGACTTAAGCCAGTGTTTACATCGCGGATGGAAGGATTCAGGAAGAGTGCTTCATTCCGGACATCCGCTTTACAGACTGGTGTTGATTGCCTTGAAATGTTAAAAGAACCCCATACATTAACAATGACCTATAAAAAGATGGTAAATGTTCATACATATTAGAAGTGCGATCAATATAAAATAACTGGTTATCATATTTCATGTTATGCACTCGATTCAAGAACCATTTCGTCAACACATAGGAGAGAGACAGGTCGCCAATTGGTTATCAAACTAAGATCACCATTCTTCGGAAGCAAAGTTATGACAGCGCGTCGACAAGATGTAGGTAAAATCATATCTTCAATTGCCTGATTAAAAACGTCTAAAAATCCTGTTTAATAACTTCCCAAAAGGTTTTATAAAACTCTGACGGCAAGCCATCAATTCCAGGACTCTTATTGTTTTTCATTTTATTAACAGCATTGGTAAAATCCGACAAAATCAGTACTTTGTCTAAATCATTTTTTGATGCTTTGCTCACCTGGGGGAGATTTGCTAAAAGAGCATTCTCTGATTGTTTACATATTGGTGCATTACCATATAATGCGCTATAAAATTCAGTAGCATACGTTATTATTTCGACTTCGTTATTTACTGCCCTACCATCTGGCAGCGTTAGATGTGACATCGTTCGATTACATGCTTGTTTATGTTCTAAATTAAAGAAATATTCAGTAGGTTTGTCAGATTCATTGAGATGTTTAAATCGTGATCTTACCCATGCGCCTCTAGCATGATGTTTGAGTAAATCATCTAATGTATCTCGTTTTTGTTCTAACAGACGGCTTATATCATCACTATTCTGTGGCATGGAAGATAATAACTCTATTTCAGATTCCAATTGCAATTTTTTCTCACGTAAGATTTCAGCCCGTTCACGGGGATAACGCTGCGATATGGTAGCTATGTCCCACCAGTCATGTAAACAATCAAAATTCATCTTCTCTTCCCGCCAGCTCTTCCAAAAATCAGTTATCAAATTAAAATACTGTGGCTCTTTTAAGAGAGATGTATTTAAGCACCAATATGAACTCTTTCGTTTGCTGTTTTTACAAAGAATGGTGCACATAACAAAATCATGGTCAGAGTCCAAACAAGGTACAACAGAGCATGATTTAACAATTTGCTTGCAATAATTAGAGATATAAAAATGATCAATTCTAGATGCGGTTTCATTTGATCGTTTCCAGGTAAATGTTTTTGCATGGGGATGAAGGTAGCGAAATGTATCTATAAGATCATGGCAACTTACCACTGATTGCAGAAAATCAGCGGCAGACGGGTGAGGTTCGACGGCCGATGTTCTGTCAATCGTGGAGTCCAAAGTGCAATTAAAGTCACCACCAATTATTATAGGATACGGGTGAGTTAGTGACGCAATATGAACTTTCAGAGATTCAATTCAGTTTATCTGCGCATTCTGTAGGATTATACAAATTAATTAAATAAAAATTAAAATCCTTCATTTTAACAGTAACATGCAAAATCCTTCCTTGTACAATAGTTTTCGTCTCAGACAGAGTCACATCTAAATTAGGTCTAAATAAGATTGCCAACCCAGCACTATTTTGGGCAGATGTATGTGAAAAAAACTGTTTTACCCCGCCTTAATAGATTCCAAACAGATTCATCAGACCTGCTCGTATGAATATCTTGTAAGAATACTACATCTGCTTTGAGCTCCGAACTCAGCTGATGACACATGCGAAATCTTTTGAATGAATCTCGACAACCTCTCGTGTTTAAGGATACAAATGAAAGAGAGGCCATAATATAAAATATTAAGATAAAATTGAGTACAATGAAATTAGCCATGAGTAATCAATGTTAAAATGCTTAAACAGTAAAGTACTTCAAAAAACTACAAATACAAAATGGACACCTTTTCATTTTTTTCTGGCTAGCTTTGTAATTATTTTACAAATACGGGATTTCATGGTCTGATCAGTATTCGATTGCTTTTTTAACCTGATTAGTTGATGAATTAGAATCTTAAAGTTGAACTGAAAATCCCTACACTTTTCTAGAACCTTCTTGCTATATTTTATGCTTTCGACGAACATTTTTACATCTTCAAGGGACGGAGTTGTCTCCCTCGCCGACATCCGACATCTCCGAAACAATGAGCATGGTGTCGCATTCGGAACTGTCCTCTTCAAAGGAATTCATCAATAAAGTCTCTTGGGAGATTGGTAGCATTTCACCCGCATCGGCAAATATCCTCCCAAGGATCGTGTCCTGGTTTTAACACTGGAATGGGGGGGGGGGGGCTGTCGGTCACCACGATCACTAGACAAAAATTACAAGCCCCTATGTAAAGACTGACGATGGCGCCATCTTGTCTGCAAATCTGCCTCCCGGTGAACGTCTACCTGTATTTCGTTATCACCACACTCATGATGATCATCCTGGTTATCATTTTGAGCACTAATAACGTTAATATTATTGTGTTCGTTTTGCGGCTGGACGGATTTCCTCGTCACTGTCATAATTCCCGCAGTATCATCCACGACCACCTGGGTGTTTTCTAAGTTCGAACTGGCAACCGGTTTATTTGGCCAAGATCTCTGAAAATGGCCCTTAAGATGACAAATGAAACATACAATTTCATCATTCGATATGAAAAGACGATGGGGTTTATTGTCACAGACGACATCGAGAAATTCAGGCAGCATAGCACCCTTTTCAAGGACGATTTGTAGTTGCCGTCTGAAACTTTTCACTTGCTTAAGTTCAGGTGTTTTACAGGTGTTTTACAGCCTAATGGTATGACCCTACAAGTGCCTACGACTTTACCATAAAACACCAGTGCTTGTGTGATCAGAAGGTTTAGAATAAATGGCTGAGTGTTAGAGATAACGATTCTAGTAGGTACTTTTTCAAGGGAAAACATGTTATGGAAACGACCAGCTACTTGTATCCCTTCTAGGCATAACTTCGTCACATCACGATCAGTTCTCACAAACATGTTAAGACCCCCTTTCACTCTGGAGGCAGCGACGATGTGCCCAGGGGAAACAACCGCGGCTGCACTCTTCACGTACTTCTCGATTGCTACCCCTTCCAGGCAGTCAGTTCTCACTCCATTCTTTCTAACTATGCCTTCAAAAGGCTCATAATCAGCTAACGTACCTGTCACTGCTCCTCGAGATTTTTGCACTCTGTCCGCGAAAGTGTCCATTGTTAGTAAACAAAAGCCTACTCAAGCTCGCCTTACACTGACCAGCGGCTAGACCGATAGGCCGGCGAGCTTAATGGTGCCTATGTATTACTACAAACGGACTAACTTCAAAACTTAAATTCTCAAAGTACGTAGTTAAACAACAACAAATTACGAAAATAATGTCACAAACATAAGGTAGAACACGTTAATAAAGACACTGTACAAGATACGATTAAACATCAAGACACAAACACGCGAAAACACTGTGAAACTGGAGAGCTCTAATTCATGCGACTTCAACGAAGAAGAAGAAGGAGGAGGAGGAGAAGAAGTAGAAGAAGAAGAAGAAGAAGAAGAAGAAGAAGAAGAAGAAAAAGAAGAAGAAGACGACGAAGACGACGGCGGTGGCGACGAGGGCGACGACGACGATATACATTCAGAAAATAATGCCTAGTGAGTAGCCGCTAGCGCTTGAAAAATTTCGAGCACAGATCGATTTTCTTTCACCCGCACGTGTGCATTTACACGATGCTCGAGCGCAGATGTAAATGTTAGGTCTACATTTATTTTCAGCTGTTAGCTGTCCGAAATTACACATACATGAAATCCAGCCTGCCTCTTCTTCTTGTGTTGACATGTTGACTACAGTTGAATGTCAGAAATCTGAATGAAACTGAATTGAAACTGGCTGTTAGCCAGGTTATCTTTATCCCCCGTATAGCATGTCATTGAGCAACGTTGTTGATGGCGCGTGGCTGTGCCGCTGCTGGTTGAAACGTGAGAAATCCTGTAAAATCTGTGTAACTGTTTCTTGGCTAGTGCCACAGGGGCACATCACTGTTGTTCCAATCTCTAGTTTATTGAACATGTTAGCATGCAGCCTGCAGTATCCTGAACGAAGTTGTCAGATTATCACATGTTCACTTCTAACCAGCTGATTATGACAGAATGATGATTCATGTTTTGGGTGCTCATCCCTTCCATTTTTCTGTTATGCTTGATTCATCGCCGTCTTGGCTTCTTTGACTGCGTAGCGTTCGTGGTGTTGTTCTTTTGTTGACCCCGATTTTGCTAGAAAGTCAGCTCTTTCGTTTTCCGAGATATTACAATGAGATCGGATACATTGGAGGATAGCAGTGCTTTCTAGGCTTTGAGAGTTTAGAGCGTATCATTGATGTGAGGAAGGACATGTTTGCACGCTGTGATATATGGTCTGTTGTTAATACCTGGACGGTCTTTTAGAGTATTTCGCTCTCTGCTTTGTCAATGGAGTAGGTATGACCTGTTGGGATAGCAGTTTGTATTTGATAGTCACATGGATAGTTGATGAAAATACCACCTCCGCCATGTGTAAGGGCATCAGATGCGGATCCATCAGTGAAGACGTATATCCATTCGTTTTGCTGATACTTTTCATTTAAGACTTTCGGTGATTTGCGTTCATAACCTTGTTAGAAATGCCATGTGTGGAGTCTCTAATGATAATACTGTGTTGAGCCAGGTGTGGTTGTACCGGGTTATGGGTAGATAGTGATGACGGTTCTATAATCTGAATAGATGGTACTTTCTTTGTTAGATTCGCTAGAAAGGGGTGCGAGACATTAACGTTTAAGTCTTCTTTTTGATGTTTTTTGTATTTTCTCATTTATTGGGTGGTACTCAATTCTTTTAAACTTTTCGGTTTATAGAATCACTTTGGCACGTTATCTGTCCTCGAAAGGTTGGCCACATGTCACCGTTTCAACACCACCAATAAGTGTAGATCACCTAGCACCTATGAAAGCCAACTTAATATACTGTAAATCAGCTTTTATGAAAACCAGCATAATACACTGTAAATCAGCTTTGTTGTTTTTCAGCGGCCTACCGATAGTCGTTAGCATACCGACAAATAATACACATGGAGAGCAACATATCGGTCTACTAATGCGTGTAGGAGTGGTCGGGAATAAACCGCCACACATCCCCCGAACTCGACATTAGGAAGTTGGCCAGGCAGATTAGATCTTGCTAGTAAAGTCAGTGACGTCTGTAGAGTTTGAGACATCAATCGCCTCCCCACAGGGAGATGGTCTTTCCCCGGTGCTTTTGACCTGTTACCTAGCTGCTGCAGTGAAACCCATGCGAGAAAGTTTCACAAGACCAAACTCCCCAGTGTCAATACTGGGTATGCCGCTAGAGATGGAATATGCCGATGATGTGGGGAAAAAACCCTTGACGAACTTCTCCCAATAGCTGCAAGCAAACTAAAAATTGAGAATCTGTTTATGAATGAATCCAAAACAGAGTTCACCCACATATACCTATCCACAAAACATGAAACTATAGAAAATGACGATCCGGTTCGTGGCGGCGAACCATGGAGGAAAGGTAAAATCCTGGGCTCACTGCTTTTCAGTACTTCTGACATTGATGCACGCTGCGTCATGGGGAACAAAGCTTTCCAGTCCTTCTGGAAGCTATGAATTCGTAGATCAAAGACGCCCTTGATTGAAAGGCTACAATTATACAATGCAACCTGCGTATCCTTGACGCTGTATAACTGCAACAGCTGGGAAGCTCCAAAGGCAGCTCTAGACAAACTCGATGCCTGCCACCGCAAACACCTACCCACAATCACTGGACACCGATGGTCAGATAGCATAATTTCCAATGATGCACTATATATATACAAGATGCATAATACGTCGCCGCTGTCTGTAAAAATCGTCTATCAAAGATGGTCCATGTTTGGCCATGTTCTAAGGATGCCAGAAGAGACACCAGCATAGACAGCCTTGGAATTCGCCCTACTCGGAGCAAGCAAATACAAAGCCAGGAGAGGATATCATTACATAAATCTGCTAAGCGCGCTACGAGGTGATCATCATCAACAACAACAACAACAACAACAACAACAACAACAACAACAACAACAACAACAACAAGGATACTGAAAGTAATGAGAAGATAAATGGTGCTGACTAGTTCGTCATGTAATGAGAAGATAGATAGGAAAGACTGACTCGTCATCTACTGAACAATGGTCCATGTTAACCGAATTCTGTTTATATATGCACTTGCTAGTAAAAATATAACATACATGTTGTTGATAAATAGGATATGTATTAGAAAGTGAGATTAATGTATAAATGTATTAATGTATAATCACAGAATAAGCTATAAACACATTCCCGAAAATATTCTCGAAAACTAAACTATTTAATAAAGCAAAGGCAATCATCGGCAATGGAAGTACTGTTATGATTTCGTCGACTTGAATGAAACTAAGAAATAGGTTCTTTGACAATAAAAAGAAATGGTGAGTATGATGTTCATTTAGCTGATTGATGGCTGAGTGTTTGATCGAAAACATATTTATCTAGAATCGGAGACCATCATCGTCTGCACGATTCTATATGACTGCAAAATCAACTATACAATAAGAACACGAATTCTTAAATCCTCCAGTAACAATACCTTATCAGCAAGACGTTATCATAATACCTTAAATAATATCCCATCTCTTAGTTTGTGCAGGTGTTGCCAAGATGATTGTCATTTTTGCTTATATGACAACAATCAGAGAATGCAATGATATCACGGATTCTGCATCGCATCCATGAACTATTCACATACCCTAGACCAATCCACTGCACGCCTAGTTTCGACATTTTGGATCTAATCAGGCGCAGGTAGGATTCAAATCTTACCTGCACCTGATTAGACCCAAAAGATCAAGGCTAGTCGAGCAGTGGATTGGTCTAGTGTGTGTGAATAGTTCATCAATTTCATAACCATAATTCGGTAATACCATATATAATTGCTATGTAAGTGCATCAAATCCGTGTCAGTCAATGAAGAATGAGATGAAGAGACAGCAACGCTCCACTTGAAACATATCCATGGCAATGCAATTCTACTCCATCCTTCTACATAATCGTTCAAGAAAGAACATACATTATTAGCATAAACATACCATAGACCGTTACTAGATGACAAACACAAAATAAAATGTTTCATTTGTCAAACGTCATCGACTGGTCGATTTAGAATATCCTGAATTAGCTTTTGCGACCTAGAACTGGTGCAATTAATCACGATCGTTGCATGTGTGCATCGAATTCAAACACTGATGACTAACTAAATGTTTTAAAGAGTATCTCGTTGTCATAGCGATAATAAAAAAACATAATTAATTGGTAAGATAATAAACAAAAATAAATATATACACATGATTCCATACTGGTGATGAGAAAGACTCGGTGTTCAAGAGTTTATGCTCGTGTAAGTACTGTAGTTCAAATGGCTTAATATTTATCTCTGAATATCGCACACATAACGGAGCATGCCAACTCTAAATATCTAAACAAAAGTCATTCAGGCATGAAGGTGGTCCATATAAAAGGAATAGAAGCATTCGACATGTCGCTCAATTATCTGACGTCATAATCAAGTATGCCATTATGTAGCTGACGTCGCAATGTTAATGGCATATCTAGCTCATGAACAGTGAAAGGTCCATCAAGCGTACGAATTGTATGTTTTATATAGATTTACAATTTAATAAGCATTCTGTTGAATTGTTAGAAACTAATTTTAGAGAGAACCGTTGCTGCCATAGGGCAGCAATAGTCCCCGTACAGATTAGTTTCTTAAGCTTCCCTGTATAGTTACCTTGAAATTGGAATTCTGGTAATTCATAGTTCAAGTATATAAATCGATTCCAGTACACGTACCTCAGTTGGCGGAGCTTAGCTTGGAAACTTATGATTGCTTGCCTCATCTAACTATGCATAGGATGATGATGATTAAAATACTGATTGTGACAATGATTCAGATTGAATGCCACACGTTGGTGTCAGTCTTTGTGTGACTTCGATTATGACCTTGAAGATATGGTACAAGGAGAGAATAGAGAGAACAGAATTTTAGTAACAAACTGTTCACATCGTATCTCATTACTTAAATAACATATTATGAAAATTCGAGATAGCTGCGCATTTTGACATATAAAATTGTTGTAAGGTAGTATGTCTGGAATATTTGGATATGCACGAAATCCATTCATGTTTATCCAAACGTCATGTTAAAATCTGAACTAACCATATAATTTCGCATATATCGCACGATGTCATGTCCCGTGTTCGACAACAATCACAGTGAGTTGATAAATTTAGACACAATTACAGGACAAAACTGGAACTCAAATGCTGCAATTATACAGAAACGACGATTGATCATTGCTCTTAGATACTTATATGATAATTGGTGCTATTCACAAATTTTGTGTGAATGCACTTAATGCATTATAGTTTAAGATAGCACGTTGCTTAGCGTTATTGTGACTGAATAAATAATTAATGGCCTATGTTATGTGAAACTTTGTTTTAGTTATTAGGACTTGCTTTATCCAGAGTGAACCTTTAATTCTCCGCATCTCAATTCACGGGTAACTGTACGGGTAAGATGCTAAATGTTATGAACCTTATTTGACAGTAACCTGTTGCCGCGATAGTCACGAACAGCTTCGAGTCAAATTCACCTTTCCAGAGTACCCACCCATCATATGACGTCATAATGAACTGCGTGACGTGTACAATGACATCATAATCAATGACGTCATAAATGACGTCGATAAGTACGTCACGAACGCATATTTGAAGACGGTCTATGCGTTGTTGTACAAATTGTTGGCTTTTACTATTTAATAAATATTCTGTTGAATATTTTGAAACTAATTTGACTGGGCGCTGTTGCTGCCATAGGCAGCAACAGCAACCAGTCAAATTAGTTACAAAATGTTCAACAGCTTCCCTGTATAGTTTTCAGGAAATTGATGGCTAGGGCCTTTGGGGATCGATCAATCCCAACACGGCGAGGTGTGGGTGGAGCTTAGCTAGTGATGGGCGGGGCATAGCTAAAATTGGAAAGGTCCATTCGCCTCCAAACAGTGAGCATAACACAATATGTATGGCCTTTCGGATTCAAAGGGTACATGTCACAATTTAATCCTTTAACCCTCAAATTTGTTCAAGAAAATCTCAATTTTCTCCTACAAAATGTCCATTTGCAGACCTTTTTGAATTTTTTCGCTGGAATGACTGGCACTGTTATCGAGCTAATCATTCCAGTGATAAATATTTTGGCCGGTTTGAGTGTAAAAGGGTTATTTAAGGGACAAGAGATAGACCATACGCATCCATTGTCTTGCTCGGCGAACATCCTCGCTATGAGGAGGAAAGATATCACTCGTGCAGCAGCAGCAGCAGCAGCAGCAGCAGCATGTACAACCTTTTCACGAGGTACAAAGATATTTTAGTAATGCTAACAGGGAATGCATCACTCGCATTTCACTTGAACAAGGGCACCATATTCAACCAGGCCACCATTTCCCTAGGCAACGCGCTCTCAACAACATAGTATGTTTAGTCTTTTGCTTCCTATTTTAGCCTCTTGAAGTCCTGGTATTGCAGCGATATTTCAGTGCAGAATGTACGTAAGTAAGTAGATTATGGTTGTCATACCTCGAAGTGCCACAAATTGACGAAATTCGTCATGGCAAAGGCATGAAAACCATACAGTAATAGAAGTTGTAGAAATTCCCCAATGACGAGACATGCAACAAATTAATGCATTTATTTGATAGATGTGATAAGAATATAGATTAATGTGATAATTCTATTGCACATTTTCCTCCATGCCTTATCGTGTGTCTAGTAAGCATACACTGAATCAATTAGAGGAGGAATATGTCATTCCAAAAGCTAAGAGCAATGCTTTCAGTACCATGAATGAAAAGGGATCGAAGATGAAGGTCAGATGGATATCCGTCTGGTCTCAGCTATAAAATAGTATTGATAATGTATTCATATGTGTAGACTTAATAGTAGATATACGTGGTGAGTCAAGTGTTGGTCAAACATGGTAAATGTAGTGGTGCTTCAGCAAAACAGTTAACGTTGTTACAACCTCCTGTAATAACCAGTTACCATAAAATTATGCCGCCTAATCTTTGGCAGGCATGATGGTATGTTATAGATACCGAATGAAACTTATTAGAGTCCATCCCCAGTGAGCCATACTTGTTCTGATGAGGGGAGAAGATCATATGTACATATATCTAAGAATGAACCAACTAGAAGGGTACACATGTTAGTCCGATGAGAAGATTATGTTTTTCCAGTTCAATTGCATGAACGTGAACCATGATTAATTTGTTGATCACTTGTGAGGTAGCCATTGTTGAATGAGATCGCTAGTCAACATTACCACGAATGTTTCAATTCATAAATCTAGATATGAAGCAAACTAGTTTCCAGAGATTATAATGATAATTATTGGAATGTTATTGAATGATAATGGCACAATAACAGACCACGATTCTTATAGTATACTTTATCATTGCTTCCATCAGTAAAGCCGTTTATAAGATAAACTATGATAGAAATATGCAACTGAAAATCGTTGCGAATGCATATGAAGAAATCCAGTTTTAGCTATGCCCCACCCATCCTTAGCTTAGCTCAACCCACACTTCGCGTTATCTACGTCATTCTTGACGTAATTAATCATGACGTCAGCCTATATGTCACATGGTTGATTATGACGTCAGGTTTGATTGATGGATAAACTGGAATCCTCGATTGTGTTCAACAGCGACAGAAGGCAGTGTGCATACTATTTGTTCTGGGCAACAAAGCTACAAAATTTAGATCAATAGACATGTCCCAAGGATATATTTATTTGTGTTTGTTAGAACCTATACAGAACATACTAACGATATCCTTTCGAATCTGTTTTGCAAGTAAAACATAGAGAAATGGGTTGACTATTGAGTTAGAGTAGAAAATAAATACAGCGATTACATATAGTGTCCAATGATACGATTGTTCAGGGATTCCGAAGATCTCATGAATGCAGTAATGCACGACATAAGGTAACCAGGTTAGGAAGCTTAATATAATCACAGAGAAAACAATTCTTCCATCTGTACTGCGCCGTTTCTCCGGAGCATTCGAGGTGATGACCTTCCGTTTTGCCACAGTTATGTGTTTCGCCATGTGACATATAAGGATAATTAGGCAGACTATTAGGTTCAACCCATTCATTATTCCATCCTTGATGGTGTAGCTTCCATCAAAGAAGCAAAACCATCTGAATTCATTATTGAAATATGGGACGACGCCTGGTCGGTAAAAGTAGGCTAACGGCGAAAGAGTAATAGCGCATATTAACCATATAGACACGCAGACTTTAACTAAAAGTGATGTTGTAAGATAAGACTGGGCATACAGCGGATACACAAGCTGCACATATCTAATTATGGCGAATATTGCAAGATGGCTAAAGCTGATATAGCCACACATGACTTGCGAATAAACTATTGCCCCACATGACGCATCTGTGTTCGGATACACCATGTATGGGAAAAGATACAATACGTCCAATGCGAGAAGCAAACAGGAAGCCATATCTGCGCAAGCCAGACTCGTGATGACTGTGAATGTTGTAGAGCGCCATTTATCTGTCTTCAGGAAGTAGAACACGAGCAGACAATTGGCCAAGAAACCAAAAGTGAACATAGTGACGGGAATGCCTCTCAGTATTAATGGATGTACATGATCATAGAAATCAATGTACTCCTCTATTCTCGTACTGTTAATAGACATATTAGATACCGAATGCGACATTGTTTATATGGGTATTCAAGGAGAAAATATGAACATAAATAGATTACAAGAAACACTATCTTAGACAATACACACCGTGGTTGATATTACTAAGCGTATGGCACTTTAGTACAAGTAAGTTGTAAAACAAAATGCCCTTGTGACGTCAAAGTCTCTACGAAATAGAATATCTGTGGCATCACTAGTTGTGTATATATCACCTCAAAGAGCCGAACTAAACGAATGCAGTTAATCTGAATACTGTGCCACGGTTGGGCAAGACACGTGATACTTATCATCTATCTCTGTTCTACCCTTATTATCTCAAGCACATATGAGTTCTCTATGATATTGACAGACACGCACGATACCATACGTGCATGTTCCTATTGCCCAGCAGTAGGTAAGCCATTATATGTTACTGTTAAAACACTGCAAAGTGAAATATGTTGATATATGTTAATAAAAATCTCGGAAATTAAAAAGAATTTATTATAAATAATTTCAAATAAGAAGCAATAAAAACTACTACATGATCACTATATTTTGTTGCACATCGGTCAGTGTTCACTGAAGTGAAACGATATGGCGATAAAATGTACACTTGTAAGAATATAGCCACCATGAGGAGACAGATGTATACGTAGTGTCAGAAGTTAGAGAAAATACATACGCGCGCTGGGAACACTACTGATATGCGTGTTGATCTGTCCCTGTCCAGGCTAAGGTAGTTTCTATCACATTATCTTACCTGTCTTTAAAGGCCATTAAATGAATATATATATATATATATACATTGCAGAGAGGATACGTGAAGAGACTAGTCCACATCTGTTAACTGCGGGGTAGCAATCTGACATATCTTTGTCTCAGGGCTAATCATTTCACCTATTGTTTGTATATGCACGTGTATATGCACGTGTGTTACAATCAAGTTACGATCGATGGTTACCTATCTCGCGAATTTAATGAGGGACGAAACATGTGATATCTTATTATTATTTTAGCGCTGAAATGTTGCTAATTGTAGTATTCAATTCTCTGCCGTCAGATAATTGATTTCCATTGTGGTAACTCCATGGCTGAAACACGATGCTGTCAAAGAAGTCTTTCAACAATAGGTCTATATCTTTCAAGACGGTTCAACAGCTTTCGTTACATTGGCTCAGACACGTGCTTGACATCGATCTGCAGCAGTAAACGAGTTAATGTCGCGCAGTGACAGTATCTGTGTATTAAAAGTGTGAATTGCCCGAATACCGGGCAGGCTTTGTCTGTAAATATAACAGCAGGCTTGCCACTAAACGTATTGTACGGACGGCGATGTATATTTTAGCAACAAGAAAAGCATGTTGTGTTGAATAAATAACGCATTACTTTTCAACAGATTATCGACCAATCTTTGTCCCCGTGACGCAAAAGAAAGATATAGTCCCGCTGACCATCTCAGTACAACGATCGAGGCGAGAAGCAGACACGTTTTGAATGAGTAACCATGTAAGTGGATGGTAAGATGCATGTTTATTGAACAGCGCTAATGCTGCTTGCATGGAAATTAGTAATTCTACTCAATTAAGAACAGTACAGCTTAGACATAATTTAGAATGTTTTCGAATAAAACGTACTTTTGTATATGTTGGACTTAATATGATTGGAAGCCATTGCTGTGACTTCCTATTACATTAAGTCCAAATAGATCAACAGAAGATTTCTTACATCATGTTCAAAATTATGTGTCTGTTTTTGTTTTGGAAACATTCTAATTTATTTATGAGCAGTATTGTATGTAAATTTGATTTCAATCTGTGGCGATAGAATATAATACATTGCCTTTACCGTTTTTTGTGTTTCAGCTTCAAATTTGGTGCAGCAATGAATCCATCATGAATCTAAGTTCTACAATGGTAGATATTTATCTTAGTTTAGGAGTTTCAATTTAAACATATTTAAAATTAACTCTGTAATCAGGATATTTTATCATGCACGTTTAGGTTGATCAAAACCCTATATCCCTTATACATAGTCTAAATGGTTTATCTCATGGCCATGCCTTGTGCATAAAATACATAAAATATATAAAAAATTTGAAACCTGACGTGCCAAAGTCTAAATTCCATGAGAAATATACAGGTAAGCTGCGGAATATTTTGAACATAACTTGACTGAAACTTGTCATTGCCATATGCACCAACACTTCCATTCAAATTTTGTCAGAACTGTTTGAGAAAAATATGTATTAAGTTGACGTCAACGTGAGGAATATATGATTATATAAACTATTAAAATAATATGATTTGTTTGACATTACCTGTATTATAATTACATTTGTGTATATTTTTGCTATACCTACTGGGTGTGGGAATTTTAACATCTCAGTGTTGGTGCGACTACTGCAATAAAAAGCCTACCACTATAGAGGTTGCCGTTTGCCACGATATCAACTTGTAGTCAGGTCTTGAACTATACTCAATATTTAGCTTTTCTATATGCCATCAGTGCACATGTAAAATTTTCAACAGAAATGCGAACAGAGATTAGGGGCTTGAGATGATCAATGAAGTTATTTCTTTCATGTGTTTGTTCCTTTAAAAAGGCAATGCGCACAAAATTGTTTACTTAATTAGTCGAATATATTGGTTATAAGTGATTTAATTTTCAAGAAAAGTCTTGAGTCTTCCTCCGCCGCGGGCGTATATTGCATTCACTATGATAAACGGGCATTTGTTTCTGACAACACCGCAGAAATGCGTAGGAAACCTTGCCAGTAAGCGACATGGATTTTTTTCAAATAAAATAGTTATCGATACATCCATAAGGTCTCCAGAAAGTCGCGCTGTGATTCGAAGTGACATGTTAACCGTTACCACTTTGATGTCATAACTCAAAATTTTCAAATTAAATTCAAATTGCTGTTCTTTTTTCAACATCACCAATATTGCTGAAAAATGAACACCAGTTTCTTTGCTATTGACACTGGAAGAGATAGAATCTTGACATCAGAGTGGCAAGGGTTAGCAAGTATTATCAAGAGTGAAAAAGGTGCTGCAAGAGTCCCTCTGACGTATTAAGTTACTATTGCGCTAATATACACCGCAATTTAAACCGTTCCAATCATAAGCTAAAATCACTATATTATTTAAGCCATATATCATTGGACAGCGCATTCAATTGCCTAATCATTAGTGCATTATTTTGAATATTTTTGTAAATCTTTCACTGGGTTATTGGCGTATATAAACACACCATTATACCTAGATTCATTAACTCAAGTGGACAATAGGGGCTTTTTAAAAATTACGTTCAACAGTATTAAATTTTATAAAACTAAAATCGAATACAGAAACATTTCGAAAATTGGCGTAACTTTCCTATGATGTATGACTTCAATAATATTATGAAATTAGTTCTTCATATAAACTGCTTAAAGTGCACTGTATATGAGTCCAATAGTAACGTATTGCTCTTCGCGCGTCGGCTATCGCGGTTACCCTCCAGAAGTTGTATGCGCGATGCATTCTGGGAAGGTATTTTCCCAAAATACGTGTCCTCGGATAAATATACCAGCAGTTAGACTGAAGAGAGACAGAACACCGGCGCCAGATCAGCGACTGATAAGAGGATCATCAGCATGGGCGGTTCAATGACCGAGATTGTCTATCTGCCCACACAATAGGATAATGATTAATTAGTATAATTAGTCATAATAGTGATATAGTTGTATATAATAGTTATGTAATAAATCCTAATTGTGAACTGGCATTGCTTAGTGTCTGCATATATTTAATTATTTACTAGATATAACATCAACTGCTAGAGAAAATCAGAGAATGCATTTGAACATTTACACTCTGAGCATCTGCCGGCAACAATAGTGCACTAGCCATTCTTTGAATATAAAGCAGAATAGCGGTGCAAATTAGCCAATTGGCCTGGGGATAATACCTAAGCCACGCGAATCTACTCCTCCTAGTACAGAGCTAGTATAATGGAGTCGCCAGACATGTCCCTCAACTATCTGACGTCATAATCAATTACGTTGAATCACATGTTAACAGACGGCACAATAATAATGGCATATAACTCTCTCACGAAAATCAAGAAGTCCATCATGAAGTGTATGTCTTTGAGGAATTTACAATTTAATTAACACTCTGTTAAATAGTTTGAAGCTAATTAGACTGGGAGGTGCAACAGCCACACACCCCCACACCCCACCGGTAACATTACTTTCAAAATATTCAAGAGGTTACCTTCAAATTATGATTTTAGGAATTCAGGGTTCAAAGTATATACATCGATTCCAACACAAGCAAAAATGGGTGTCGCTTAACCAGAAAAGGGCGGGGCATAGCTAGAAATGGATCCCTCTATTCTTGTGATGGCCGCAAGAAAGCGAGCCGCTACTGCGGCATACTTGGCTATGCATGATCCGCTAAGTCGTGTAGCGTCTGTGATTGGCCAGTCGACTTCAAGCTCATATTCACGAGTCCATGGTTCTTTAGGAAGATTTAGTTCTGTTATGGTTTACCGTGACTAGGCCATAGAGCCGAAATCAAGTGTTCAACCCATCGTAACTGTGCGCGTACGCACAACACCGTACTGCATGCCCTTGTATCGTGAAAATGGAGGGATCCAATCTGTCGCTCAATTATCGGACGTCATAATCAAGATAGGCCTACGCCACTTGTTAGCTGACGTCATAGTCACATGTCCATCATAAAGGTGGCAATGGTACTACCGTAAGCGCCTGAATTGTAAATATTTGGTGAAATTTCAATTTAATAAACATTCTGTTGAATATGTTCAAACTAATTTGACTGGGAAGGTTTAGTTTCTAAATATTCAACATCTTACCTGCATAGTTACTTTGAAGGTGGGATTCCGGGAATTTAGGGTTCAATCTATTAAAGTAAATTCAAATGCGCGTACAAAGTTGGAACGGCATAGCTAGAAATGGGTCTCTATTATGTGTAGGCACATTAGTCATATACCGGGCTGCCCACTAAGCTCTCGGAAAAAGTATGAACCACGAGCGATGCTCAAATAAGCTAGCGCAGCTAAGTTAACCATAAAATATTTTAAAACCCAAATTTGCCGGTAATTGTAGAGTTCGCTACGGTAATTGTGCGAGAATGGTTAGTGCATAGTAACCACACGGGTATAGACGTCTAATTTATAAAAGTCATCGTCAAAGGCGCCCGATAGAGGCACCATTATAGCGATGTAAGGTAGATTAGTTATAGGCTAAAGGGATGCTAATCTCATCTCGAATGTTGTATTGCGTCAATAGATTCTGGTTTATAGATTCCATATCATTCATATCCTGTCACATTTCCTTATCTGTATCACAATTATCTGCTTTGTAATATCGCGTAAACGTTGAACAGTGATCGCCACCATTTTGTCTCCTCAAGCGATAGTGTGAGGTCATGTAAGCGCCAATGCATTCCATTCTTTATTATGTAATAATTAACCCCTTGAATATTTTGAAACTAATTTGAATGGAAGTTGTTGCTGCCTATGGCAGATTTACTTTTCAACCAATCAGACAAATTCTAGCCTGCCTGCCTCAGTATATACACTCGGTCATAGAGGTGCCAGCTATAGTTGAGCAATTTCGTATAAAAACAATCATACAGGTAAGCTGTTGAATATTTTGAAACTAATTTGACTGGAAGTTGTTGCTGCCATGGAATGTATATATACATAGGCGGGCAGGCTAGGATATTTCTGATTGGTTGAAAAGTAAATCAGGGCAACCATCATAGGCTGTAGAAATGTACCGACATTTAGGTACTAAAGCCTGAATATCTTTTTTTAGCGGCATGATAAAAGGCTTATAATTGCCTGCATAGTATATGAGTTGCCTATTAGATCACCTGAATAATGATCGAGAGATGAGGTTAGTTGTCCTTGAATAACTGTTATAAAGTAGTTTAGCTAAAGAATAGTGCTAAGAAGCCGTTCCTCTGAAAGAGGCGTCACCTTCGTAGTAGATGTGGTATGCTCACATACGTCTCCGTTCTACACCATTGCGACAAGCATGATGGCCCGTAACACGAGCTGTTACGCTGATAGTATATAAGGTAGCTGCTGGCCATGTATGAGTATAGCTTGTTCACCGGAAAGTTTCGCCGTTCATCAAGACTAATAGGGTGCCTAACGATCACCCACACGTGGACTAGCAAAACACAAGGCGTGCACGGCACGGGCCGGTGACGATTGGTCCGGAAAACCATCGCGTTTTAAATACTGGGAAAAACATGGCGACCACCACCAGATTTGATGGAGATGCTGATGAATCACAAGTGTATCGGTTAGTGGCATGCACCCTTTCGTTACGCATTTAATGTAGCGCAGTGGATCAAGGTTCTTTGCGAATGTGTTCCCCAATGAACCTTTCCAGTGCATCTATCTATCACATGACGTCATAGCCAACTACGTGACGTGTAGGGTGACGTCATGATCAATGACGCCGTGAATGACGTAGATAAGTGCGTTGCGAACGCATAATTGCGTTGTTGTATGAATTGTATGTATTTACTATTTAATGAACATTTGTTAAAAATTTTGAAACTAATCAAATTAGTTTCAAAATTTTCAACAGCTTACCTATATATTTGTGTGCAAATTGATAGTGTGGGAGTTCAGGGATCGATTGAGTATAACACGAGCGAGGTGTGGGTGGGGCTTAGCTAGAGATGGGCGGGACCCCATCCACTACACCACCCCACCCACCCCACCCACCCCCACCTTTAATGAAGACGATAATAGTGTTTGTATATAGAGATGACCAGTCACGAACCGCATGCTGTTTAGTGATCTCATTATTACGTCATCATTGTGTAGTAGCATCTAGAGGAGATAATTGATAAACCCAATCTGTCACTCAAGTATATGACGTTATCATCTATTACGTCAAATGTAGGCTGGCGTCAAAATCATAACTGACAGAAATACTACGTCATGAACCGGGAATAGTCCATCAGTTGTAAGAATTGTATGTTTTTACTACTTAATAAACAGTATGTTCAATATTTTGAATCTAATTGGATTAAGCGCTGTTGCTGCCATAGTTGTCATGAAACTGGGTTTCTGGGAATTCATGACTCAACGCATAACAATCGATCACAACACACGCAAATAATGTGTTCAGCTTAATTAGGGATGGACGGGGCATAGCTAAAAGTGTATTCATGCAGTATGCACATCGCTTCTCGGTTCTTTGTTTAACAAAACTTCTCGGTCCAAAGCTATGCCTCTTTCAGTGATACTATTGTGACACCATCATGATGTCTTACCATAGGCATATATGGCATATAATGATGGGTACAGTAGGTCATACTATGGTACCATTTCTTTGTTCAATATAGCCTCTCAATCATGCTTTACCCACTAAACAGCATCATCCTATTACACGGTCCTCGCACTTACGCTCAGCTCCCGTATCAGAATGGATATATATGTCGGCTTAAAGTAACACCATTAACATAATGAACCAATTTTTCGTGCAGAATGAATGAAAAAAATATCCAAATTTGGTTCAATTTCAACCAACAGTTTCAGAGGAGCTGCGCTAAAATCAATTTCCTGACCGTTTGACACGCACTCTCTGGGGCGGAGCCAAATGTAAATGTCATCGCGCACTCCGAAATCATATGGGTAACTCATACCAGATTTGGTTGAATTCCGTCCAATGGAGTTGCATTACAATCAATTCCGCGCGTTAAAATTTGACATTTTGACTCACCCCATCCACTGGAGGCAGAGCGAAATATAAATGTGCTCGTGTACTCCACAATCATATTGGAAACTCAGATACCAAATTTAATAGAATTTTCATTTTCGTCCAACGGTTTCGGATAAGTTGCTTTAAATTCAATTTGACCTTTTGACCCACCCACGCCCATGAGGATAGATCCAAATGTAATTATGCTCTTGAACTCCGCACTCATATGGGGAGCACAAATACCAAGTTTGGTTGATTTTCATCCAAAGCTTTCAAAGAAGTTCCGTTACAATCAATTTTCTGCACACTGACGCACATACGCACGCAAGCAAGCACGCGCTTGCGCACGCACGCGTGCAAGGACGCACACGGGTAGGACGGAACAATACTCACTTTTCTTCTAAAAAAAAGTGGGGATAACTAATTATTTAGGCAATAAACTATGAAATACGTAAACAACAGCCACTACATTCAGATCAATACTAATCATAAAAGAACGATTCGCGATTTCGGAACGTGCAATGTATTTCCTAGTTGATGACGTCACCATTGCACAACATTTCAACCAATCGATATACCCGTGATGTCATTCAGGCTCAGATATAAGAGCTAGTATTTTCTATTTTATAGAATAAGGTTATTTAGGCTGATACGCTTCGCAGCCGTAATATGATTGCATACCGTATATGTATGTATGTATCAACGGTGAAGCCCCAAATAGACACACAACACGATAACTCTTTACGAGAGTGCTGGAAAACTGCATTAGGCAGCAACCAGTCTTCACACATTTACTTTCAAAGGCAGCAAATTTGTGCTATAAATATAAACTACAGTCAGTCCAGCGCGTGCGTTATTGCGTGCGTGCGTGAGCGCATGCGTGCGTGCATTCGTGTGTAATAAGCTAAAGAAACAGTCCATTTTAATTTCAACTCATTTGAGCAGGAATAACATCACATCTTACTGCGCAATGAGACAATATTCCACCACTTTTTGGACAAAATAATGCCATGTTCAAATGCTATTTAGAGGGTGTCAATAACTGAGTGTGTCAGAAAATCGATTATATCATATAACATGTGACAATCCATTTATATAATACTAAATTGGCGATGCATTTATGATCACGTTAAATAAGAATCAAATTTAAAGATATTCTCATGGATGTGTCAACGTATCAACAACTGAAAAAGATAATAGGTTCGAAGACAATAAATAGAATTTTAATAGATTTAGTTATATATGCTATTGTTAAGTTCGGCAAATGAAAACAAATACGTCTAATATAATTCTATGACGCAGTAAGCAAGCTAAACGTCCAAGAAATGCCCCTAGAAAATCTATATATTCAAGCAAATACAATGTACATGATTAAAATAAACACCATTACCACTACAAATGTTAGACACCATACGTACATCATAGTAGTACTAACAATAGACGCTGGAAATGGATCACAACATGTTAAAACATGTCACACAGTGAGTGATCCCAATAGAGGAATTCAGTCTGTCAATCAAATATATGACGTCATAATGAAATACTCACATGTAGGCTGGCATCACAACCAAATACACCATGAATGGCATATCTAAGTCCGTCATAAACGCTTATAATAATCCGCCAAGGTGTACGAATTGTATGTCTTTACTTTTTAATAAACATCTTGTCTAATTAGTTTCAAAATATTCAACAGCTTACCTGTATAAGTTTTCTCAAATTGAGATTCAGAGAGTACACTATGTCCGTATTGGGATCGATCAGGTTCGATCGATCCCAATACGGACATAGTGTGGGCGGAGCTTAGCTAGGAATGGGTGGGGTATAGCTAAAACTGGATAGATCCATTGTGTGTATAAACATGACAATATCAATGAATATGCTATCACAAGCTGGTAAGCTGGTAGGCATTATAATTCTAAATTACCTTCTGTTTTATGGACTGACATTATTGCTAACACGGAATCCGCTACGATGAAAACTGATAGTCTTGAACGGTAAGTGGATAAAATAATTGCACCGAGAGTCACAAAGTCAATCAATAATTAGACATATAGCAATACAAAACTATCATGCGGTATAAAAATATCCTAATTCACCTTTCCAGAGTACCCACCCATCATGTGACGACATAATGAACTGCGTTCATTGCCCTGTAGGTGGGGCTTAGAATACACCATCCGTACCCTCTGCGTGTCGTAAGAGGCGACTAAAGGAGGTAAGGGTGAGGTGACCCTGACAGAAACCTCGAGTGCTGAAGACGGAGGTTCCAGGCCGCACGGCGCACTCTAATAAACCATGGATCCACGCACTTAACGCTTATGATCATGTCGGTAGTCACTTACAGGACTGGCGGTACGATCAGCGAACGAAAAGAAGAAGATGAACTGCGTGATGTGTAGAATGACATCACAATGAATGACGTAATGAATGAAGTCGATAAGTACGTCACGAACGCATATTTGAAGACGGTCTATGCGTTGTTGTACAAATTGTTGGCTTTTACTTTTTAATAAATATTCTGTTGAATATTTTGTGACTCATTTGACTGGGTGGTGTTGCTGCCATAGGCAGCAACACCACCCAGTCAAATGAGTCACAAAATATTCAACAGCTTCCCTGTATAGTTTTCAAGAAATTGATAGCTAGGGCATTCGGGGATCGATCAATCCCAACACGGCGAGGTGTGGGTGGAGCTTAGCTAGTGATGGGCGGGGCATAGCTAAAAATGGAAAGGCCCATTGTGCATTGTAACTTGCGAGCCTCCAAGGCTACTTTAGGTAATTTTTCGTTGTTAGTGCTCTTAGATTACGGATTTTTAGGTCTGGTCGATCACAAAAGGCTTATATCATTCCATTGTCTGGCTTGTTAGTTTCTAAATGAAGAAGATTAATCATTGCTGGGGTAATAAAGGTACCAATACCTCTCCAATATTGCTACATTGAGCAGAGTGTGTTCTTCCTGGAGATGCTCAGATTATGTCAAGTCAAGTCAAGATACCTTTATTCTCTAAGGCCACAACTGTATAGTCCAGTCAATATAGGGATATACCTAGAACAAATTGCAACAGAAGCTTTTTTGGTTTTATGTAATGCTACTGGTCCTCACCTACCAGAAAATAAAAAATTCCTAAAAATTCTATCCCGGTAAAGGACTATTTCACAGAATTTAATAGGACCACATAAAACCAATTATTAAGCTGAATATCTTACGTATCTTTGACTGGAGACCCATAAAATGTCTTAACTACATAAATAAAAGTGATAGCAAAGAACTGTTATTTCGTGATATGATCGCTATATGACATCCCGCTAACAGTAGATCCGTTACTACGTCTCTTGATGATGTCATCATGACGTCAATTATCAATCTTCCAATATTCAAGTAAATTTAATCCAAGTTTTATGATTTGTTGAATCAGTATGATGAATTTAGTAATGGTTTATTATATACAAACAGTTACATTCGTCATTTTCTCAATGGACGGCAAGGTCCAACATACTCATATTATCTTTACACAAGACCAACGTCTATGTCGTCAAATTCTGCAAGATCTACAGCTTGACAACTTGGAATGTTGCTGCAGTTGGTACCCTTGCATTCACCACATGCATATGTACAATGTAGGCTATGCTTTCTGCAGCTGCATCGCAATGTCGCACATTCTCCTCGGCACTGGCATCGAATAACTTTCAGAATGCAATCAGGAGCTGGTAGCTTATCCATTGTTCT
The DNA here is from genome assembly GCA_034401795.1 of Chaetoderma sp. LZ-2023a. Taxonomy (NCBI): domain Eukaryota; kingdom Metazoa; phylum Mollusca; class Caudofoveata; order Chaetodermatida; family Chaetodermatidae; genus Chaetoderma; species Chaetoderma sp. LZ-2023a. The sequence continues at coordinate 139,757,092 of CM067370.1, forward strand.
GGGAATAAATTTCCCCTGGTGAATCTGCCATCCGAAATCCTCTGGCTCTAAGATCTCTTGCTCCTTCGTTCATAACTTTACTTGGAAGTAAACGCGAAAACTATGATACTTGGCTGCATCAGACGTTGGTGGCAGATTTTGAATCTGCAGAGATGAAATACTCTTAACCACTTTTTCTCGAAATTTTCGAAGTCTCAATGCGTCCAATGTATCAGTTTCACTACCACCATACATACATACCAATAGCTTTTCACCAGACACCTGAATTCCGACCTTAGTAGATGTGTGGCAAAATTCCTTTGCATGATTCATGAATGAAGAATTGGACTGCATCTTTCTAAGAGGAACACCTTTGCCTATGCCAAATAAACGTGATGTTGTGTCACATCCACCTATTGCATGAATTAAAGGTAGGTATCGAGCAACATCATCGCCAATTTCAGCTCGCAGAAAATTGATGTCCCAAACGATGCATTTTCCAACCCTGTCTGGCTTCCCTGGCTTATCCGATCTGTAGATAAGTTTGTGGAGACCAGGATCAGCGAAATGGCACAACAACACTAATATGTCTGTGTCTTCCCCAATAACGTGAGTTATGCCTGATTTGGCACACTCAACCCCCGTCAATGCAATCAGAACATCTGCATCATCGACAGCATTCAAAGTTTTAACATTATTTTCTTGGAGTTTTTTGGACAACATATCAATGAAGTTTTGTTTATTGGCTGAATTTGCCAGGAAATGATCCTTCTTTGACTTGAGTGTCATGTTACTTGAGAAAATAACTTTTGGCCCCACTGCACCTTTTGTCCGTCTTAGATGAGTCATATCCTTAATCGATGGTCCTGAAATATATCCATCAAACACAACAGTTGGGTGGGTGAATGTTTTTACATACTCCACGTACATCGCGGCAATGTCATTGAAGCTGCTACCTTTCTTCCAAAGAAATCGGTGGATTAATGATCCGCCATCAAAAACAGTGTATTCTGGTGTTATTTCTTGGCATTTGGTGCTGCTCGTAGTAGAGGTTGCCGAATTCAATGCCTCTGCTAGCTGCGGCTTATTCGCTTCTCGGAGATGTCCATGTTTGTCAAATAGAGATGGTGGATATGTAGACAGCTCGTGCATTAAAGCAGTGTCTAGATTGCATTCACTATTATTTGCTACAATTAAAAGGCGCTGAAAAAGGAGCTGTGGGTCAAGAGAAAGCTTATCACCATCACTCGATACGACATGTCCTCCCATACATACCACTTGATCTTTTTTCCTGAATGAAAACTCGAATGCATCGTGGCCTTCCATTTTCTGTATTATGGCATTTCCAACTTCCAATGCCTTGTGTTGATTACAAGTGGGATCAGCTGTAATTCCAGTGGCAGTATTATATAATTCATCATTTGACATAAATGGACAGTAATCCTAAAAATATTTTAAAATAGTCAAACAATCTGTGTGATCCCGAACTTTCCTGGCTTCAGACATGTCTTTATGTTGCTCCGAGACTTGGTATTCTGCTTCTGTTAGCTCCTGCATGGCCTCGTTGATTTCTGCACACACAGGGTGTGCTAAAAGCCAACGTGTCCTTTGTAATTCATCCATCCCCCCCCCCACGAGTGAGGCCCCCAGTGGTCTTGATGGTCCGCATCAATGACTGTTCTATGACAAGGTCACTAGCAAGACCAGCCCAGTACCTATCAGATCTTCGCACTACAAATAGTCCGGTCATGAACTTCTGATAAATGTCTGGCCTTGTACTCTCTATGTCCTGCAGATGCAAATATACCGATTTTGTGCAATGGCAATGCCCGGCAGCAGCAAAGAAGGGCAGCATATCTGACAGTGACTTCAAGTACAATTTAAAGTCACCCGTCCTCTGAGCTCTGAGAAAAATCTTTAGCAGGTCTACCATATGCATGTACAGCACCCATAAACGTCCTGTTGGACTACTTACAATCATTGACTTCTCTGATTCTAACTTCTCATTTATCCGCTCAAACACATCATCGGATATCACTGATTCAAGTCCAGAGTCATATTTAATAACAACATCAAAATGGCGTAGAGCTGCTTCAATATCATCACACGTCACTACTGCATTATCTATATTTCCTTCACTCACCTCTAAGATAGGAATGTCATACGCCGTTGACAGAACCATTGCATTAAGTGCTGCATCAACCAGGAAATGTCCACGTACAGCTCTGGCATACGCTTTTCCAGTCAACATGTGCGTTACAGCATTTTCAGCATACACCAACTCCAGTACGTCTGTTAACCCCGATGACTGCATGATGTGACCAATGCAACCAAGGTAGCTCATTGTTGTGTGGAAGCCACCTAGAATCAAGATTATTTGCACTAAATCACTTCTCTCGCCTTCATGAGCCATGATTGTCTTGGCCTTCCACCAAAGTGGCTGATCGAAGGTGACAATGGGTGTTGAACCATGACGTTGGTTCTCCGATGCAATGAAGTGCAAGGTTGAATAAATACAACTCATGTCAGTTGGATCCATATCTAGCATTTGGAGAAAGTGGATTGATGCTTTTCCCGGATGAACTCCTTTGCAAATGGCTTGCATGGTTCCAGACCAACCGGGGCGATTAGGACGCAACGGCCAGGACACTTTCCACATTACGTCCAGGTGTTTCCAAATGTCAGCCACACTAACAACAGGTAGTTTATCATAAACCAAAGGTACCCTATTGCCCTTTACTGCTTTGTAGTAGTGAATAGCAATTTTTGCATTATGGACATTATTACTGGCTAACTCTAGCCGTGGAATGACATGTTGCTGTGATAACTCAGGGGTAACGGCTACGACCATGCCATGCCATGGAAGGTACCATGTCCATCCAACGTACGCAAGTTGTGGTCAACATTATCTGCAATATATTGTCCAAAATGTCCAGACATTGGGATATCAGTCCCTGGAAAGCACGCTGCACTTTTTGAGAAATTGACCACCTCTGAATATGAAACACAAAAGCCATGACTTGCCAAGCATTCAATCAAAAACCTTGACCCAAACTGGTGATGCATTTGTACTCCAAGTCCTAATGGTATTGGTGCAATGACAACCCTCGGTCTGGTCATCTGAATCATGCACTGACCAATAGAAGCAACTTTCACATCCTTTGACTCCCCACTTAAAAGGTTTTCTAGGAGGACACGAAGTGTCATTGGCAGATATGCCAAATTATGTTCCAAGGATCTGATATCAGTTGCCCCTGGGTAGACATCTTTTGATGTCTGCATACATTTGATGTCATTTTTTATGAGCGCAGCTGCCGTTCTAATGATATGATGCTTTCTTATCTCCTCGTCGTCCACCTTTGGTGCATCATGAAATGTCTGCAATATCTTTGCAGCAGTTGTTCGAAAGGTTACAACATCTGGACGACCGTTAATATTAGTTATTACTATGCTTTCCCCTACATGATTCTCAAGCTTTTGTCGCATAAATTTTACACTGTAAGGTTCAGTGCAGAATTCTGACATTTTGTTAACCAGGTCAACTACAGTTGTCTGTTCATCATCGATTTCCCTCAGATAATTGACTACCTTCAGGAAAGCGTCCTCCCTCGATGTATCTACTGGTCTGCCCAAACGTGGAATTTTGGGTTCATCTACTGGGGTTCTTCTATATCGCATGGGAATCTGTTTGCCAGTTCTAAAATTAACGCTGCACACTTGGTGGTATACAGCTTCCACCGCAAGAAGATCCCTAGCGTATATGACTCGTCCTCGAACCTCTTCTGTCCAACTATCGTCTTCAGGCCTTTCATCACATGCAGCAATAATTGATTTCTGGCAATCCCATGTGCGTACCTTGAAAACATCATCATTCTCATCACACCTACTATTTGTCTCAACTGCCGTCCCACATAGAAAGCAGTGGTCCTTGAATCGGAATTCAGGTACCTGTGAGCGGAGAATGGGTGATGGGGTATTTCGCCGGTTGCTTTCTAATTTTCTTTTTCTGGCTGCTTCGATCTTAGTTCTATCAATGTGATCTCTCCTACAGGAAACATGTAATCTTTGCCCTTTTACAATAGTCATAGGTGCAATCTCACGGGTCAAACTGGCTTCATTTATTCCAGCAATACCTTTTGATGATATCACAAATGTGGGTTTGCCATTGTCAAGTCTCTCCCCACAAATTGCACAGCATGCTACATTTGCTGTTTCGTCCATGACGTTGAAATGGTGAAGTAAAACAATGTAATTAATGATTAATTATCATGGGACACAATGACATACATATTTCAACAGTAATTCATATATGGTAATGGGTAAAGTGTTGTGAATTAATGTATGTGTAGGGTTTTCATATATACATGCGCTCTGGACACCAGGTCCTTGAAAGCGCTCTATAGCGGTTCTGTGTGCATAAAGTAAACAAACACTGTTTGTTTCAGGCGTTTTGATTTTGAATGACTTGATAAAGCCAAAGCTTGACAAAGAAAAGCTTGACGAAGTGAAAACTTTACAAAATGTGTGGAGAAAACAGAAATGAATATGGAAAACAAGTTTATAAAAAGTTCCGCCCGGAACGTACATTCACGGAAAATAATAGTCAGAAAGTGTTAAATGTCCCTCTGCTCGTTATAAACGACCTGCTGACAATAAAGAGCACATATGAGACATTCTGCGCATAAATTCCGCCATTAGCTACAATTTAGCCATAGACTTCCTATAAATGGATGCTTCTAGCGTAATGTATAAATACTTCAATGCCTCCTGTCTACATGTGACGTCACCATTAAGGGCTGGTGACGTAAATACACTAGCAATGAGACAGCACAACACTTTTACTAGTAGATTCAATCACTTAGCATCACATTCTACCATTTCTTACTTTTTAGAAATACATTATATGCGTCTAAAATTAATAGGAAATGTAATCCTTAGCTTGCAACAAAATGTGGCAGCCATTTTTAATCACATTAATTAGGACCTTTCCCGGTGTGGGATTTTTAAGAATTTTTTATTTTGTTGTACTTGAAGACCAGTAGTATCAAATAAAACCAAAAAAGCTTCTGTTGCAATTTGTTCTAGGTTAACCTTATTTAAGCGTAGATTCACTGGACTAGTAGCACATGCGGTATGCTTTTCATTTATACAGTTGACGGTAGAGATATATGTACATTATACGTGATATAGAGATACACAATAAGTTATAGTTAAGTATTATTTTCTCGACAATATATTATTATTATTATTATTATTATTATTATTATTATTATTATTATTATTATTATTATTATTATTATAGGATTGGCAATGATCTAAAACATGCAACATAGTAGAAGTTGCTGTATTGGTAGTAGTAGTATTAGTAGTAGTAGTAGTAGTAGTAGTAGTAGTAGTAGTAGTAGTAGTAGTAGTAGTAGTAGTAGTAGTAGTAGCGGCGGCGGCGGGGGAAGTAGCAGCAGCAGCAGCACCAGCAGCAGCAGCAGCAGTAGTAGTAGTAGTAGTAGCAGTAGTAGTAGCAGTAGTATAACAATTTAGATGTTGTTGTTGTTGTTGTTGTTGTTGTTGTTGTTGTTGTTGTTGTTGTCGTTGTTGTCGTTGTTGTTGTTGTTGTTTTGTCGTCGTCGTCGTCGTCGTCGTCTTCGTCGTCGTCGTCGGCGTCATGTGCTTGCTTGATTACATATCTTTTATTTTGTTTTTAATACTGAACAAGTATCTTTTCTTTTTCTTGGAATGCAATAAAAGTTTTCATAATCGATTTAAAACAGGTTCGTTGCATAATTGGAATCGACCTTAAATTTTGTCTTCTGTATATTTCTTTTATAATAGTCAGGTACAAATTTCATCCTTTCTGTTGCAATAATCTCGGGCATACGAAGAGGAAGTGTATTTCATCTTCTACGACATTGCATAGTTCGCATACCCTCTCCATTCTATCGATTCCCACCCAGCGTTTGGCTTCTATTTCTAAGTGATGGTTGAGTGTTTTGAAATGGCATAGTATTAGCGCTTCTCTGGTGTCTAATTTCTTTAGGTATGTTTCAAATTTAAATTCCTGTTTTATTAGTGCATAAAATGTCAACCTATTTGAAACGTTAATATCATATTTCCACTTGTCCATAAATATATTCTCAAAGCGTTGTCTGGTTCGTGTGACTAGATCGTCCTGGTTAATATCGTCTAAGCTAAACACGTTACCTTGTCCCGTTGAGTCAAGAACCATTTTAGCATTATTTATTCATTTGATATGTATATTATTTGTTTGCATATGTTCTAACGCGCAAAAATAGAGGAGTGATGAAAGTTTGCTGTATCCAGCATTGACCAGGCTTGACCAATATCGGATCATATTGCACTGGACGATGATTTTTAGGGGGAATTTGCCTAACTCACCATAAACCATGGAATTTGGCGTACTTTGCTTCAATTTTAGTAAGACTTTATAAAATTAGAAATTAGAAATTATTTTAAACCTGCCATTAGGAGGGTATCGTCTGCGTAAAGCAATTCCAAAATATGTCTTGAATGCGACATCGACCAATGTTTGATAGGTTCTCCTGCCATAGAGTACAATTCATCCAATTAGCAAATGATGGATCATATTTGGTTCCCATGCAGAAAGTAGACCTGTATCGGGCGTATTCCGTGGAAGATCATGCGCTTGGCTACGACTCGCTATTTGCCATTATTTACTGCAAGAACACGAGCCAAGATCCTGAACGTTCCACAACTTGTATATAGATTTTAAAATTTAGGGGTGGGCGCCCTTCTAAGCCCATCATGAAGTGAATTGAAAATCGGCTCCGTTAGGTGGGCCTAACTTTTAAAATTGAGAATTGTCCATAGAATACCATTCTCGAGTTTTATCAAAATCTGTTCAACAGTAACGGAGGAATAGCGATTTTAAAATTTAAGTGTGACGCTCATTACTGAAACCCAGCAGCGCAGTGAATTGAAAATTGTAGTTCGGATCGACCGGGCGGGTACCGTCCTGGACTCGTTCCCTGAACACTCCCCCCTGGGTAGAGCCAAAAGCGTATATGAGCCTATGAGAGAGATCGCATTATAAAAACGACTAAGCGCATAGTGCGCATGCGCACGCTTGAATGCTATTCTTGGCAGAGCACGTAGTTTACAACCAAGATGGGATGACACTTTTAGTGTACCGAGATGGTACCATGTAATCCTTTTTGATTACCTGTTCCCGCCAAATCTGGCATTAATCAAGACCAGAATTCGACGGGCTTTGCAAATCTGTAAACCATTCCAAAAGCGGTTAAGAAATGGCTGAGTTATTCGCGGCAAACCCCTTTTGATTATCTTCAAGATATTGCCACGTGGACGCAGAACTTCTAGAATGTTCTAGAACATTCGACTGCGTTATTATTAGCTACCCGCTGATTGGCTGTTGCTCGACCGATGATTGGTTGGCGCCTGTGCCTGTGACGCCACGAGTAGTATAAAAGGAGACGGGATCCAGAGTTCGAGAGCATCCTCGGCCAGGGGCCGAGTAGGTTGGACCTGTTCCAGCTACGATCAGCACGACATTACGCAGATCACTTCGCCTTCTGTCGGTTTCTCTCCCGTAGCCACCAGTACTCCAGCCCACCGCACTAAAAGCAATTTTGTAACTCTCGTTTGCGTACCACACTTGCGTCTCGCAAGGATTCAGCGACGACGGTCCACGCGAGGATAATACTTCTCACCCAAACTAGCACTAGAAGTAGTGCCCGCGTGAGGCACATGATTTTTCGTCACTACAGAGATAATTTTCTTTCCTTTCAGCTTAGAGGTATAATAGCTTATATTAAGTTAAATAGTTAAGTCTCGTGTACGGGAACCTCGCTTGCGGGGATACCTCTGCGGACCTACGAGTCTGTGTGGTACCTCCGGGAGCCCACGTTTAAAGGTTCATCTGGCTGTCTCTATGTCTTGTATTTTCGTATGCTCATCCTTTTTATCTAGCATACTCGACAGTCTGTTTAGGTAAAATTTTTGTATAGACTTATATTAATTAGGTCACCAAATCAAATCTTGTAAGTTCATAGATCACGAAATTGCTATGGACAGGCACACTGGTGACGCAAACTCTTGGGATGAGACTGTTGTGTTTAATGTTCGCGACAATGGTCGCACGGCCCCACCAGAACAATTGAGTTCCACCGGCCTTAGGAGCTGGTCTTTGTTACCCGTAGGGCAGTATCGTACATGATCCGTCACCCCGAGACGAGAAGCTAGCCAGCGTCATCATTCGTCATGCACTTGCGGCGCGGCGAGTCGACATCATACACCGGAACAGCCCGACACTACCCCGCGAGCTACAAAATGTCACTCTGTAGCCATGTCAAGAGCTACTAATAGATTATCACTCTTAAATGTGCATATTCACACCAAAATGCTTGAAAATAAAATCGTTAAAATTGTATACTTTTAAAGGATTAAAATGTGTACCCCAATCTAATGAAACTAAATCAATCTTAACATGTGATGATTTCATTCCTTATAAATAAATATAATTTTTTTAGTTGTGAATTTGAATTAGGGACTCGTGTCTCTAATTCAATTTCACAACTTAAAAGATTATATTAATTTACACGAAATGGAATCATCAATATGATAAGATTTATTTCGTTTCATTACATCCAGGAGAACAATTTAAACCACTAAGAGCACACAATTTTAACAATTTTATTTTCAAGTATTTTAATGGGAAATGCATATTCACAGCAAAATGCTTGAAAATAAAATTGTTTAAATTGTATACTTTTAGAGGCTTAAAGCGTGGCTCTGGATGGACTGAAATGGAAAAAATCTTAGCGTATGATGATTTCATTACGCATGCATTAATATAAATTTTTAAGTTGTGAATTTGAATTAGGGACTTGTGCCTATATTTCAAATTCGCAACTAAAAATACGAAATCTATTTATTCGGAAAGAAATCATCATATGTTAAGATTTTTTTCGTTTCATTCCATCGAGGCACACCATTAAAGGCTGTAAAAGTATACAACACTTTTATTTTCAAGCATTTTGGTGTGAATATGCACCTTTAACGGAGGAGTAATTATTTGAAAATTTCCTTATAAAACCCACCAGGTTGATTAATACAAATTCGGTCTCCGTACTGAAAGATTAAGATATGGTTTATTCTCTGACCTGTACACAGTTGTGGAGATACATAATATTATAATAGTATACATAGGTACATATATACATTATTCTATCAGCATACATTATTGTTATTGTTCTATGGTATATTAATGAAGCTTCCCAATTTATCCATCCATCATATGACGTCATGATTAAATAAGTGGCGTGTAGGGTGACATCTAAATCATTACGTCATGACTGATTCAATTTAGTCCGTCATAAAGTGTGTCTAGTCCGACGCTTTGTACGAATTGTGTGTCATTACCATTTAATAAACATTCTGTTTGGTATTTTGAAACCAACTTGGCTGGGCGCTGTTGCAGTCGGTGGCAGCAACAGCATCCAGTCAAACTAGACCCAAAACATCCAACAGCGTACCTGTATAGTCTTCTGGAAATTGGTAGCCAGGGCGTTCGAGGATCGATCGATCCCAACATGGGCGAAACTTGGTTGGAGCGTAACTATGGATGGGCGGGCATAGCCAAATCTAGAAAGGTTCATTGCCAATCAATTAGAACGTTATAAGTGTTGCGTGTGCCGGTGAGTGGACCTTTTCAATTTATACATCTGTCATATGATGTCACATGACACCACAGTTAACTAAGTGACGTCTAGAATGCCTTCATAACTAATTATAGCATGGTTGACTCGATTTAGTCCGTTTTTAACGCTTAGTCGTCCGACACGCTGTACGAATTGTATATTTCTACCATTTACTAGGCATTTTGTTGAATATTTTGAATCCAATTTAACTGGGCTCTGTTGCTGCCATAGGTCGCAACAACACCCATCCAAACCAGTCCGAAAACGTCCAACAGGCTACCTGTATATTCCCCTGGAAATTGATAGTCAGTGAGTTCTGAACTACAGAATGAGACCATCATATACCAAGACCTAGCCCGCCTCGCCACACAGAGGCCCACGAGTCAAGGGTCCAAACGCACACACTCCCAACAATCTCACCCCAAGCATACAAACGCCAATTTTTCTATACCATTCTATTGCAAAATCTAAAATCGATAGATGTAATATCAAGATAATGTATTGAGAATAATATTACGAGAGGCTGTAGCTGCATTTATTGTGGTTCTGGCACCACAAATCTGTCCAGATCAGGTCAACACACCAGTCTACATACTTTAATTATGTAGGAATAGGAACAATAAATTGAGCAGGTCACCAGTCGAATTAGTTTCAAATATTCAACAGCTATTAGGTTTTTTGTTTATCAACAGCATACAATTTGCACACTTGGGGATGACACAAGTCGAATAGACACTTAGAATCTTCGGCAGACAAATTAGTTTCAAAATATTCAACATTTATGAAATTATAATCCTCATAATGGTTACAATTCGTACTCAAATGCGCAGGTGGGTTGGGTGGGGCGTGGCTGGGTCTCACGTCTCCTTTCGCTTTCATTTACATGTAAGAGAGGAGAAGAGAAGACCGGGTGAACGCACTATGCGCTATAGGGTTGGGGTGTGGGTAGGTGAGGGTAAATGATGACCGTAATAATTGGAATTGGTTATAATACTAACGATGGCACTGAATGATAATAATATGGATTACGGTTTTGAAGATATAAAAGTGGCAATAGTTGGCGATTATGATTTAATATTATATTATGTTGGGTATTTTTGGGTCATCCCGACAGGGGGAGGGGTGTGGGGTGGGGAAGGGGCGTTGGTGCCATATGCAACAACAGCCGCTGGTTGGACTGGTCCCAAAATGCGCAACATCCTTTCTCTGCGCAGTTACCTTGAAATTTGTACTACGGTAACTGGGTAATTCTACAGTAATTACCAAAAATGGTAGAGGTGAAGGTGAAAAGCAAAATGCATTGTTCCTATGTTTGTTGATGTTGATGCATTCTAGGGATATCTCCCCTTTAAGAAATAGCACCAAGCAGTGATCAGTTGCAAGATACGAATGTACTGCATTCTCATTAATACCTCTAGTACAACTATAATGTCATTACCGCGACCAATGTTAAATGATGTGACAGTCATATGCAATATATATATATAGTATCATCTTTTTATGCACCATGTCACCTTAAATATTGTCACCGAAAATAAACAACTGGAAATTCTGAATTATTTTTTAATGTTCTTAATTTTTTGTAGCAATTATATAGAAATGCGAGAATTAGCGCAATTCTATCACAACGTTTGCTTTCTAGTCTCCAAAGCAAAGTAGAACTGAAGAGGTTATACGCACATTTTCACTAAACAATACTACTTTTATTAGTAGACACAGAATAAATACAGTTATTAGTCTATGACTGTAAAAAAATGTACATTTATGGTTTGGTCGCGGGTATGACACCGGGTCGCGGTATTGACGTGTGCTCGCGGTAATGATTATTATAGAATGCTTATGGTTGGAACACAGGGAAAATGAGTGAATATTGATTATCGTTGATTTACATATGACAGAAAAGTAGTTATATCATTTTACAAACTTTAATAAGGAAACTTGTGGCAGATTTTAAGCATGATGATTGCTATGAGAAATCCCATACCCACCCCGACCCCACGATGCAATCAATTATTACACAGACGGAATAAATCTATAACAGTATGCTGCTAGGGGCCTCTTATATGACATATTACAGATGAAAACGACTGCTTGTTGCTTCTGCGGCCTACTTAAAATATAGTTGACTAGAAGAAGGCAGCAACATATGGTTGATTCACAGTAGCCCATCTCTAGCTATGCCGCATCTATTTCTATCTAAGCTCCGCCCACGCTCTGTATTTGTTGGGATCAATCGAACCTTGATTTTGCAAAATCCCACTACCTATGGAGCTATACAGGTAACCTGTTGGGTATTTTGAAACTATAATTAACTGGGTGTGGTTGCGGCAAAGCAACAATGCCCAGTCAAATTAGTTTCAAAATATTCAACATAACGTTTATTATACAGTAAGGGCATACAATTCGTACATTTGCATGGCTAGTAAATGTTCATGACATACATAGGTATGTCATTTCCTCTGACATTTTGATTTACAACCTACATGTGTTGTAATTGATTATGAGTTATGACGTCATATACTTGGGTGACAGATGGGGTCTCTCCATTGACATACTTGGAATGTATCTCCAAATGATTAATATGTTGATATGTGGTCACTATTTTGTTGGATGCAAGTGGCTATAGGCTAGTTCCGTTAGAGCATGCCTTAATCCGGCGATGAACCAATGTGTTACATTAAACTAACAAGGAAACTATAGATGAGCCACCTCATCTTATTGTATAACAACCTGTCCGTTAAACATCTTAAGACTAATTCGATTGGACAAGATGTAACAACAATTTTTAGTGGAATTAGTCGAAAATATGTAACAACTTCACAGGAGTAAACAAAAATTTGGTGTACGCACATTGCAGGAGTGAAAGGGTAAATATGTTGCTGATATTGATAGGAATAAGGGCGTTCATTTATCATACATAGATTGACCTTTTTAAAGTTTTAGGAGAGAACACCTTGTAATAATCAACATCATTTCCATAGCCCATATGTCCATGCATATTCAGAAACATGGATCTGCGTGCCGTCTATTTAACTAAATTATTCTCAACTTTGACATAATCACCGTCTGCAAGTTTAAAATGTCTTTGGGACTTCTCTAGTGGAATAGGTGGCGCTATTGTACAGACAATGCTTGTAAAAGGAATCCAGAGTATATCATCATTCTTTGGCTTTTTGAATGTTTTCTTTCCATTAGATAGGCATGTCTCCAAAAATGAAATTTCACAATCATTTTCTGACTCATCTATGTCAGTTACAATGCCAACGTACCAATCACCCTCATACATAGCGGCAACCCACCCATTGCACTTTATAGTGCCTTCCATCTCTTTGTTAATGAAATTATCTTAGACATTAGCTGACCAGACTGACTGTTGTTCTGTTTCTATTACTATGCCTGTTGTAGTTGGCGGTAAATCAGTGTCTGGAATCAACACATATTTCTTAGGGGTGTAGCAAGTGCAAAGGGTAGATTTTTCACAAAAGCAACTAACAATTCGAAATGATGCCTCTCCATGTTTGCTTGCGTGTTACAATTTGATGAACACCCATGGTTCCCAGGACTGCTGGTATATTTGATGGTATCTGTTGGTCTAACTTTGCTATTTCATTTTCATATACTATATAGAGCTTTATACGTGTACCTGTTTGCACCATTGAAATATACAATTGATGGGCATTAGATATATCTTGCCCTTCAGCCACCAATTTATCAGCTGATCTTTTGATAACCCCACCAACACCATCAGCGGAGCTTTTCCCATGTCCAGCTTCTAGGAAGTTCCACGTTGCCATAATGAATCCATGTATGAAAACAAGTTTTGAAAACAACGCAAAATTTACTCGACACCGATATTGTGTAGTTTGGCCATCGCTAATTATGTGTAATGTGTTGACATGAGGCTTTGATGCTTTAATATCAGCCAATACTGGCTTCAGGTATGCTCAAATGGCCGACGGATCATGACGCATCGATTCTGATACAGAACAAAATGACTGTACGCTGTTATCCTTAAAATATAGAACTCCTGTGTGTAAGGTGACCTGATTGTGTGATGCTCCGAAGTGAGCACTTTGAATTTCTTTATGGCCTTTACAACTGTAGTTCTCAGAAAAATCGATGTGAATGACTACTTCGTTGTCTGTAAGTGATTGCTTAAGCTGGCTAATCGTTATATATTGATGATAAATATTGAAAAAGTGCTTTAATGATTTCTACATGTCAATCTGAAATGCTTCAATAAGATTCTTTACAGTTGCCTCTGCCTGATCTTTTACAGTAATTTGTACAGTGGTGGGAGTTTTCTCTCCAGTTCGACCCACCTTTTCTCGTTCTTCTTTCTTGCTCCTTCACACATTCCACCTTACTGTACTGTCTCCATCAAATCCTGTCTCTAGATGCAGTTTGCGGTCTTTGCAATGTTCACATTGTCTGTACATGCATTTTTGCAGCTTTGTATCGCAACAGAGCCATGCTGAAATGGTATCTAAATCATTGTAAACTAGTGCACCAATCTTATGTAATGCACAGGCCATAAATTGTAAGTTTTCATGCGTCTTGCATGCACACGTTTCTCGGTCCTGAATGTTTGGCTTCTGGATCCAGAAAGGTTTAACCCTGCAGAACATTGAATACAATATACATATATCTGTGTTTTCGGACAAAAATTTTAAGTGTAAATTTTGCAAACTTTGGGACAACAAACGTCGTTGTTTCTTTATTTGTTTGTAGGTAACCATATCACGTTTGCCTGGAAGGATCCTGCTATTGTCATCACGCTCCAGATATCGTCTAACACGATTTACTATCTCTAGTCCATAGCTGTCCTTTCTCATGTTTCGAGTGTATACAAATGGATTGTCACCTGATTGCCTACTACCAGTTTTCGTATGAATACTAAACACTTTGCAAGCATACGACTGGGCACGGTGTTTCTTCATTATCTTGTTAATTACCAGCTTGTTTATAGTCTGTTTCTCACACTGGGATATTGCCTTAGAGATTCCATGTTTTATGCCGGAAATTATAGCAAACTGGTTTATCAATAATTTACGCACGTTGTTCGACACTTTTTCTGTTCCTATGACACAACGAGTCTTAGCCGTGGGTGAATTCTGCAATTTGACCTTCAAGCGCCATGCTTGTTTCTTATGCTTTTCGTATGCTTTATGTTTTTCTTCAAGCTGTTTTTCAAGTTGCTTTATTCTTTTGTAAGCTTTCGCTCTGTCACGTCGGATTTTCTTTCTTCCCCGAATCACACTGCAGGATGGCTTATTTACTGCATGGTGATCTAACTGCCCCATGTCTGGTGATCCTGGGGGCGTATGCCTGCTGGCATATTCTTCATTAAGGGCCAACTGCTTTTGTCTTATACGATAGCTACGTGCATTCTTTTTCCACTGTCTTCTCTGAATTCTTGCGTCTCTTTCAGGCAAATCTGTGATTGTCCTCTTTCGATTCTTATTTCGTTCCCATTCCCCGACGTTTATATTCTTCATATCGAACAGGATCCTGCTTTAAATTTTCACGGTATTTCTTGTCCTTGTCTGGTCTATGACGTTTCCTTGGAGGCATCTGAGAATTACATAAATTTATTTATAAATTATATTCAGGAAAATTTCAACTTTCTGATATAAAATACTAATTTGCGAGCATTGGAGAACTATTTTTGAAAATTTGCCACAAGAATTCCTGGTCCTGGTATCGAGCTAGTCATTCCACTGGTAAAATTTCAAAAATAATCTTCTCATGGTCTGTAAATGGATATTTCTCAACACCACTACAGAATCCGCTTTTGGTGTTAAAGGGTTATGATAAATGACTCGCTGTCAAGGTAGTTTCAAAATATAGACTGCTAAGAAGCGTTTTCTTTCCAAATTTGTCGAATACAAAGCAAAGATTTAGCTTTCGATGTGTGCTACAATCTGAAGCCACAATCTGGACCATTTATTTCGAAATAAAATTTAATCTATAATTTGGATGTTTAAATCTGGATAATGACAACAACATTTCTTAATGTTAAAATCTGAAACAAATCAGTCCAGTAGTTCACAATAAATAACCATGACAGACAAACAGCAGGACAGACATACAGTTGAGCCGGGCCACATTCAATAAATATGCCTACCGACCTCCAGTACATATTTACAGCATTTCTTATATTTAGTCTGTTTAACTAATTCATCTGGCTCAGTACATTCAGCACCTCCACCACACCCACCTCCAAACACGCACACACCACTCGACAAGAGTGGATCGAGGCATATGCCTACTCTCGTTAATCAACTTAGAGTGGATGGTGGTGACAGTCAGCTTTAGTTTTCTTTATTACACCCAGACTATCCTTGCAATGGCATATGAGGGGAATTGTTTTTATCGATACATCATGACAACGTCAATGGCAGTAGGTTGCATGCGTGCATGTACATACATGTAGTCACATTATAATTCCCCCAGCACTGGGTTGCCCACTACCACCTCGCATTCTGGACTCATTAAAGGTCATATCTTAATTTACAAATGTATTTTGTGAAAACATGTCACTACCGCGACATGGTAGTCACTACCGCGACCCAGGTGGTGGTCGCGGGCGTGATGGTCGCGGTAATGATATATGAACTCCACACTGGAGATTCCCGCTATTACAATGGCATAGCTGGCCTATGTTCTGTGATCAAGCAATACCAGATCGTATGCCGTTATTGTTGGACATAATTAACAAACTAATTTTTTTTTATGTGTTAGCTGTGTGTAACTCGTGTTAATGACGTCTTAATTATCATAACTTTACCTTAGATCGAAGTTCTTATGTAATGTAGATATAGCTCGTCGTCTGCTAACTCGTATCGAGAAATGGCTTGACGTGCGTGCCTGACAGAGCCAGCGAGAGTTGTCTCCCTTATTTAAAGTTGAAGCTCAATGCTAATTAGCATTCCATGACATTGAGCACAGGGACGCAGATTGAAGGCTATTTTTGTCAAGATTATCCAGAGATGTGCATATTTTACTGTATTCCACTTAATTAAAGGGTGTTGAAACAATATAAATCCATAAAGAATATGTTTTGGAAGCACTCATATCTTGACGAAAAACTAAAAATCATATCAGAAAAGCAATCCAGGGACATACAGATTTGAGGACCCCTATGGTGGTTTTATAATCATACTAAATAAAAAAATTATGGAAGATTAATTTTTTCTGCTGAAAATGATCACACAATGGATATGTAAAAGCTATGCATTCATTTTGTACACATATTTGTAGTTGATATTGATAACAATCAATCCTAAGAGATGGGACACAAAATTGGTAATTACAATGGAATTACCCAACTACGGTTCAAGGTATATAGATCGACCCCTACATGTGCAATATTTGGAATCGATAGCATCTGTTATTCTAGTTAATCTATGTATAATTGTATTATGTAACATTATTATGTTAATTTCTGATCAAACCGTTATGATGATGTTTTAATATTACATATTCTGTTGGGTACTTTGGGGCTGTTGATGCCATAAGTAGCAACAGCCGCTGATCGGATCGGATCACAATACGCAACAGTTTGATGTCGGTACATCTCTCTAGTTATAGGTGTGTGACGTTTCAGCGAGATTGAATGGGAACTGAATGAGGAGGAGTAAATAGAAACAAGATGCCCACATCAACAACAACAACAACAACAACGACGACGACGACGACGATGACGACGACTACTAACCCTAGAGCTGGTTTGTAACAGCACAGTTACCGCTATGTACTCGAGTCCAATCAGAAAGCTGATACTAGATTTATGTAACATGCTAGTATCTGGTAACCATCGTCGAAATTATAGCCATGCTTCCTTCACTACCACTAAGAAATTGAAGCTGAAACACTAAGAACATAAAGGTCATACTCATATCTCGTATCTCTGAAACTCAATCCTTCCACGACGAAGCCGGCCAAAACCGGCCTATGTATCGGTCTTGAGGAATGTCCATTTGCAGACCAAGAGAAGACTGTTTTTGAAAATGTACCACTGGAATGACTGCCAGTCAAATTAGGCCACATGATGAGCTGTCGAAAGCTATCAATAATCAACACAAATCTTATTCATGCTATCACGTCATGCCACAGCAATCATTCATGCGATGACGTCACTCAATGATTCTCAGGGGAAATTGAAGAAAACGCCTTTCCGTGTTGAAATTTCCATTTTAGGAATTAGAAAATATGCAAATAATATATTGTATTTTGTTTAAGTTATACCCACCCCACCCCCACCTCCCCCCCACCCCCCCCCCCCCCCCACACGCCTTACCGGCGTCACTAGACCGGTTAACGCGAGCATAAGGTGATTCTTATATTCTTGTTCTTTCTCTTAAGACATTTTTCAATAATTCTGGTTCTACTGAATGGATTTTCTCTAGCCTTCTGTAGAAGCTTGAAGTGAGGTTCCAAAGACGTGTGCCAATTTTGGTATCAAAAGTTAAAATGCAACAGCAACAGCTTTCAGCAACATTGTTTTCAAAATGGATACGTAACGCATTTCTTCAATAACGAAGAAAAAGTAGAGACCGTGGGATCTCGGGAAGTTGTATCAATTTTGAGTCAAAATCTAAAAGACGATAGTGACAGCTTTCAGTAACATTGTTTCCAAAATGGACGCTAACATCACGGCGTGCAGATTGAAAAATTTATCAATGACGCAGGTATTGGACAGATGTGTTCTTGTTGTCATACGCGTACAATATTACTTATCTGAAAATGTTGCTTTCATCAATCACCGTTCTACTGTGATAGACATCTGGCTACATTCTATTGTAATATCAGCCTTTATTGCGGCTACAATGGGAATACATGGCACTATAACAAATAACATTGTCTGGAAGAGCATGGGGTGTGTCAGAGTGGGTTTATGTATAACAGTCTGGTTACTGACGACCAATTATTTATCATCGAATGTACATGCACACAATTGGTTGAGAGCAATTGATGGGCATGTAGACCTCCAGATATTGATGCAAACATTGCTAATAGTTCATCTCATATGAATAGATTGCACTTACGCCCGCATTGGTAACATTTGTTGGTAACATCAACTAGACGCCTAACTAGTGTGTATTTATATGATATCAATGTGATCTGGAAGGTGCTGTAGCTTCAGCGCAATTGAGGGAGCTGATCTGTCGCTCAAATAAGCCTATCTGACGTCATAATTTAAATAGATCTTTTTATTTGACGTCACAATCAAAATGATGTATGTCCATGGCGAAACTGAATAGGTCCGAATTGCATGTCTTTTGTAAATTTATAATGTAATAAATACCCTGTTTAATTTTTAAAATTAATTTGACTGGGAACTGAGGTGTCATCAACTACTCCCAGTCAACTTAGTTTCAAAACATTCAAAAGTTTACCTCTATAGTTATCTTGAAATTTAGATTCTTGAGATTCAGGTTTATAGGTTTCAAATCGATTGCAACACGCGAACGAATGGGCAGACCTTACCTAGAATTTTATTTATGCAAATATTGTGTCTTTGATTTTATATAATGAGTTTTTATATACATCTTGCAGATATATATCATTCAATCGGCGCTTTTCTACGGTGGCTGATAAGTTGCATCTATATATTTTTCATGTTCAATTATTTTTCTTTCTATCCAACCGATATTTCTTGTCTGTATCCAAGTCAGTGTAACGTCACGGAGATTCTAGCGAATTCTGATGCATACAGAATGGTTGTTCCCCATTGAAGAGAGAGAGAGAGAGAGAGAGAGAGAGAGAGAGAGAGAGAGAGAGAGAGAGAGAGAGAGAGAGGGGATTAGTATTTGTAGCTGGGAAATTGATTGCTTGCATCAATGTCGAACAACATCAGCCTGCCGCATTTTTCTGCTTCACAAAGTGTCTTAGATTGACAGGAATGTTGGTAGCTCGCGGATACTAATGAAACATAGGGAAGTTTTATTTCCACCGGGTACTACTAGTTGTGATGATGGGAGCTGATGATGAATGCTTATTTCGGAGAGGTGAGTAGGAAAGAGGAGAGAAAGATAGACGCACGTTGGCATTGGCCTTCGCAAGTTGCGTGGGCAAGAGTGGACGTGGCCTAATTAACCACATATGGAATAGCCAAAAGAGCATGCTCAGGTGGGCGTCCTCGTACAACCACGCCCGCCAGAACACGTCCCACGTGGGCACTCCTTATTTGGTCAATTAGGCCACGCCCCCTTGAAAATTGTGTGAAGTTGCAGGATTAATGAAAAATCTCGTCTATTGCACCTTTTGTGATATTGATCGAGAAGACAGGGCAACGGATAGGTAACTGTAAAACAGCACAATTTTTGAAAGCCCAAGCAATTTTAAACTGGTACCACTGTCTTATACTACTTTTTGTAAGATATTTAAAAAATACTAAAAAACACCTATTTTCGTTCTTTCGTCTTGCTAATCGGGTGAATACAATGGTATATCCGTAAAGTGCATCGCATGACATCTTCCCACTCTACTACTAGTTGTAGCATTAGTATAAGTATAATAAGACACTCATCACTTGTAGTACAGAGAGATTGACTCTAGCTCGGTTTTTTGGTCAGGATTTCAAGAAAAAAAAGATTCTTGTATATTTATCAGACTCAATTGTCAATGTAACGGTAATATTGATTATGACTTATAGCGACAGTTGCTTGTTCTGATTGGCTGAACCGCTAGATGCGTATGGGCTATAGTTATAGACGGGCAGAAATTATAGCCAGCTGACTGTCAACATTAATTATGGCCTATAGTGATAAACACGCTATCTGATTGGCTGAAGTGATGCACACACATAAATTATAGGCAGGTGTTACAAGGAATATTGATCATTTCCTACAGCGATAAACGTGCAATGTGATTGGCTGAAGCGATAGATGCAGAGTTATTGATTATGGGGTATTGCGATAAGCATAAATTATAGCCATGTTTTACAAGAATATTGTATTATTAATGTGGATGGATTGTGAGTGTCAGTAGTGTTAATCGATTATAGTAAAAGTGAAAAGCTAATTGACCTTTTCGACATTAGCGTATTTTGGGAAACTACCTTCCCAGAATACATTGCGCATACCACTTCTGGCTGGTAAACGCGATTGCTGACACGCAAACAGCATTACTTTACTATTGAAATCAGATACAACGCACTTTAAGCAGCTGATATGAAGAACTAATTTCATAATATTATTGAAGTTCCTGGAATGCTCTACCACAACCCGTTAGAATGGCTACCACATTATCAGAATGTAAAAGCAAGCTGAAAGCCATGAACCACACACAACCTCCACCACGGTGCTACTATACAGGACCAAGGCCAGAGAATATTGCCTTAACCAGACTCCGAAACGGGTGTAGCCACCTAAACAGTCATTTAGTCGACAATTTTCTGTTGAATCCATCCAACATGCTCCCTTTATGCAGATCAAAGTGACGCTTTCTCAAATATTCCTATCTCAAACCTTATCTTTCCCACACCTCTAACCGTTCAACATTTTGTATTCGGTAACACCAATGCGAGACTCAACTAGTCGCTTTACATGATCCTTCAGCTCTATTCAGCTCTATTCTAAAATAGTCTGATTACTAAGGACCATTAGTAGTACACTGGCACTCCATGGACTGCGCTTTGATATTTCTCCATGAAATTACCCTCTCAATCTGGTTCGCTTCTATATTTTGGCTAGCTAGTGTGCTTAGGGATTAAGGGTCATGGAGATTGGAAACGGCTCCTGCAAACGGGTTGGGAAGCGTTTATTTGTGTCTATTCGAGGACGTGGAGAGCACAATTCTTTGAAGATTTTGCTACTGGACTGACTGCCCTGCTAAATGAGTCGGCCACGCCAATGGTAAATGGGTTGTTTTGGGGGTTTTATAGATTGTCTCCTCTGCAGGGCTGCTGGTGGACGTCTTCGGTGAGAGGACCGAGATCCCCATGACCAATCTTGATCACTAAACGGTTAATAGCAAAGACACTTCCTGATGACCCCATGACTAGTTATAATCTTTTGTCAATGGTGATAACATTCTATCAACAACCGGTACATAAGCACCTTGGGGTGGCCACGCCGTGTAATTGATGAATCCACATTTGGCTATACGCGCCGCCCACTTATGGATAGGTTCCGCCCATGCTTTGCGAGTGGTGGGGTCGATCTGTATGCTCTAAACCTGGATTCCCAGAATCCCAATTTTATGGCGCTATAGATGACTATGGCAGCGACAGCGACCAGTCAAGCTAGTTTCAAAATACTCAACAGGCTATCTATTAAATGGCGAAAACATACAATTCGTACAGCTTGACGGACTATTCCTAGGATTTATGACGGAGTATTTCCGTCACTTATGACTGTCACGCCAACCTATAGGCGATGTGGTTGATTATGACGTCATTACTTTACTGGATTCATCCAGTTTGAAATAATATTAGCTATTGACCAACACGAATACACAGGTACCTCTACTAGCCATGGCGACTGATTTATGATTATAAAGTAATTTTTTCATCCCTACACACAAGATTTGTATTAGTGAAAAACAATTATTGCATATTGGTTCTCGTGGCAATTTAGGTAGCAGGAAAATGCTAAATATTTGATATTAGCGCAAAGTGTGGCACTTAAACATTTATTCTAACAGTTACAACATTAGATCAGTGGATTGACTGCCTAAAGCAAGAACATATTTTGTGTCTAGTGGCGCTTTAAAGATTATTCACAGCAGTGCTGCCTGAACCACTAATATCAGTCAAATATATCATTAGAGAATTGAGGCCCGAAGCATTATGCATCAAAGTATCACATATAATCATGCTCAGTGTATGTATTTTATAGACATACTTCCATATTTTGGCCTTTTGTTGATATACTTCAGTAGAGTAACTGAATTCTATACGAGTTTCCATACTTTGTATGTTTTATCAAAATTCTTGCGCAATCAGAATCTATGTACCTATGCATCACGCTGAGAGACATGTTCGTGTTAAGGGTTTGAAAATGCGGTTTACGCATTCATCTAAGCCATACCATACGATATTTAATGTTGAAACATATACCACCCACACACCCAACCGCAATAGATAACATTTTATGATATTGCATCAGCTTGATCAAAATTCGGATATTTTAATGTATGTTATTGCAACTTTCGGAAACAAAACACAACCATTTGCAAGCCTGTAAGCGCAGATTCACTGATGTTTTGATCGGTAACTATACTCTGGGTGGCCTCATGGTTTGTCAAGGCTTAGTCATAGAATTAAAGATAATTTTAATTTTGATGTTTCGTCTGATCTACACTGTATATATGAAGAAATATTCACACATTGCACTTTAAAATCTACATTTGCTGATTAAATAGGTATTCCGTTCGGCTGCAATACCTGATTACATATAAAAAGTGGAAATGCACAAGGGCAATTAAAAAAGGATGTGCTCACTTAGACTACCAATTATACCAAATTATATATAATTTTCTTCTGTCTAATTCAGTGACTCTGCTCTATATTCTACATCAAATGTGATTAGTGGGGTAACGATTTTTGGTATAAAAGCTTCACATCACTTAGAATTTTATGGTGCATTTGCTTAAAATATTCTATTCATTAAAATTATTCGTTGAAAATTATTTACTAAAAATGGCAGCCAGTATTAAAAGTTGTGATAACATCTTTATGTGTGGAATTTTGCTGAGCGATCCCATCGTGATCTCACCAGAGAGACCAGAGCCTAGCGAAGTTGAAAGTGGCACTGTCGGCAATCCGATTTGTATTTTGCCAGTGGGAGCAGAAGACAGAATATTGATGTATGTAGGGCATTAAATGAGTTCTTAATTTTCAAGAAGATGATGTTTCAGATGCTAATGGTGATGAAATTCGTTTGTGTGTGTGCCTGCGTGTGTGTGTGCGTGCGTGCGTGCCTGCTAGTGTGCGCGTGCGTGTGTGTGTGTGTGATGGGGGGAGTGTCAAATAACCCTGAACCTGAGAACTAGTCTGACCCACACAACACCGCACACGGGTATGCCCAAAATAAAGGACAGTTATCTACAACCATATGAAAGATTTTGCACCAATCCGCACTCGCCATATGAGGTGCCTATTTCAGAGTCCATGGATTGGGCGAGGCTACTGTATACCCTGGGACAGCAGCAGAAGACCTAGTACCTGGTGGATTAAGCCTGGGTACTTTGACAGCCTGTTCGCTTTGGCAGAGACAAGAATGCTCAACCAATTTGCTGTACGTAAGTAATATAATTTTTTTAAATATATGTTCTTTTAGAAAAACCATGGATCCTTTAGATCTTCCTTTGAAAGGGAATAATGTTTATTTACTTCTTAGAGAGAGTTGATTTTAAAATAGTAGATATAAACTGGAGTACAAAAGCGTAGGCGACAGATAGGCAATTAGACAGGGAGACAGACAGATAGACAATTAGACAGGGAGACAGACAGATAGACAATTAGACAGGGAGACAGACAGATAGACAATTAGACAGGGAGACAGACAGATAGACAATTAGACAGGGAGACAGACAGATAGACAATTAGACAGGGAGACAGACAGATAGACAATTAGACAGGGAGACAGACAGACAGACATTTAGACAGGGAGACAGACAGATAGAGACCCAAACAGATAGGTATTCCAACATGTAAAGAGCCAAAGCACCAATAAGGTATATAGAAGAGCTTTTTAAGTTACCATTTTTGACAAAAAAACGCATTCCTAGATTTCTTTCAGATTCTAGATGTATTTTCCCATGAAGTTCAAGCGTAAATACTTTCCAAATTTGAAAACCTTAATATTGAATGAGTGCATAAACTATATCTTCTTCCTCATGTTGCTCTTTCGGTCTTTCACTCTTTTCTTCCTCTTGTCACTCTTTCACCATCTCGACTAGGAGACGTTTAACATGACAATAACAGTTCTTTTCTTATCATTTTAGCTGACGTAAATGCTGTGGATGTGATAAAAGACAATGAGAAGGAAGATCATCATCATCATCATCATCGTGGTCGTCATCGTCATCGTCATCGTAATCATCACTGGAGTTCATGGACACCATTTAATCATTGAGACTGAACAGGGTAGCACTGAAAGAATGTGTGGCTTTAGGAGACGCATTTTATGATAACGTTTCATTAGTAAATGATGATATTTTAATAATTCGCCTGTCGATCATCATAATCATGATAATCATGTTGGGGCGGGTGAGGCTTTAAATTTTATTCATGATTCAAATCCATTCAGTACTTTTGAGCATTTTTGATCATGAAGAATGATGAATGGAAATATTCCCAAGCATGTGGCCTATTTGATAAATTGCCCACTTTGTTGCCCAATATATTCTGAGCAATATTGTTTCTTCTAATCCAATTCAGCCTGCATTTCACAGATATTTTCCAATAGAATTGCTCATTCACTGCCAGTAATGTACATACCACACTGGTTTAGTCTTTCAAGGATCTCGTTTAGTAGATTTAAAAATATACGCAGATCAACACATGGAAATTTGGAAGAAATAATGACTGTGCAGCAGTTCACAGAAATATGATAAGTTACCAGATTCAGCTTGACGTACACTATCTTCAAAGACTGGAATCATTTCACAAATTTTGTCCAAAGCAATGTGAGTTTAAATATAGTCCTCATTCTGTAGGATAGCCACAAAGAGCACTGAATTTGCGAAAATTTACAAGATGTTCTCCTCTAATCTCCATTGCTCATATATAAAGACCATGGCCTAAATCAACGGGCACAGAGCAACAAATAAAATATGGAGTATTAATTTTTTCAACAACATGCGAATTGATCGTGTTTCTAGTTGAATCGCCCATCTTTTATATGTTTTCAAAAAGTGTAGATTATCAATCAAATCACATTGAAGATTTTGGATCTCCGGGTATGACTTGGTGAATTGTTTACATGATGATTCCCTCTGCCAACGGTAAGATCGATGATGTTAGCGGTTGCTGTAACAACCTCTTACCGATGATGAAGCGGGATACTGACAGTCGGCTCGCCTCATCGTGAAGATGATTATGACGATATTTATTAAAGACTGTCGGGCCTATCTGACTATGAAGATCTAATGGTTCGGATTGGATGTTTCTTCCAACTCTAGAGTATAACGCTAACGATGATTTCGAATTTGAATATACTACCCAAACTAGTGTCTTACTATATGTAAGAGGATAAATTTTATTGAAGACTTATTTCAATCAATTCACCTATTTCAATTTAATGATAAAACTTTATCCAACAATCCTGATCGTGCTACATTCCCACACCATCCATTTCGCAGAAACTGTATATCATCAGCACTGGCTGATGTGAATAATAACAAGTTAAATATTATGTATAACGTCAACTGGTCCATTAGCTCACCTGGTATTTTCAAATCATAAATTTCACTTAGGACTTACTCGCAAATATAAGATATCCCGCGGGGTCATGACTCCCACAAGACAATCTGATATCTACACATGCCCATCAACCAAAGTTAGTTGACCATCTCTTAAGGCCTTAAGAGTGTCAACTAACTCGTTGTACAACATCAACAACAAAACCTCACTATACTAGGGCTATCCAGACCAACATACTAAAAATAAATTCACAGATAAAATAACAGTACTATGCAATACGAACGGTACGATCCAATATTAACTACGCCTTTAGTTAATAAACAGTATGGATGGCTATTAAACAGTACGAAACGTTAAATAAACAGTGAAATACGATAAACAGTTAACTATAGAGAAATAGTCAAAATAATCATTAACATGAAATAAACAGTATGATAAAAGTACGACAATGCACCAATCCTAACACGCTTGCTGTCTGAACTGAATTCAGGAGCGTGACTGCGCTTGCGCAGAAAGTAGGGGTGTGATGGAAGTGTTTCCATTGGCTCAATGGCAGGCTCGGGTACATCCTCTGAGGTGTCCATCATTACAGTACGAGGGGTCTCGGATGTATCCATCAGTGACTCATACTTTGGATCGTTACTTGTACCAGGTCGATCTACATCCATATCAACCACCTTACCCACCTTAGGAACCTTTGGCTCCCAAGTAGAAGCTGGTCGCTTCCTACGAGCTAATTTATGAGGTGTTGCATCGGAGTCGGGTACTGGCAAAGGTATGGACTCGAGTAATGGTACAATTCGTGGATGATGGCTGGCTTTCGTACCTTTTGCAGGGTTACGAACAGGGCGTGGTCTTACTTTGTCCCAGCACATCTCTGAGTCGACTACATGTAGCTTGGATATATTAAGCACGCACACCTTACCAGACTTCTGATGGCGGACATGGGCCACGGGTCCATTGATCTTAAAGATCTTATATTCCGGGTCACTGCGAGAGGTTAACTTCATCCTCTCCTCAGCTTTCATGACCACTGAATCGCCAACCTTATATTCACCAGCGTTTGCACGCTTGTTAATCTGTTCTCGGTGTACTTCTCTAGACTTGGCCATTTCTCCTCGAGCACGCAGCAAGGCATTATTGAGACAAGTTAGTCTTTCGCCAAGTTCATGCGAAGCATCGAGTGGGATAGCAAGCGGAAGTCTTGCACGTCGACCATACGTCAGATAGAATGGCGTGGAATGACGAGTGTTGCGGTACGCTGTTAAAGCTGCGCCTAACTCATCTTCCCATGCACGAGACTCGTTATTTACACCTATCTGGATTAACTCCTTAAGAGTGTGATTGAATCTTTCGGTACGTCCGTTAGTTTGTGGATGATACGGACTCGACCATCTATGATCAATACCACGTTCATGCAATCGCTGTTCCAGAGAATTTGAACAGAATTCTTTACCCTGATCTGTAATCAGAATCTCAGGGACACCATGACGAGCGACATACTCGTTGAAGAATTTATCCTCAACATTCGGAGATGTCTTAGCCACAATGCTTCTGCCTATGCAGAACAGTGATCGATCACCGTCATGATATAATTATTACCTTTGCTCGACTCTAAAAGTGGCCCAATCAAATCCATACCAATTATCTGACTTGGATAACTGGCCATTGGCATCTCACTATACTTAGGTCGAGTAGTGACAGGTCAGTTGACCTGGCACGTCGTACACGTTTCAAGCATACATACTACATCTTTTCTCAAAGATGTCCAGACAAAAGAATCTCTTACCATACCGATGGTCTTCTTCAGACCTTGGTGACCAGCTCGTTCATGAGCCTTCCAAGCGCTTTCTCACAGAACAGGGTAGGTAGTAAGATTCTGGGGTACTCAGCGTCTAATGCTGAAGGTGTAATTAAAGAATACAATATGCCATTCTTTACCATGTACTCCTCCGGTGTATTCCTAAATAACTCCGGCTATTCCTTGGTTTGTTCGGCACATAATTCCTCGTACGGTACGTCATATACCTCTAAAGGGACGTGAGGTAAAGCCCCGTTGTCTACCTCAGGTATGACATAATCACCAGTGTCTAATGTGGCGACTTCTACCGGACGCCGTAACCTGGACAACATGTCCGCTCGAATATTCTTCGCGCCTTGGATGTATTCTATCTTACATCCGTACTCTGCAATCAGTACTGCCCAGCGCTGCACTCGTGTTCTTAACTTCTCCCACAAACAAACTCTTAAGAGGTTTGTGGTCAGTATACATGGTAAACTGCGCACCAAATAGATAAGGTCGAAGCTTCTTCAATGCATAGATCACAGCATAAGCTTCCTTTTCTATTACGGGCCAATTCAACTGACTGTCTTTAAGAGTAGAGCTAACATACTGTATGACACGCCCTATACTCTTATCATCAACCTGCACTAGTATCCCACCTATTGCATAACTAGATGCATCAGTATATAACTTATACGGGGCATTCAAATTCGGATAAGTGAGTATGGTCTCACTACACAGCAAGTTCTTCAATTTCTCAAACGCTTGCTGTTCGTGCTTACCCCATTCAAATCTCTTATACTTTTTAGTTAACTCGATCAGAGGCTTAGCAATTTCGGCATAGCCTTTTAAACAAGATCGGTAATAACCTGTAGCTCCGAGAAAACTACGCACTTCACCCACGTCTCGGGATGGTGACATTTCTCGTATGACTTTGACCTTTTGACTCTGAGGAGCTACACCTTGTGCGGAAATGTGATACCCTAACAAGTCAACAGACTTACTGGCAAAGTCACATTTCTTTTTCTTTACTTGTAAATTATATTCTTGAATCTTGTGCATGACCAGGCGCAAGTGATGTGCGTGTTCCGTCGGATTTCCTGAATATACGACTATATCATCGACGAAGACATGCACATATTTTCCTACATATTCTCGGAAAATGTCGTTCATTGCCCTCTGAAATATGCCACCTGAGTTGCAAAAACCAAAAGGCATCCGAATCCATTCAAAAAACCTTCACTGCAAACGAACGCTGTGTTCTCGATGTCTTGGCTGGCCATGGGTATCTGCCAATAGCCAGACTTCAAATCCATTGTAGAAAAGATCGTTGCGCCTCTCATAGAATCAAATATATTGGATATGTTCGGTAATGGATAACTATCCTTATGGCATACAGAATTTAATTTTCTATAGTCCACACAAAATCTGGTGTCACCGTCCTTCTTTGGTACCAGAGTTATGGGTGACGCCCAGGGTGATCACGATGGTCTTATGACGCCTGCTGCTAACATTTCTTTAACTTGGTTTTTAACCAAGTACTGCTTAGCTAGCGGTAAACGATAGGCTTTCTGCCTAATAGGAGGATAATCTCCCATCGGAATCGTACATTCCACCTTGGGTACACATCCTAACGTATTTGGATGACCCGTATCGAAATTATTGGCAAAGTCACTCAGTACTTTTTCAATAACTGCATATCCGGTCGTTTCTTTGCAACTGGCATACACATAATCAATTTGCCTTCTATATGGAATTCTAAATGGATATACTTGACCAAACCATACTACCTCTTTGGTCTTGTAGTCAATCCTTGCATTTCCCAAGTACAAGGCGTCAGTGCCAATTAGACATTCATGCCTCATACTATTCACAACCATACTTGGAATAGGCTGGGCATCTTTGGATTTAATTTGAGTCTCCCCCAAAATATCTATCGGTGAACCATTTACTTCTAACAATGTTTTAGCCTTTTTTAATGGCCTAGCATTCAAAATGCTATGCCATATATCCTTTCTAACCAGGGATATACTAGCACCAGTATCTATTAATGCATCTACATACTCACCCTGGTTTCCTTGACTGCTTGGTTCGAATTCGAGCCAGATAAGGAATCGTTCAGTCACCACTGATCCCCTCCGACTCCGTTTAACGGACTCCATCGTCCATTACTGACTGCCTCTGCGTACAACTGACGTCTTCCGTCTATGGACAGGGCTCCTCCGTCACCATATGAATAACAGCCATGCCTGTCCATACGCGAATCCGTGAGGAGGAATCCCTCATGGTCTTCGTATTCGTCATCCATTCTTGCCCTATTCGCGAAATCCTTGCGGGTGTTTCGCGAATACGACCGCGGAGTGGTCTCGAGTCTATTATACACATTACTATCACCATGATTGTTTATTTCGTCTACTTGCATTGGTTCATCCCGTCGGTCTTTTTGTCGTGGACATTTCACGGTGCGTCGCTGCGGCATTGGCGGTGGCGATGGG
The DNA here is from genome assembly GCA_034401795.1 of Chaetoderma sp. LZ-2023a. NCBI lineage: Eukaryota > Metazoa > Mollusca > Caudofoveata > Chaetodermatida > Chaetodermatidae > Chaetoderma > Chaetoderma sp. LZ-2023a. The sequence continues at coordinate 139,787,419 of CM067370.1, forward strand.
CAGTTTGATTGATAGTGTCCTTCTTTCCCACAGCCAAAACACTTTATCTGTGGTTTGTCTTGTCTGTTAGAAAAGCAATCCCTAGCCATGTGCCCTTGCCGACCGCAGGTGAAGCACGTTATCGGCGGATGCTGAGGACGTTGTTGTTGGGTTTTCGGTGCTGACAGTCTTCGGGATGGCTGTACTGCTTGGTGGCACTCATTCTTGTAGTGTTCGGTTCGGCCACAATTAAAGCATGTGATCTGCTTCTTTGGCTCTTTGGGCACCGCTGCTGTCTTACATAGTTGCGGCTTTGCTTTGCATTGCGGTGTGGCGCGTGGTGATGGAGAAAATGATGGTTCGCTTTGCAGATTCTCAATGACCGAACAAAGTCGTTCGATCAGCTTAGTTTGCTGGTTGATCTGCTTTCTCATTGAATTTATCACCGACCAGACATCTTTGCCCTCTTCTGCATCGATCATATTGACTTACATATCCTCTCCTCACCGAGGAGAAATATTCATGGCCTGCAACACGTCGTTGCAGCCCTCTTCCTCCTCAGTCATTTCCATCGCCCTATTCACGTCAGTAATTTTCTTCCGCACAATACGTCGCCCCATCCCCCGATCGCTTAATGCTTTGATGTAGGCTGACAACACGATTCGTTTATTCTCAATATTCTGTTCCGGATAAGCTCGGGCTGCCATCTCCCGATATTGCCTGTTGAATGATACCATTGTTTCACCGTGGCGCTGCTGTACAGCCTCCAGATCGTATTTTACTCATTCCGGTTCATTTGCCGAAACAAAATTTATGGTTATAAATTCTCGCAGCTCTTCATGTGTCCCGTACCTTCCCATGTACGAATCCGTCAATGGCTTTTGATAATTGCCCTCGCGACGTGCAGGTAACTATGTATACAGATATACCATCTAGGTTGCCCTCAGTCACTTCCCATACTCGGCGTGTTTCGTCCAAGAATTGACAGACTTCTTCGGGGATCAGGCCATCACAGGGTTTTACCCACTGCGTCAACTCTCGAACCTCCCGTCGGAGAACTCTATTCCGCTCTCTGTGCTCCCGCTCCATCACAATAGTGTTGGCCATTGCTGTTCCCATCTGACGCATGGCTTCTACAGTCTCCTGTCGAAGCTCAACACCATGCTGAACCGTTATTGGCGGTAACCCGGCATCTGGCCTACGTGGTGTTGCCATACTTGATTTATATATGCTACAGTTTTTATTGATAGTATAATTGCACTATAGCCCTCTTAAGTCATGGCTGTTCTTCACATTGAATGTCTGTCGTTATTTTTACGATAGTGTTTTCTCTATATTCTCTGTGTTGAGTTACTTTTGTGTGTTCGGAAAGCTCACTAAATCTATAAAGTTTCTTACTCTCTCACTTACGTCGTCTATAACCGTAACTACTGGTCTTGTCGGCGTAGATGACATACTTTAAGTACTTACATATTTCGCGAATGTAATACACACGTTGCTGATGAGTTCTGACTCCAATCCTTGCAGACGAAGCCAATGAAGATTTTGGATCAACGGGTATGACTTGGTGAATTGTTTACATGATGATTCCACTCCGCCAATGGTAAGATCTATGATGTTAGCGGTTGCTGCGACAACCTCTTACCGATGATGAAGCGGGATACTGACAGTCGGCTCGCCTCATCGTGAAGATGATTATGACGATATTTATTAAAGACTGTCGGGCCTATCTGACTATGAAGATCTAATGGTTCGGATTGGATGTTTCTTCCAACTCTAGAGTCTTACGCTAACGATGATTTCGAATTTGAATATACTACCCAAACTAGTGTCTTACTATATGTAAGAGGATAAATTTTATTGAAGATAGAATTAACTATACAAAACGGATAAAGATATTTGTAATTTGGAGCATAAATCGCTCAAAGACAATTGGTACCTTCCTGGTACAAATCAAGTAAATGCTAATCTATTCTATTTTACAACTAACCACGAACGTAACACCAGCGGTGTGTTACGTGAACCACGATGTTGGTGGATTAATTTCTCTAACTGAAATTGCATCTTATATACTATTTAGAATCTCCAAATCTGAGGTTCTATACATATCTAAATATTTAGATTCTACCCGAATCTGTTCTGATGATTCTTCTAGGTATGTTATAAGCACAGCTTGATTGGCCCGGACAATCAGTCCACCAATCAACTTCTGCTTATTCCTTCCTAGAAGTTTCCACATACTAAATGTTGGTCGTTCTGTCCAATCAACGATCCTTGTATTTCGATTTCAACTTTAAAACCTATTCTGTTTAATTCTTTGCTACAGAGTTTGATCGACGCTCATTGATCGTGACATCATTCTGACCAATCAAACTCTGTGCTATTCTTTTATGGAGATGATGCCTCACATAGACAAAGCGGTGGTAGCTGGTTCTGATTTGATGCGATCTGTCAGCTAACTAACAACATTATAGAATGTGTTGGTGCTGCATGCCATTGTATGAGTGACATATAGTTGATATACAAATTTCGATCATGTTATTAATTCCTACAGGACTCTACAATGTCCATGTCCTGTCCATTGCCTATTGATGGATAAGCATGTAGGATGCTAGCGTTAATAGGCACATGAGCTGTATGATCTCATTGCCAGCTGATGTTGTTCTATTCTCGTGTGAGAATCAGAATGCCTCATGTCATCAACTATGTCCCTTTGTCACGTCCGATTCCAGTGCTTCTTATACATTGATTATTTTCTAAACTACCGATCCAAACGACTGCTGAATACTATAAAAGTGTATGCCGATTGAACAGCAACAACTTTCATCTAAACTATTTCCAGATACACATCAACTCAGAACCGTGGGACTTATTTCAATCAATTCACCTATTTCAATTTAATAATAAAACTTTATCCAACAATCCTGATCGTGCTACATTCCCACACCATCCATTTCGCAGAAACTGTATATCATCAGCACTGGCTGATGTAAATAATAATAAGTTAAATATTAAGTATAACGTCAACTGGTCCATTAGCTCACCTGGCATTTTCAAATCATAAATTTCACTTAGGACTTACTCGCAAATATAAGATATCCCGCGGGGTCATGACTCCCACAAGACAATCTGATATCTACAACATGTATGTCGCTACAGCCAATCAAATCGCGTGTCTATCACTGTAGAGCATAACCAATATTACCCATAACAGCTGGTTATAATATATGTGCGTCTATCACCTTAGCCAGTCAGATTGCATGTCTATCGACACAGGGCATATTAAATATTCCTTGTAGCACCACATTAAGTTATGTTTCTCTTTCGCTATAACCCATAATCAATAATTTTGAAGTGAATGTCTCTCTGTGCTACTAGTAATGGATGTTCTGATTATATACTACTTCTACTACTACTACTACTACTACTACTACTACTACTACTACTACTACTACTACTACTACTACTACTACGACTACTACTACTACTGCTGCTACTACTACTACTACTACTACTACTACTACTACTACTACTACTACTACTACTAGCAGTATCTGGCTTTGGCAATGAATGTTCGGAAGAGAAAACAACGACGAGGTATTATTAATGTTTTCTAAATATTTTACAAAAGTAGTATAAGATTCATTGATTAGAAATTAGTTTTACAAAGAGTTTACAATTTTACCATTACCTATACTCTGGCACGTCTTCTGGATCAATATCATAAAAAGAAACCAATAGACGCTCTTTTTCATTAGGCCTCCTACGTCCTAATTGACCATATATGGTGTGCCCAAAAAGGCCTGTTCAGCTGGACGTGTTTGTACAAGGACACCCACCAGAACACACCATTTTTCCACTTCATATATGGTCAATAAGGTCACACCCACTCATAGCCATGTGACTTGAGAGGCTCAATGAAAACGCATGCCAATCACCTCCCTTTACTACTCTGGACGGCAGATATATTGGTCACTTAAAAGAATTAGGTGTGTACCCATTGAAGAATGTGGAAGCGAATTACAGCTAAGCAATTAAATTAATTACACTCTTGTGAACGTACACATTCTTGAATGACATTTCCTTTCATTCTATGTTATGTTTGTTTCCTTATTTAAGACTACATAAACAATATGCTGTATTCCAAGCATCATAGCGATAATTACTACAACAATTATTGAATGTAAATGACATAGTGACAGACACTATTCTAATTATATACATTCTCGATACGGTTTATAGGTAGCCCATTTATAACATGCACATTAACGGATATTAAATGCAAAAAAAGCCCTAGGTCACAGTCCTCGTCGCATTGCTTATTGCAGCTAGCTATAATCCTCCGATCTCTCTCTCTCTCTCTCTCTCTCTCTCTCTCTCTCTCTCTCTCTCGTGATTTTATAGCAACCCCCAACTCTCGATCCTTGATCTACTTCACAAGTTCTGGTCAACATGTAGATTCACTGAACCAGACTCTAGGTATAAGTTGTATTCCAGACATCACATTTTTCATATGTACATGTATACACTGTCATTTCTGGTCAGCTAAGGAGACGATGCGACGAAACTCGTCAGGAGATAATGGCTGCATTATGTCTACTGTACTGACTGGAGTGAGAAGGAGTTAGCAACGTTGGTACGCATATAGTTACAAATAATTAATGTCTACATTTTGTGCAACTTATCACATATTCCTTTTTTAAAACATATAGGAAGCATATAAATAGTAAGTATGGTATTACCTGAGTAATTTCACTCGCCGTGTTCTGATTGTTCTGATTTAATATATATGCAAAGTAAAATCAGAATCATAAAGTAAGCCAATCATCATCGCCCAGGCTTGAAAGCGACATGGTGCGTCAGACTAGACACGAAAATGTCAACTATAAACAACTAAGCTAACATATTGATCACATTTGTCTTAATATCATCTGTGAGTAGGCCTAAATCCTTCATGGCGCTTGTCACATTCAGTTCACAATAGGAGGGGTTTTGATTGAAGCCAAGTGCAGTGTAGGACTTTACACCATTGTTTTATTGTCTTGTCTGCGAACCAGAAAGCGAGACATAATGATCACTAATTCCGGCGGCGGCGGCGACGGTAGCGGCGTCGTCGTCGTCCGTCATTTTAGCACTATTGGCTAAGGTTTTTAAATCACCTTTTCAACAATGGCTCATCCGATCTCAATGAAACTTTACAGAATTGATTTATACTATACGGGGTGCGATCTGCAAAACAAAAGCTTCCATTGTCGGGGTTCTTTACAATTTTTTCACGGTTTTGAACTTTGAACTTTTTTCATATTTTTCTGGTTACGGTTTTATATGGACCAGTCTTTTTCAGCAATGGCTCACCGAATATCAACAGAATTTTACAGAAATGTTATATGCTATGCAGGGGTACTATCCGCATCATTAACGATTTCATTTTGGGAAATTTCTCCTGCTTTTTCACAGTTATGCACATTTTTCATGGTTTTTTGGTTACGGTTGTTTATGGACAATGTAACTCAACTATGGTCATTCCGATTTCTACGAAACTTTATAGAAATGGCCTATGCAATACAGGGATACGATCTGCACCATTACTCATATGATTGTGGGCAATCTTCACTATTTTTTCACGGTTTTGAAATTTGAACTTTTTCATATTTTTTAATAGTTTTATATGGCCCACTCATTTTCAACAATGGCTCAACAAATATCAACAAAACTTTACCACAGAGTTATATATTATGCAGGGGCACTATCTGCATCACTACTCCGGTAGTTCCATTTTGGAAGAAAATTTCAAGATCAGTCTATCCGCAGGTTGGCAAAATTTTCCAATGTTTGATTGGTTACACATGGTTGTTGGTGCCTTACTGAATATGTGTATTGCGAACCATGCCAAGTTTGCTTTGACAATCCACACTAGCCATGCCTTTACAGGCGAGACGTTGTACGCTTCTTGTTTCTAGTGGTGTGGAATGAACAATAATGAACACGTGAGTGTAGAAGTGTAATTTTGAGAGATGAAGTGTTAACTGAACAGATGACCTGAGGAGAAGAGAGCTTTTCCACGTCCTATGGCGAGTAGCATATTCGGGGTATCATTGTTGACAAAATATATATGCGTGCGCGTGTGTGTGTAACTTGATACCGAAAATAACAGTCTTCTCAACAATGACACCACTGACATGCTGACATGGCATACATATGATATTGTTAGTTTTGTGACTACGAATATGCGGATTGCCAGGTGTAGTCTCCAACTATGTCCCAAATAGTCCTGTTCAGAAGACTGCAAGAGAACACCACAAGGCACGGCGTAACGAGGGATGACCTCATCCAAACGATAAGGACTAAGTTGTTTACCAGTGCTTGCTCTCAAATCTGTTCATAATAGAACTGCCTGAGGGATCTTCCCATGGCGTAGCCGTGGTAGTAGTTAAATGGGCGTGTAAAGCTTTTGCCAATGTAAGTTCAGATGTGTTTAAAGAAGTGTCATAATTCTAAACCACTGACTACACGAATCAAGATATCCAGCCAGTGTCCCCTCATAAGATTGATGGGCCGACACAGACTTGCCAACGACAGGATGAGAAGCTCATCTAGTGCTATTGAGATGAGCAAAGACATAGCTCCCGAATTATATAATATGCGCCTATTGTGCGGATGACTGGAAAATTGAATAGTTGGCTCTAATGAATAAGATTGCATGGTTTACAGGAGATATATTGGCTATAGAATGAAGATTGCTATATAAAGTTTGACTGCAGAAGCCACGGGATCAGCAGCATCAGGCTGACATTTTGAGCTTGCCACGTTACAGGGCTATACATGGCGATATATCCAGGGTCTACTCCAATGGCAATTCACATTCAATAGAGATAAGCGGTCATGCTATTAACCATGTCTACGCTTTTGCCATAGATTAACATTTAATGTGATAGGCAGCTTGGATGCTGAAGTTGGTTATTGAAACAAACAGACAAAGTGAAACTATATTTTGCCATTCATGGAAAGATTTTGTTTATAAATCATACCATCATTGTAAGATGTGCATACACTATATATTAAAAACAGACACGAATATTTTACTTGCCTTTTTGACATTTCCAGACCATACTAATAATGTCAGTGCGAATCTCTTTTGCAAGTAGTACATAGAGAAATGGGTTTGCTATTGAGTTAGAATATAGTATAAATACAGCTATTACATAAACTGTCAAATGATAAGACTGTTCAGGCATACGAAAAAAAACATGCATGCAATAATGTACGATAGTGGGTAACCAGGTTATGAGACTCAGCGTAATCACAGCGAAAACAATCCTTCCATCAGTACTGCGCCGTTTCTCCTGAGTATTCGAGTTGACCATCTTCCGTTTTGACACAGCTACGTGTTTTGCAATATGACATATGAGGATGATTAGACAGACTATTAGGTTCAGAGTATTCGTTAATCCATCCTTGATGTCATAGTTCCCGTAGTAAATGCAAATTAATCGTCGTTCATTATTGGCATATGGTACGCTGCTAGGGCGGTAATAATAGGCTAACGGTGAAAAGATGACACCGCTGGCGACCCAAATAAAAACGCAGACTTTCACTAAGAGTGACGTGGTAAGACGAGACTGGGCATAGAGCGGAAATACAAGCTGGAGATATCTCATGATGGCGAATACTGCAAGATGACTAAAACTTATGTAAAACAGTACAGTGACCACATATACTATTGATCCACATGATGCATCTGTGTTTGCATAGACTATATATGGGAAAATATACACCACATTCAAAGCGACCAGCAGACAGGAGGCCATATCGGCACACGCCAAACTCGTGATGACGGTAAATGTTGTAGAGCGCCATTTACCCGTCTTCATGAAATAAAAGACGAGAAGACAATTCGCCAAAACACCAAACATGTACATCATCAAAGGAATGCCTCTGAGAATTAATGGATGAACATGATCATAAAACTCAATGAAAGCGTTTATTCCGGTACTGTTCGTTGTATTAAATACTGGATGCAGCATTGTTTTATATGGATAATAGTAGAGAATCTGCAAATGATGTTCAAGTATGGATTATGAAATTAACAAGACGTCTGTAGTACCTATCTAAACAAAGTGCAATAGAATACCATCTTAATGAAGGACTGGGGTGCCAAATGACAGTGGTTCTTTAAGCGATATTTTATACTATTGAAAGTGTGGTTGCCTTAAAGAAACCTATATTTGTCTTTATACACCTGCGCAAATGTTCAGCATCACCCATTTTTACACACATGGACAGGCCATCTTGTGCTACAAGAATACCAATAATATCTAACATTTTGTACAAGTATATCTGATTACAATAGATAATAATGCCAAAAAAATGAAATGCTGATGCTACGTAGAGCCTGAAGGATATTATTACCACTTGAAGAAGTGACGTGAAAATGAGCATTTGCCATACAGCTTACAGCTATTGCTCCACAGCTGACACAAATGAGCTGATGGTCGGTAATGTCATCTGTAAATGTCATCCAACACGGTTCTGACTCTGTTACTGATTAATATCGGGTAGCACCACCATATGCCAAGAAGATGGACTGTAACGCCGCCTCGTGTTGGACACCAGTATTTTCTGCCATTCCTCATGCAAGCAGCACAAGACTCAATTCCTGCAAATTTTGGACAAGAAGGCCCCGCACCATGCGCCGCCGAATATTCCCGGAATGCTTTTCGGTGATCAGGTCAAGGCTCCTCGGAGGCCACAATGATTATATTCACTATTGATGGGCGGTGCTTAACCTTTGCGCAGATATACGTTAAACAATGAATTAGAAGAATCGCAATCTCAAGATAATGGATCTTTCCAAGTTTATCCATCCATCATACGACATCATAATCAACTACTTGACGTGTAAGCTGATGTCATAATCACGACGCCATGAATGATTCGAAATAGTCCGTCTTTACCGCCTAATAGTCCGGCACGTTGTGCGAATTGTATGTATTTGCTGTTTAATAAACATTCTGTTAAATATTTTGAAACTAATTTGAGTGGACGCTGTTGCTGCCATAGGCAGAAACAGCGCCCAGTCAAACTAGTTTCAAAGTATTTAACAGCCTATCTGTATAGTTTTCTGGAAATTGATAGTCCAGTGATGGATCGATCTCAACACGAGCGAGGTGTGGGTGGAGATTAACTAGGGATGGCCGGGGTATAGCTAAAACTGGAAACGTCAATTGTACAGGCTGTTGAATGTTTTGAAACTAATTTGAGTTTGAACTGTTGTTGCCGATTGTAGCAACAGCACCTGGTAAAATTTGCTTTAATAAGTTCAACGGAACGTTTATTAAATTGGAAATTTACAAAAAAAACACACAATTCGTACACTTTCGTAACAGGCTTTTAGAGTCACTTTGGATGCTAACTAGTGGCATAATTGATCATAACGTCAGATACTATGTGACAGACTTATGCATAAATTAGCCGCTTACATCAAAGTTTAACGATAAAATTCAGACCTATAGAAGTTATAGCTGCATCCACTGCCTAACTATATCCTGCGTTGTATAATTTAGTTATTGCGAAATAACTATCTGGATATCCTTTCTACGTTCTTGAGTAGGAGCGAGTCATTGTTACGCATTTATATATTCTGGCTAAGAATACATGTATGTTTCAAGTTACGATCGATGACTACTTACTTGATTGATTGAATATCCCGGGAGAGATCCAATTGCTGCTAGGCCTTTATACCCTAAATATCATTAATTGCATTATTCATTTACCCACTGATGTTCATTTTAAAACCGGCATTGATACAAGAGAGTGCAATGAAGATTGAAACAGCATTCAATAATACATCTTGCTAAATGACATCCACTTTTCCTTCTACCAGTTACGAAAGATCCTGTTCCTTATCTGCAGCAGTAAAAGGGTTGGTGCAGCTCGATAGATATATCTCCGTTCAGAAATATGAATCAATTGAATACCAATTAATGTGAATCTTTTTCTACGCATCAAATACAAAGCTAATCTCAACATCGATATATGTATTTATATACGCAGTGATACAAATACATTTAGTAAATGACAACGAGTGTATGCTAAATTAAAAGCAACAGCGATTATGATAAATCAATCATCGACCATATAAAATAATACAGACTGCTTTATCAATAACAATGGACCTCTCCAGTTTTAGCTATGCCCCGCCCATCTCGAGCTAAGCGTGACCACACCTCACTCGCGTTGGGATCTATCGATGTATGACCTCCCAGTCAAATTAGTTTCAAAATAGTCAACAACATGTTTATTAAATAGCAAAGACAAACAATTCGTCAACCTGACAGGCTATTAAGCGTGTAATACGGACTATATCGAGTCATTCATGCTGTAATTGATTATGACGTCATCCCATATATCACGTAGTTGATGATGACGTCATATGATAGATGGATAAACTAGAAAGGTCCATTGATAGATGATGAACTAAAATAACCTGATAGTAGTGTATGGAGAATGCTTGAACCACGTTACACATAGTGACCTATGAGTACTAGACTGTGTTATGTGCTAAACATAGTATAGATGGTGCGGTAGGCAGAAATGCTGATTGGTGAAAACGATCACATAACATGACATGGGCGTAGCCTCGAACCACTGCTCGGCCCCGTCTACTTCCTGTCATGTGATTTTTTTCAACCAATCAGCATTTCCACCTATCCCACCATCCATGGGATTTAAAAAAATGTTAAATGCCATACGCTGCTAGATGGATTCTTTCCGCCAATACACTTTTTCGCCTCAAAAGACATCGTGGAGGATCTGCAAAATAAATTAAAATGATGCGAAAAGATATGCTATACACCATTTGTTTTCTTATCTCCAACCAATCCAAAGCTCATATGTCATGAAATCTAGGTCAATGGCTTGTCACGCGAATCCAACCAACACAGGGCTTTAAACCAATCAGAATTTCCACCACATGGGACATATCTTTTAATTCCGCTAATTGTTTTTTTATGCTGCGAGAGCCATGCTTTTTAATTTCACCAAAGAGCTTTTCCATCCAAACAGTCATGCTATTGAATTTAATCAATCTGTTTCTCTGGCTCACTGGACATACCTTTTGAATCTATGAAACAATTAATAGTGTACTGAATGACGTACTGATGAAAATCGCTAACATTTCATATAATCTCTAGTGAACGTATTTAATGTTACTTTACGCAAGCTCTCATTAAAGCGAAATATGTATACATGCTGAAAGTTACTGAAAGAGGGGAATTAATGGTAGATTTTTGTCTAGACAACTTAGCTACCGACATGTATACATACAATTCGTGGAATTTACCGGAGCTATCAGTGTTTTCAGAAACTTATTGAAGAAGCTTCATCCTTGGAAGGTACTGCTAAGCATGCTAATAAAGCTAAGTATAGTGGCAAGATAGAATTTTCACTCAAACATAAAACCCACTGCTTTGTAACAATTAGCAGCAAGTTTCCACGAATAGATATCCATAAATACTATAGAGCTCCAGAGTCTAATGAACCGAACTAAAACCTATTAGATGTATTCTGTACCTTCAGGATGAAGAGTGGAATATCCTTCATGAGAACTTACTTCCTACATGTGCAGTGGCATGAAAGATTTCAATTAAAATGACACAAACGTCTGTGGAGAAAATTGTGGATCAGATAGTTATTAGAGTAATGCCTAGAAATAGTCCAATCGGATTATATTCCAATACTGTTACCTCCTGTAATAATCTTTATCTAAAACGTGTGCTACAAGCAGACCAATCGAGATTGATGATCGAGAAATATAGATATGGGCGAGTTATAGAAAACTGCTTCTCTAGACAAGCTATAGAATGTTATCTTGTTCACTTGGGTTAGGGACAAAGAATCTTGACCGTGCATTCTCGACTGAAACTATTTTCATGTGATGAAGAAGGTGATGCCGATATGAAGGCCGATTCTCTGGTAAAGCATGGGCCCTCTACTGACACCGAAGTACAACTCACTCAACATCAGCAACAATGTGCAGAAGAAGAAGAAAATGAAGAAGATGAGGAAGAAGAAGAATTATAAGAAGAGGAGAAGAGGAGGATGCAGTAGAAGACGAAACCGCATCATCACTACTCCAACAGCAACACCCACATATCCCTGAGAAGTGGTGTGTATATAATTTCTGACCCGGCATTACTCTCCATCATCCTGTATCAATAATATTTGTATATGGATATTTGTAAAGATTCACTACACGGTCCACCAAATGGTGTTTTAACATGTGTTATTAAAGTGACACACAATCTATATCTATGACCAATTTACTTATTAACATTAACATATCATAGTATATTAAGTAGATGTTTTTCAAATTAATTTTGCAAAGTCGTGTTTACCGTTAAAGCATGTCTGTAGATATAGCACTGGTACACTTAATAGTATTGTCCCTGTTGGATATTCAGTAGTCGCAAGCGTATCAATTTATGGATGGCGCTTTACAAGCTAAATACTGTCCACTTGCTATGTGTGTGAATAGAGATTAATCCTTTGTAGGCAGAAATGTCAGGATCCCAATTTATCCTAATAATAATAATAATAATAATAATAATAATAATAATAATAATAATAATACTAATAATAATAATAATAATAATAATAATAATAATAATAATAATAGCAATGTGTCCGTGTATCATGCATAAACAGCCCTACAGACACATACCTGTCTCGATATCTGACTGCATGACCCGCAATATCTTGAAATATCGTGATATCTTTGCACAACATATCGCGATATACTCAAGGACAATACCATGCACCCATAAAGTCTAGCACGCCAAATTACTCTAAAAGACATTTCCATATCAGGTGGGAAGATGCATACGATGTCTGTGTAGCTATGCATGCACATGCTGGGTGTGGCACAGTTAGTGCTTTCCATGAACTGCTTAACTATTAGGTTTATATTTAGTGTGTCCTCCTAATGGGTAATAAGTAATATGTGACAGTTTCTTGACTGGAGATATGCTCTAGTCAACTAGCAATGATGGATGCCAGGCCTTACAAAGCTAGGCTTCTCGCAATATTGTTGATGGTGGTCATCTAGCTAAATCACATTCACCAGTTCTTTTGCATAAATGAGTTTGCCAGGTTTGAAGGACCCGTGTTCGTATTAGTCCTAAATACTCTGTAATCATGTTTGCATTGCATGAGCATAGTAAACTACGTCTACCATAGGCAAATTATGGCATCACAAATATATAGTGAGCCAATAATAGCCCTTATTAGTGCAGCGTATGTGACATAGACAGTGGGTTCAGAGCCCAGTGCTCAGTGTTATCCGTTTCTGCTCGACGTAATAAATCTGATGGCGACATTTGTTTCACTTTCCATCACAGGATGCTGGTTTAAAGAATAAAATACAACTTAGTTAAATACCTTTCAATGTTGCCTAATGGAATAAACTCACTGTCCAAAAGTATGTCTTAACTTCCTGGTGCTCATGGTCTCCCACGATGGAATTATAACAATATAATAGAACAATCCACTCCTAGCGATGGCAGCAACAGCGACCAGTCAAATTAGTTTCGAAATATTCAACAAATGCTTATTAAATACTAAATCCATAAAACAAATACAATTCACACACTTGGTGGATGTTTAAAGACAGGGTTAGATGCGACATTCATTGCATATTTTTATTGTGATGTCAGCCTAAGTTTGATGTAATTGAGTATGACATCATACACTTGAGTGACAGATCACTTCTATAAATTATATAAATTCTCTATTTGCGACAATATACTTGTTCTGTTAACCGCCTGGTATTTAGATGTGAATGGCTTCCAAACAACTAAAGCTCAAACGGAATCAGTGTATTATTTGCATATCTGCTTAGGTTTTAGATTGAATAGCCAAAATATATATTAGATAGATTTCCATCAAACTCAAATTATTCAGATTTTGCATTCTGAATTATATTTAATTTAATTATATTGCTCTTGGCACATTTCTGTCAGCAACACATGTGATTATCTGGATAAATGTACAGTACAAAGTACCCTATCTATCTGGATTCCCAGAATCGGAGATAAACATTATTTGATTGTCATCAGGTGCGAAAATAGTGATATTATCTTTACTTAGTAGTAATTGTCATTTGCTATCAGATTTACCACATGAGTTTAATATGAGCACACTGAACTTCACTGAGTCCCAAATGAGATCCGGCTAAGAGAGTGTGAATAAATCTGATATGAAATGACAATGAGTTTGAGATTATATTTATCAGAAAAGCTATAGTTTTTTATTTTCAGGCCAGTTCTTGTTATTTATACCACGTTGTATTATTTGTGTGGGTCACTGTAAAGTTTCATTATGGAGATTTATGACCAATCCGAAACAAAATATAGTAACAAATGCAACATCAATAGATTTCCTGATTATTTTGATGGATTGATTAATTTCCCGAGAGTTTCATTTAAATGTTGCATCTTTGTAACGTTCCAACACCCCAGCAATGATCTTCCTGGATAGGATCGTGATGCATCTGTCTTCATACTATGGGAACAAAAACAGAAATCCATAGCACCACTACCAGATGAATATACCAGTGTACTTCCTGCATCTCTGCACGCCAAAGAGCCTACATTATCAGAAGTTACTGCTGTCCCACCTGCATCAAGTGATATTTACAGCTTTGCAAGATGAAAACAAGTGGCGTAGCCATGTGAAAGATGTACTTGATGCTGGTAGCATATTTCAAGATATGGATGACTTTTGGCAGCATACCATGCAAGCAATGTTGAGCACGATCTTGAAACCCCAACAGATATTAGCGCCCTTCTGTTTCTTTTTACAGAGAAAGCAAATTCCCCTGCCATGCTACGTCACACCATGAACGTTGTCAAGAAGAATATCGAACTCTTAAATTGATTTCATGAGACCAGCTGTCGATTGCGCTTGTGAACCAGATCCAGTGGAGCTGGCCCAACACATATGGCGAAAACAAACTGGCAGTAATGTTTAGTGGCCTTCACATTGAGATGGCAGCATCAAGCAACAACAGAAACTGGTTAGATGAAAGCGGATGGTAAACTGCCTTGGTAATGGCGGAGCTATCTTCCTCAGGAACAGCTAACACTTTTCTCAATGCATCCAACTTTTCCGCCCATCATATTACAGTAAGTAGACTCTGCATCATAATATTCTAAGCATATGAAAAATACACCAAAAGCCTACCAGCAGATGAAAGATCAGAAGAATTTGATGGCTACTGTAAAAGACGCATAGAAGCCCTCAATTTAACTATTGCTTTACAGCGATGGAGTTTGAGTTGACTAGTCTAAGCTTTGTGAGATCACTTCGAGAGGCACACTTCATAACCCTACATGGAAGCCCTTGGTCAGCTTCTGCCACGGTTCTTCGCTTCACCAAGCTACAGCCGGTGGCTAACAATTCACTTGCGTGATATGGTGAACCTTAAGAATATGCACCCTGGTATGGCCGCACAGTTTGAAAGTGGTAGATTTTTTATCAGTTGGAAGCACCGGCGATTGTCATCCATAGCTATAGATCAGTATCATGAACAAAATAACTGTATTGTAATGAGGGTGGATATATTGGACGTACCGAAAACACCTCTCTGGCTAATTCGTTGGAAGGTTGCAGAACCAGCAATGGTACGAGTAATAGAAGAGTTTGCATATTTTACAGAAAGAATCAAGCAGAAGCTAGTAGTGTAGGACAAAGTAGTGTCCACGGTTTGGAACACACAGATGCTTGGAAAGAAATAATACTTTACATGTGTTTTCGTGTGTTATCGTCGTCGTCATCGGCGTTTACAGGAAGAAGAAAAAAATGTGGTCACGTCATTCCCATATCTATGGCTTCTGTTAGGGTCATAGTAACGTCCAGCAGATGTACGCTGTAGGTAAATTTCACCCAGCAGAATACTATGACTATTCATCAGTAACCCATCAGCAGATTTTTGGCAAAATTCAGAATGGCCACCTTTGAAGAAAACGCAGTATTCTTACATATTCATATTATTCATTTGGAATTATTGATTACATATTATGCCCTTTTAGATTCGCATCAGCCTTTTAGACTTTAAGGAAAATGAATCCAGAATTGCTAAAAAAAATCCAAAATGGCCACCAATTTACCATACAAATTAACGTTCAAAATGATGATGTAAATGTAAAAGGGCATAATATGTAATCAATAATGCGAAATAAATAATATGAATATGCAAAAACATAGCGTTTTCCTGAATGGCGGCCATTTTGAATTTTGGCATGTATATTTGACGAAATTCATATTGTTCCTAGACCAGATTTGTTCGGCATATTAAGAGCTACATCTGCGACAATATTCATGCTTTTCACCCAAAATGCACTGTAGGTTTGATATTATACACCATTCTGCATGAGACTACTACTTGCAGACACCAAGCTGACAGTACTAGTCAAGCAAATGCAGTCTGGAGAGTTTAAGATATCAATGCGATACCCACATGGCGAATGATCTATCCCCTGTGCTTTTCACCCGTTACCTTGCTGCTGCATTGAAATCTGCAGCAATTGTCCACACACCAACCACCCCACTGTGGTTTTCATACTAGGTATGTCGCTAGAGATGGAATATGCCGTCATGTTGATGTCATAGATGACGTAAAGAACCCCATTTTCGATCTACTCCCAATAGCTGCAAGCAAACTAAAATGTGAGAATCTCTTTATGACTGAATCCTAAACAGAGTTCAGCCACATATACCTATCGACAACGCATGATACTAAAGAATATGACGATACACTTCGTGTCAGTGAACTATGGTGGACACGTAGAATAGTGCATTAGGGGAGAGATAGCTTTCCAGTCCGTTTGGAAGCTATCGATTCGTAGATCAAAGATGCCCTTAACAAAAAGACTACGTTCCTACAACCTGCATATCCTTGATTTCTGTATAACTGTAATAGTTGGGCAGCTCCAAAGGCTGCCCTAGACAAACTTGTTATCTGCCACTGCAAACACTTCCACACCATCACTGGGCACTGATGGCAAAACAGCATAATTTTCGATGATGCATTATGCAAGATGTGTAATAGATTACTGCTGCATGTAAAAGTCGCCCAGCAAAGATGGTCCTTATTTGGGCATGTGCTAAGGATGCCAGAAGACACACCAATACAGAGCCATTGAATTCGCCCTATTGGGCCCCAACAAATACAAAGCCAAAAGAACGTCCTTGCATAAGCATATTAAGCATACTGCGAGGTAACGTCAGATTAAGAATGGGCCTGAAGAAGCTAAATATTTTGGCTGATGACAAGGCACAGATGACAGCTGTAAGATGTTTCTACTACTATAGCTACAGAATACAGTAATCATACATGCATTACACGAATAGCTAAACACCTACGTTTTACTTAATTGTAAGTGTGCTCTGCACTGCCTAACATCGCATCAAGTATGCATCACCATTGCTAAGGGTGCAGATGCCTTGTTGTCATGTTTGGTATTCCAGTGTAGAATAGATTGCCGTATATATGTTAAGTCTGGCTGTAATGCAGTTGCTCTCCATGTGGACTGGTAATTACTCACCAGATATACTGACTATTGTCCCTGTTGGATATTCAGTAGTCGCAAGCGTATCAATTTGTGGATGCCGCTTTACAAGCTAAATACTGTCCACTTGCTATGTGTGTGAATAGAGATTAATCATTTGTAGGCAGAAATGTCAGTATCCCAATTTCAATAATAATAATAATAATAATAATAATAATAATAATAATAATAATAATAGTAATAATAATAATAATAATAATAATAATAGCAATGTGTCTGTGTATCATGCACCAACAGCCCTACAGACACATACCTGTCTCGATATCTGACTGCATGACCCGCAATATCTTGATATATCGTGGTATCTTTGCACAACATATCGCGATATACTCAAGGACAATACCATGCACCCATAAAGTCTAGCACGCCAAATTAATCTAAAAGACATTGCCATATCAGGTGGGAAGATGCATACGATGCCTGTGTAGCTATGCGTGCACACGCTGGGTGTGGCACAGCTAGTGCTTTCCATGAACTGCTTAACTATGAGGTTTTGGCACTATACCAAATATCAACGGGCATTCCTTGTATTAGGCGGAAACTAGTCAGTGTCGTCTGAGATGATGAATTGGCAGGAAGTGTGTACATATTGTGGATACGTTGCTTAATCAGACATTACTAGAGTGAATATACTATTAATTAGACATATCCAAGCATAGAGATGATTTAGTCACGTGCTGTCAAGGCTAATTAGCATGAAGCCATATGATATTGAGACTGGAGGCTCGGTCAGCACACTTCAGTCCTTTAAAATACCAACACTCGGTTCTTTGATGAGAAGAGATAGCTCGAGATCAACTAGATGACAAGGTCATCACCTCCAATCGTCATTCTACCGTCATTGTCTTCCTATCTCATGTATCACTGATTGAATGAAATAGACAAAAGCACGTTTATTGCCACCATATGAGAATTTGATGAGAGGGAGAAGGAACAGATAGATGAAATTCTGAGGATTGTAGATGAATATTAATTTCAACAATTACCACTGCACATGCGTGAGGAAATAACTGAATACATGGACTATATGAATATGTTATGATAGATAAAATCATTCGTGAATGTTCCATTTACATAATTGTATAGCTATTGGATTTGCAGTAAAACACAGATTGCTATTACCTGTGTAATTAGGGAATTCCCCATCTGTCATTTTATTGATGTACAATTATTAGTGTTTGGCAAATATCGATTAATACTCAATTATCCAGTGAGACAATACTAAATATATGCTTTCTGTACGAATGGATAATGGGGATTTGTTAAGAATTTCACTTCTGATGCTTTGCACTTTCGACAAGATAATAGTATTGATTAAAATGTATGTATACACTTATCGGATCTGAAAATCAAAAGAGTGAAGTTGATAAATAATACCTTGACAATATGATTCATGAAATACACTTCAAACGCTTTAATGTCAGAGGGTTTTTTATCACACGTACCTTTATTTGATTTTCTGTAAAAACAGTTGCATTGATGCATATAAACTTCACAGATTACCACTGCACTTAAGATGGGTTATTATTTAGTTCATATTCTGTGTGATTATGTGGTAAATGATAATGCGATTCGTAACTTTAACTCCGTTTGTTACATTTGCAGTCTGCAAAATATCCCACACGTACACTACTAATATACTGATACTAAGTTGCTCTCCAGAAATGCCCTCATGTTGCTTTGTGGTCCAGATATATATAGAGCTAGCAATACAACATCCATGTTTGTCCTCTGGGATGATACCAATATGTCATAAGTGGCCTCATGTTCATGGACTATTGTTTAGGCGTAACCAATTCGGTAGCCAGGTAAGTCTTCCACCAGGCATGTGGCATACATAGTCCTTTAGCTCTCATACACAAGAAACGACACATTCCTTCGGAAGTAAGAAATTAATCTTTTGGATATTTGAAGCTACTTTGACTGGATGTTGTTTCTCCCTACAGTAGCATCAGGTCCCAGTCTAATTAGTTTCAAACTATTCAACATCTTTCTGGTAGACCAATATTTGTCTTGAGATTGAGACACTGGACTTGATTTGATTTTCAAGGGCTATTGGTTAAGGCAAATAAACTGAATATGTATTCAAGCACTGTCATGATCAAAGAGAAACGGAAACGTTAGCTACTTACAGCACGCATAAGAGTTGATTTATGGAATCTACGTATTGCAAAGGAAAGATATGTTGTTGACTCCTGCGGCCGTCAAGGCGCATATTTGATATAGACCTGATAAGTACAATACTACATGTACATCGGAATATACATTATAGTTTACGTGTATCACGCATCTATAGTTGCATCTATAGTTGCAGATGCACGCTGATGGAGGCAGATGGCCACATATTTCCACAGACGCCAACAACTGAGGTTTATGACTGCGACAACCAGTCACAGATTGCAACAGATAGACACAGATGGCCGCGTTCGCCCGCTATCTTTATCATGTTTATAACAGTATCATTCCAAATGTATGTAAGCATTTCTTATAGCTAACAGATGTCTCATGAGCAGCCTCAGCACAACAGCCCAAGACAACTCTAGATGGCGGGCATCAGCAGCAGATGGCCACATGCGCCCACTTTGCTGCTGCAGATGGCTGCGGACACTCGCCACTAAAATGGGCATTTCTGATTCGAATCGTGGCTTGTTGTTGTTGTTGTTCTTCTTCTCCTTCTTCCAACTATCAGGAATCAGCTCTAAAGGTGTATTGTAACACTACGGAATTTGTATTTTTCGTACAGCTATATTGATATCTATAAGATCGCCATCATGTGATATGACATAGTTGTTCTGGTTCTGTTCAGTCTTTCTCATGCGCTCTCAGATATTAATTGGTGGAGCATTTTTAAGAACCTACGGTATCCCCATGAGTAATAGGAATGGGTGTTATTTTTTACTTTTTCTGATTAGGTGGAGACCAAGCGCTGGAGCCGTATTCTAGGATATGGTAGAATGAGGACTATAGAGGCAATGTGCCCTTATATCCGTTTAGACAGTGATTGATGATATGCTGGAAAATCACAAGTCTGTCCTTCTTGGCTATTACTTCATATAATGTACTTGTCATGGCTCATAATGTGCGGAGAACGGTGGTGAATATGAATTTTCGCTGGTACGTTAAATCAACTGTTGTTGATCTGAACAACTAGACACTTGAAATCTAGAACAATTGTTTGAAGTCAGGTTTAAATATTCTGCAGGAGGTAATTTCTTGTTGGTTGGCATATTTTAATTTAATTTTCAGTAGGCGATTGTGTCTAGGCATTAGGCATTTTTCGGATAATAAGTCATGTTCTAAGTGTGATGTCTGCTTACGAGATATTCCACAGCTAATTTTTAATTGTCTATCAATTTGTAAGAATCAACATATTTTACATAAGAAACTAAATATTTTCATTAAAACCTAAGATTTGTAATCTTAAGTATACATACAATCCGGCGAATATTATGTTGTTGATAAAATACTGTAAGAGTAAAGATTTTGGTTTAAATTTAACAGGCATCCTTCTACTCTTCCATATAATTCATACGGACGGATTCGAAAAATGCAGTGCAGTAAATGGAAGAAATACGTACTTTTTCCGAAATCTCTATATCAGACGACAACAGAGAGTTAATTAGCTCTAGGGTCTGGTCACATGTGTTGAATCACAGACATAAATTAGTGACTGGAACATTATGCATGTGTACATACACAACACCTGTTTATCCCATAGCAAAATCATGAGCACGTAGCCTACATTACTACACGTTTCATGTTTAAATTAAGTTTAGCACCACGATTGTTTAATAGAGCCCCACGGTAATATAACAATAACACAAACATGTTATAATTTGCTCAGCTAGGGTATAGGTTTGTAGTGTGAAATTGTCTATATGACCGGTCTCGAACATCTTTAAGCAATACATTTATTTTGTAAACTGACAACATGGCAGCAACAAGATAATGGATTGCCCAGAACCCGGAACACAGAGAGCCACGCACGAGTACGTCACGCAGCAATATGGCAACAAAATAGTGACTTATGATCAATGTTGAATGTATGCAACAAAATGGAAGACACACAGCGAAAGTTACGTGGGCGTGATCCGGTGACCAACGTCACAAAATCTCCTCCCGCGAAACGTAATAAAGAAAATATCCCCCCCCCCAAACCAACCCACGCCCACACCCCGTCTCACCCCCGACAGGCACAAGCATGCACTCACTCACGCACGCACGATGACAAAATATCACAAAATCACACGTGTAAATAAATAGCCGTACACTGTAGACATTTTTTATTTACAATTTAATTTAAGATAATTCGTTGCGTAAATTGTAAATAAAAAAATTAGAATTTGAATTTGAATTAGATCGTTGAGATCAACCAAAGACCCACATCAGGCCTCTTGATGATGATGATGACGACGACGACGACGACGACGACGACGACAACAGCCGCGGCGACGGTGACGTCGGTAGCGACCACGACGACGACGGCGACGGCGACGGCGACGACGACGACAGCGGCTGCTACGACGACGACGACGACGACGGCGACGACGACGACGACGGACGACGACGACGACGACGACGACGGCGATGATGTTGATGAGGTAGACTAGCCAAACCCGGAACCTGGGTGAATCGCTTATCAGCTTATAATCCTGGAAACAAGCAATAATATTTAAAGATGTCTTAAGATACAGGAAATATGTATAACAACAATAATTAGGCATACCATAACAATTCGTAAAATTACGCATATGAAAGGCGATGAATAAGGAAAATAAAGAAAAATTTAAAAGATCGCGCTTCGTTAACCGGAAGTACGGCCAAACACGCGGGTCCCGCCCCAGTTACAATACAATAATAATGACAAGGAAACTCTCATCAGACTGGCAATAACCACTTTATTCATAAATTGCTTTCGGAGCGCTGATTAATATATCTCAAGAATAGGTGCTAAGAACATGTTGGTATGCTGGAAGACCATATAACGGTCAAGTTCGACTGGCGAACCATAGTTAGGGTAAATGCTCTCTTAAGCGCCTAGCACATAATAAGCGCCTCCTCCCTATTAAGCGCTAATTTTGTGGTAAAAGATTTGAAGCAACGCCTACTTTATCTCAAGGTCAATATATGGCCATTGGGTAACATTTAATGTCTTTAATCTCCTTGGTAAGATTCTTCGTCAGTTTCTTATTCTTGGCTCTTGCTCGGTAAAGTCCTTAAACGATCGAGCTTACTTCGTGCTTCTTCTTTCCACACAAACTCCACAGACACACATTTCATGAATCTGTTTCCTCACTCAATCATATGACGTCATACTCAACTACGTGACGTGTATGCTGACGTCATAAGATGGGCGGGGCATAGCTAAAACTGGAAGGTTCCATTCATCTCAAGAGTCCGCATCGCAGCATCCAAGAGAACCAGCTACAGAGCGTGTGAGCTTTATCGGAACACGACCAGCCAGCTCCAGGATAAGAAAGCTCTCGACAATAAGATAAACACCATATTGACAATGTAATTTTCCATCTCCGAGAATGCGTATAAACACTAAAATAAAGTTACTATATGTCATGGAAGCAAATATATTGACGGAAATGTAGGAAATTGGTGGCTATTTCGAAGTTTAAGATGGCGGCCATAATGATAATACTCGACAAAACAAATGAATCAACTCCAGTTCTGTTTTCTGACAACACGGAATATTGAAAGTTCAACATAAAACGCATCAAATTTTATAGAGAATTGTTGCGTGGCTGTTGTTGACATATAGCATGTGATTTTAGAATAATTTGAAAAATAAACATGATATCTCTGTCACAAACATCACATTATATCTGTGTTCAAGGTGCCACCAATCTGTGGTATCTGATTGCCTCAAGATAATTTATCTGTTGTTCCCGACTGCCATCGACGCCTACACTATGTATGTTTGCAATAATTTTCTGGCAAAACGTGATACGGATGTGAGCTGTTCTTTGGTGGTCGGGAAGAGTAAAGACCAATGATCCTACAGGTATAGATAATTTCTCCAGTAGATTTGACAAACTTGAGAAGTAACGCTTCAAATGTCAAAGTTGATGCATTTTCACAGTTTCAACTTGACGGCATACCGGGAATTAACACAAGCGTGTTGACTACATGTGCAACCGTCTAACATTCATTGCAAGATATACACCATAATTTATATCCAACAATAAGCATGTACCAGAAAAAAATGATGAATTATCAACTCACCTCAAGTTTGCGCGCCAATTCATTTTTATACGTGGTACCGATATCATTCGATGTCTCTGTGTTACTCGTTGGCAGTTACGCGGTGTTAAACTAGGGTGGATGGTTATCCGTGGCGTCCCAA
Organism: Chaetoderma sp. LZ-2023a; assembly: GCA_034401795.1. Taxonomy (NCBI): domain Eukaryota; kingdom Metazoa; phylum Mollusca; class Caudofoveata; order Chaetodermatida; family Chaetodermatidae; genus Chaetoderma; species Chaetoderma sp. LZ-2023a. The sequence continues at coordinate 139,811,380 of CM067370.1, forward strand.
AGATGTGTGCCAGATTTGGTGCCAATAATCAAATATCAAGGTCACCTGAAATTCTTCCAAAAGCGAACGACTCAGATATTGCACACATTTTTTGTTGAGTATAATAAAGACGAGGGAGGGGTGTGTGCATAGACAACAATGGTTATGGCGATAGTGACGATGACGGCAACAACAACAACAACAACAACGACGACGACGACGACGACGAGGACGACGAAATTTGTTCACGATGATGATGATGATGATGATCATCATCATCATCATCATCAACATCATCAGCAGCAGCAGCACCAGCAGCAGCAGCAGCAGCAGCATCATCATTGCGTTTGTCTGTCTCTCCATTCCTGTTCCTCTGACACTACTAGGACGATTTGATTCAGATTTTAACACACGAAATTTTCTTACATTTTCTTGCAGTAAACAAGGAATCCCAGCGAGACCTACCCCTCTCTATTAAGCGCCCCATACATGACCCCCATTCGTATCTCGCGAGATCTCTTTCGATATAAGATCGTGAAAAGTATCTCGTATGTACATGTAGTGAATATCCATTGGCGTAGTGATTTCCACCAGAATATGGTGGTAGAGAGAATTGAAACTTAAAAGGACACGAGCACTACTCACTTCATACCAGACAATATTATTTCACGTAAGACGAGATGATATAAAGCCTATTGTAGTCTGTATGGCAAGCAGCTAACAGAAAAATAGTCCCTCTGAATTCATCGTAAAATTCAAATCTGTCGCACACAAAATGAGGTCAACAATTTGCTGACGTTGTGTGGATTCTGATATCACACGAACCCCTGGATGGATCGCGTAGATTTTAATGTCTGTATCAAGCTAGTGATACAGAGGTTAAGATGATATCAAAATCAACACGATCCATAGTGTTGCTTTTACAGTCCGCTACGGACTGGATCCCGATCTATATGGTCTCCGAAGTGGAGTCTGTGTAACAGTCTAGTCGTTGTTATGACGTAATAAGATGGCCGGTTATTACATTAGAGGTGCATTCTCGAAGAAGCCACGCCTCTATTTTTAGATTGGCATGACCCCGTAAATTAAATAAGCGCCCCTCTCTATTAAGCGCCTCTCTCTATTAAGAACCCCATTCAAGACCCCGAAAATTAAATACGCGCCCCGGCTGCTTAATAGAGCATTTACAGTAGGTATAGTTAGCTAGATCCCAGTCGAACTTGAAATAGTTTACTAGCTTTAACTAACCTTAGTCGACCGAGCACCTGAACTCGGTCACAAATGGTTAGTACGAAATTCGCGTAATCTTCGAAATGGCACACGCACGCACGCACGCACGCACGCACGCACGCACGCACGCACGCACGCACGCACGCACGCACGCACGCACGCACGCACACCTCACTTTCCACGAATAAAATGCATACAAAAGTTTTAATATTTTGCTGAATAACTTAGGTTTGATGACATTGTACTTTAGTACTGTATGTCAATGTTCCCAAGGCCTGTTTCCTTCCTACTGTATCCCATATGAACGCTTTTTGACGTCTTAGCAGACAAAATAACCCATTTACTTAGGCCACCAAAACAGACCACAGAAAGGGTTACTATTAATCGATACTGGTACCCGGATCACAATTTTGCGCAATAGTAGTTCAATGGGGGAATCGGGTACCAACGAGCTATAGTTAAACTATCCAGCATCCGACTCAGCCTAGCACCTGAGCATGTTCAGTATAGCCGTAAACTGACTATGGTTAACCAACCGAACTGGACCATAATGTGTTCATTTGTTTTGATTACCATCATTACTGTCAACAGAGGAATCGAATCTGTCAGTCAAATGTATGACCTCATAATGAATAACGTGTGCATGCATGTTGATGTTACAATCGATAATGTCACGAATGACATATCCAAGTACGTCATAAACGCTTAATAGTCAGATGTCTTTACTATTTAATAACCATTCTGTTGAATATTTTGAAACTAATTTGACAGCTTACCTGTAGTTTTCTAGAAATTGAGATTCACGGAGTTCCGGGTTGAATCGATCCCAAAACGGGAAAAGCGTGGGCGGCCTATAGCTGGAGATATGTGAGGCATAGCTAAAACTGGATTCATCCATTGTCAGGTGAAAATACAGAGAGCCATTTCTATCTATGCTCCACCCATGTCTAGCTAAGATTCACTCACTGGGTACGTACTTTCTAATTGATTCTAATACTTTAAGTCCTATCTACCCCGAATTCCCATTCCAATGTAAGTTGTTAAATATTTTGAAACTTATTTGACACACGTACCCCCACTCGCATTCGGACACACGCACGTACTCGCGAACGCATGCACGCACATGTAAGCACGCAACGTTGTTGTTCGACACGATATGAACTTTAGTCGACATTCATACAGAACAGCTCAGAAATAATTTAACACAATCAAATGTAACGTTGGATATTTTGGACTTAATTTGATTGGAAGCCATTGCTGGTTCAGGATTCAAATTACCAAAATATTCAACATAATTTCGTACACAGTGTTCAAACTTGTACTAACTTACACGTGTCTCTTCTTATTTTGGATAAAGTGTTAACATAGTTATGAGCTGTATTGTATCTTCATATGCCATGTAGCCTTGCTGATACTGCGCCAAACATTGGCCACCATTTGTGTATCTTTATATTCGCGAGATGTAACATTGTCGAGAAATGACTTTATTTCAAAATAATTCATTTTAATGCGTTTACAGAATAGACACTGGTGTACGTACTGGAAAACCCAGTTTTATTGCCGTCATTTCTTGGATTTCCCTATGCGACTGTGAGCTGCGCGTTTCCCGGTCGGTACACGAAGCGATCAAGACAGCCGCCTCCGCATCCGCGCGTCATTCCGTGCCCGCGTCCGCACATATTGAATAAATTTAATGAAATCGATTTTGGGGCGCCCGCGTCCGTGTTCGCGTCCGCCTCCGCATCCGCGCAAATATAATCCTAGCTTAAGTCATCTACGACTGACAATCAAAATGCGTGAAATAGCTTCATAATCTGTTACTACATTGAAACTCCTGCTGATTATTTTCAAAATAATTAATTTGATAGTTGTTGCAGGCATAATTATCAGTCAAAACGTTATCAAAACTTGAGCTATTGACACTTCTATTGGCTGCTCATTATTTGGTGAACAATTTGAAGGAAAGTTGTTGCTGCTATATAACTTAAATATTTATCCTAACGCATTTCGTCTCTACCACACTAAATACATAATTAGAATCGAGCTACTATGCTCTTGGTACGCGTGATCAAAGCAGCTCTTGTCACCTTAGAAGGCAACAGTAGGCCTATAATGACTAGTATTAGAGCTACGGGAATGGGTGTGTATCGTGCATTGTCCAACGGCGAAAAAGGTGTAGAATCCCAAATAACGGTTCCTCGAAAGATCAAACTAAAATGGTAGCTTCGAAGAAGATGATTGTCATGGGGTTTTTTTCTAAATATGCCATAGGCTTATAGCTTCATGATACATTTAACAACAATAATATAATAAAGTTCATGGCTTGAATGATTTGGGATCAGTACTCTGGCCCTGGATCAGGCCAGTCTGATATCTGTCAGAAAGCAAATGTTCTATTAAATTGTTATTATTGAAGCACATGTGAATTTCATAGTGAAAAAATACATCAGAAACAGAGCAGAGTGGGATGCCGTAGCATTTTAGTTTGTCAATGCATATTGCATCAACTATTTATTATGAACAGATTTCACTGAGTCTGAGGTTAACATACATTATTGTAGGTCACAGATGGCGATTAAATGGAAAGCTGTTGCTATGAGCTGTAGATGCAATGGTCCTTTCTAGTTTTAGCTATGCCTCGCCTATATCTAGCTAAGCTCCGCCCATACTTCGCTCGTGTTGGGATCGATCGGTCTCTGAAATCCCTGACTATCAATTTCCAGAAAACTATACAGGTAAGCTGTTGAATATTTTCAAACTAATTTGACTGGTTGCTGTTGCTGCCTATGGCAACAGCATGTTTATTAATTAGCAAAGAATTACAAAGATATACAATTTATACAACGTGTCGGACCATTTGAGATTTGATGACGGTCTATATGAAGCCCTTTGTGACGTAATGAGTGTGACGTCATCATACACGCGCTGAGATGATTATGAGGGCATGCTCTGGAAAGGTGAATTGCCCTAGCAGATGATGTATACCGATTTGTGAAAATGCACAGTGAATTGGCACTGGAATGGTTGACTTAATTATCAGTTATATCCCGTACGAAAAGCTGAGAATGAATCTCGATCAAGTAGTTAAGCAAATGTAATCCCGGTTTTCCTCGATCCAGCGTTTTCGTTCAGCATTTCGTCTGGACTGTGCTATATTCTAGATATATTAACAATAATTGTGGAAGTATGTCTGTAATGTTAATGATGTAATGACGAAAGGCTATGAATTAAACTATTAATTAATCACTTCAGAAAACTCAATTTCGTAAAGACTGTGTCCGGGGACTGTGCTATATTCTAGGCATGTTAACAATGAATATAGAAGTATGTATTTAATGTTAATGATGCAATGACCGAACACAGTTCTTAGAGTAAGGTTTCTCATTACTTCAATGTGTAATAACATGTATACAGGATGACGGAAGATGTACATGGACCAATAGACGAGCGCAACAAATGTGTCACATTAAATTTGCAATATACAGCTAACCGTCAATGGCTAAAACCTGATTGACGTGTTCCCTCATATCAGTCTAGAGACGTATGGACATTAATTGATATAGACGCATGATTAATTGACTGCAGCGATTTAAGAACTAGGTTAAATAAAGGCAAATGGCCTTTCCTAGCTTCCACTGAGAGCACACATGTCTAGAAACCTGTTCATATATTACCTGTTGTGTTCATTTGCGTTTGCGACAACTTTTACAGATCAAGCTGATGAGGTCATCGCGAATCTGTTTTGCAAGTAACACATAGAGAAATGGATTCGCTATTGAGTTAGAATACAAAATAAACAATTGTATTACATATAGTGTCCAATGGTAAGATTGTTGAGGGAATCCAAAAAACAAATGCATGCAGTAATGCACGATAGTGGGTAACCAGGTTATAAAGCTTAATGTAATCACGGCCAAAACAATCCTTCCATCTGTGCTTCGCCGATTCTCCTGAGCATTCGATGTGACCATCTTCCGTTTCTTCACAGCTATGTGTTTGACAATGTGACATATTATGATTATTAGACATATTATTAGGTTCAGACCATTCGTTAATCCATCTTTGATGTCATAGCTCCCGTAGTAGATGCAGATTAATCTACGTTCATTGTCGTAATATGGAACGCTGCTGGGGCGATATAAATATGCTAATGGTGAAATAAAGATGGAACATGCCACCCAAATGCAGATGCATACTTTCACTAAGAATGATGTTGTAAGACGAGACTGGGCATAGAAAGGAAACACAAGTTGAACGTATCGCATCATTGCGAACACTGCAAGATGACTGAAACTTACATAACTAAACATGGCGACGAAATAAACTATTGCTCCACATGACGCATCTGTGTTTGGATATACCATGTATGGATATAGATACAATACGTCCAACGCGATCAGCAAACATGAAGCCATATCTGAGCATGCCAAACTCGTGATGACAGTGAATGTTGTAGAGCGCCATTTATTCGTCTTTAAGAAGTAGAACACGAGTAAACAATTCGCCAAACAGCCGAAAACGTACATTGTGAAAGGAATGCCTCTTAAAATTACTGGATGTACATGATCATAGAACTCGATGAACTCCTGTATACTAGTACTGTTGGTTGTATTGAATTTTGAGTGCAACATTGTCTATATGTAGGTAGCTAAACAAGTGGAAAACGTGGTTCAAATTTGTATTTTGGAGCATAAAGCGTTGAGACCACAAGATGGTTTTAAAGACATTTGACTAACAGTTGCCTTTATAATATGTCTTAGAACGCGGCCATCTTTATTCCAAAATCTAGTGTCTTTAGCAGCTAAACAACATTACCAAGGAGACATTGCACTGAGTGACTATATATGTCTCACTAATTTTGAGATTCTACTAAGCTAATGTACTAGGATTGAAGACAATTTTATACCAAATTCGAAGATGTGAAGACAGCTATATACTTACGCATACTGTAATAAGGTAATAATGGTTTAGTTGTGCTCATATCATATATATATTGCTTCTATCGAATTACGCACATTTGGTGTTCACTTGGTGAAGCGAACCTCCTATATGCTATAGCTGCATAGTACCAATTTGATTGTTTGTTTGTAAATCGTGTGGCAAAGCAATATTTTGCTTTAGATACGGTGGCAAAGAATATGCGTTGCAATCAGGCTGCGATTGCTGACGCTATTCCTTATTGAATGAATACGCCACGCTCTATCGTGTTGCAGTTGTATCACTGAAATACTGAAATAACAATCACTGCATTATTCAGCTCTCTGCTGTCTGTTAAGAAAACTTCAGTTTGAAAACTGTGTTGTAAACAATCATCTTTGTAAAGAATCAAATAACCAACTACATCCCACAACACATATGTCAAAATGACGACCAAGCCTTCTTCTAGCAACGCATACAGATTGTTGCCCTTCATCTGGAGCAGTAAAAGCGTTCATTCCGCACAATAACAATATCTGGCGATTAACAGTGTTAATCAAATAAACATCAAGTGCGCTTTGTCCATGTATTTGATGACAGTCCTGTCACTAAGAATAAATATATGCGAATCAGATGAATAGCAAATGCATAGATAAAGCGCATGCTACTAATCTCCTTTCCAACACCAACAGAAATACGTTTCCCATTGTGGATAGCAATGTATGAAGTATCCTTGTATGACGCGCATGGATAGTAAAAAGCAGCTTATTCGTTTCTGATAAAGCCATGGATTAATCCGATCTATTAATCAAAATGACGTCAAAGTTATTATGTTACATATAGGCAGACGTCACAATCATAATTAACAGAAATACTCCTTGAGGAACTTGGAATAGTCCGACAGTTGTACGAATTGTATGTATGTATGGGCAGAAACATCCCCAGTAAAATTAGTTTCAAAATGTTTAACAGGTTAGCTGTATAGTTAACATGAAAATGGGATTCTGGTAATTCGGGATTCAACGTATATAAATCGATCCCAACAAGTGCAAAGCATGGGCAGAGCTTAGCTTGAGATGGGCGGGGCAAAGGTAAAATTGGATTCACCATGCTCTCGTAGAGCACCTGTACTTTAGTTGCTATAACAATTGCTGATTATGTCACCCAAACCTAATCTGTGCGTAGTATATATAGTATAGTATATATATATATATATATATAGTGGGTGATTTTAAATATCCAAATGGCCATCAATGGACAGAAGGAAAAGAATGATGATAGCCATACAACCATAGCCCAAAATGAAATGTATTCAGGACAATAAAATATACATTATCAGAGATAAAACTCTGTTATCAGAAAGAAAAGGGCATTAGCGACATGTAATTATGGTGTCATTGAGATATATTCCATTTAAAGGGCAGTTCCAGGCGATAAGCTGATATGGAGACTATAAACAGTGTCATTGACTCGGATACAGTTATAGCCTACTGTAAGTGCGTGCATGCAGTGGAACACTATTGCTGTCATAAGATTATGTTAGATAATCAATAAAATATCCGGAGCATTCTATAGGGGATGTTCAGACGTAAAAATTCTGAAATTTAGATACTCTCAGATGGCATCTCCTGCATTTTAAATGAGGGGCAAATTTTATTTATATTTTATCTAAAATTTGCGAAGTTGGATAATAGTAGGTTTGAATGAAGCGATGACAAAAATTTATGGAATTTATTGAATATCTGCCATCCGGAATATTGGCATGTATACATTTATCTCTGTAGGTGGCTTAAACTATCGTCGTTAAAAGATGTAAATTGAGAGAAAAGAGTGAAACAATACATTTTATATTCACAACGAGTAAGCCAGCACATCTGGCCAGCGGTGTTGACAGCCCGTGGAGGAGTCTAGTCAACAAACCTCGCTGGACCTTCACCTGCTTCAATGAGGTGCCGAAAGATGACTTATCCTCCTATGGGAGGAGGCGGCTGTTTCAGGAGTCGTCCTCATATATAAAAATAATCTTTTAATATATATATATATATATATATATATATATATATATATATATATATATATATATATATATATATATATATATATATATATATATATATATATATATATATATATATATATATATATATTAATATTTATATATATGCTCCAGTGCAGTGACCACGCCCATATCACCTTGACCCCAACTCTGCTTGCATATATAACTTATAACCAACAAAACATGTTTAGATACGGTACCACATATTTAGAAAATGGAAACTATAGTCATTAAAGACAGATTTGCTTGCGTGCCCAGTTTGCAAACAAAATAATTTTAGGAATACGTAACCGGTGCACAATTGGGCAGCACTGCGTACATATAACTCACGCTGGTGTGTCTGTGGTGAGAATTGCTAACATAGTTTCTTAAGAGCTATGATAAAGGTTACTTTCATATTTATGATTCAATAGCTTCATTTTTCCCACGTTTTTGGCTCATGGGGAAGTTCTATTACCCAAAACACCGCTTGTCCACGCCACTGTAGATAAGTCACCTTTCCAGAGTATCCATCTATCAATCTGACGTCACATGGCATCATATTCAGCTAAGCGGTGTGTATGATGACGCCATAATCATCACAACATCAATGATTATATATGGCCCGTCTTTAACTCCTATTAGTCCGACACGTTGTCCGAATATCATGTCTCCACTCTTTAATAAACATGATGTTGAATATTTTGAAACTAATTTGACTGGACGCTGTTGCCCTAGACAGCAACGGAGATTAGTCAAATTAGTTCCAAAATAGTCAATAGGTTACCTGTACAGTTTTTTGGAAATTGATAGTCAGGGGATTCAGAGATCTATCTATCCCAACCGAAGCGATGTGTGGGTGGAGCTTAGCTAGTGATGGACGGGGCATGGCTAAAACTGGAAAGGTCCATTGGCATGTGTACAGTTCACAGCATATCAGAAATTACTGACTCTTGTCTCTTTAATTGACCCAGATCAGATACTAGAATATATTTATAGTGTTGTACCTCGATTGCTGATGATTGATGATTGATCAATCGCATCGATGCTGGATTACAAAATTTGTAATCGGACGTCTTTATATATTTTTCACTTTTCTCCCCTTTGTAATACACATAATGACAATAATAATAATAATAATAATAATAATAATAATTATTATTATTATTATTATTATTATTATTATTATTATTATTATTATTATTATTATTATTTAAGAGCAGGTGTCATTGTTATTTATCCATAATCCAAATCGCTATTTAAGCAAAATTTTAAATACTTAAATTTAAGTTAGATTATATAATAATAATTATAATTTTTAACTGGCACCGTGAAACTTTAGCATTCTACACTTGACTGCACTTAACATCAAAGAAGTCAAGTTTCTTTTGGCTAACTTAAAACACTACTTTGGCATTCTCTGGTAGTCCATTAAGCTGTAGCGTCTTACCTGGTCTCATCTTCTCCAGCCGTTGTCCATCGGTGACCAATCAAATACTGTTAAAGAAGTCTCTGCTAATTTGCCTTCTATTATAGAAAGAATTTGCTCCTATCAATCGGTCATTGGTAGACTTTAACTCATCAAATTTAGCAGAAATCAGCACTTGTATAACCCAACACCAGATAATTGGCCTTGTTGGCCTAATGACTGGAGAGCTGCCGCAGATAGATTTATAGTAATGCTCGACTAACGTATATGACAAGCTTGTTCGACAACCATGTCTGGTGTAGACATGGTTGTCGAACAATCTTGTCATATACGTTAGTTCCATGCAATTCCTTGACCGATAAAACCCCATTTGTCATACAAGTCGCATAGATTTTGTAACAGAACACATGTTGATAAACCAAGAGATAGTTCAAGCTGATATTCATTTTGCAGCGTTGCCCCATAAATTAATCTTGGCCATGTGTACTTATCGTAGATCTCACTCTGCAGCAAAATCTGTGTCATGTTGAGACAATACACTAAATACAAGACTTCACAAAACATTTTACGCAGAAAGCAGCAATATTGGATTATGATGTCATAAAGCGAAAATAATGGTCGTCTGGCTTGGATTTGTAGCCTAGTTTAATATTACCTATATGTCGTCATTGTAGATGACATCTTGCAGCATGATCTAATACCCTGTTGAGACTATGATGCAAGCAATGCAAGACCCTTCACAAACTATTCCATACAGACGACGACTATGTTGGATCGCGATGGCATAAAACCAGAATGATACTCGCCAAGCTTGGGTCTGTAGCTTAATTTAATCCTACCCATGTGTGCTAACTATGTTAATAAACGTTCAATAAACAACCGGTTTCACATTTAAATGTACGAACCTGGTTGTCAACTCATTATGGTATGTGGTCGTCTTCAAAAAGGGGTTCACTTGTTCTATTAGATATGCATTCAGGCAAGTCATTAATGAGGAGGAGACATAATATGGGATCCAAAATTGAGCTTTCAGCGACCACTTATGCTAGACTTTCTATGTTCTAACTTCCTGTACTAACTAGTGTCAAGTGGCATCTTGGTATCACATTGTGCACGATTCTTTGGTTAACATATCTTCTCCACAATTGCTAGGACAGTAGAATATTTTTCATTGAAACGCTACCGAGATTTATAGAGAATTGAGTTGTTTGTTCAGATGGAAAATTATCAGTCTCTAGAAAAATAATTAACACATTCTAAGTGTATTTTGGGATCTTTCCAAAGCATTTAATATTACTTACCAAGTAGTCCTAGTAGGCATACAATTCAATGAATTCATCTCTGCAAGTACAGAAATTACTCTGTGGTGATTCCCATGGTTCAATCTTTTGGCCTCTGCTGTTCTGGCTATATATGAGCAACCTAACTGGTTTTTCTTTGATGCCCGCAGAACTATAGCTGCAGATGAACATAGATAGCTACAGATACCCCGAAGATGTCTTCAGGTCATGGTTATGACCACAAGACACACACAATAGCCACAGACAAATGTAGATTGCCGTGGTGGTCCGCTGTGTTGATAATGCTGATGATGCTAACATAACATGACAGCATAGTATCACAAATACAGGTAGATATTTCCTAAATCGAATAGATCATTCATCCATGTCCTTGGCCCAGACCTCAGACAGTTGCTGATTTGTAGCGTCAGATGGGCACATGCGCCAACTTCTACTGCTGCAGATGGTCATAGACGATCGCAGCTGAGATCGCAGATGGACGAGGATGGTCACAATTGCTGATTAATACATGTATATACCAGATCTAATGTATTTAAATAGCCTACCCATCGATAAACTAAAATTCAAAGGGCACTAATTTTTCATATGACGGGGAGATTTGGGCAGCTTTTTGGTGGCCCTGTCCCATATATCCACCAAATGCCAAAGTCATTAGTTAACTGTCTCCGCGACGATGGCATAAACTATTCGGGAAAATGTCTTGCAAACAAGGAAACATTACTTAGTTGCTGTATCCAGTTGAAGTGAGATAACAAACATAGTCCTATTTCAAACCACTCTAGCTCTGCGTAGTTCAGTGCATAAATGCCAAGGTCTAGAAACAAATCCATGTATTGATTTGAAAGACATATGCCAAAAGAGAGTTGAAACAATGATACCCGATGACCATTTCCTTTTCCTAGGACTACTGATGTTTGGTAAACAATTAGAGGAAGTAGGCTCATAAAGGAGCTCTATCTGTAGCACAAGACATTATCTATAATGCCTCATATTCATGATGCAAAACTCCCAAACATATCGGCTTAGATATTTCTGTCCATCACTTTACAAGATATAGAAAATTGATTGATATGTTACATTTGCAAGGACACCGTATGAGTTACAATGATTTGTGCCATCTAGACACTGCTTCTGCCATGTGTCATGAAGCAACTTACAGATGAATATATATTCCATTCCTCAAATATCATGCCAGGAAGATTTGGACATGCTGCATTCGACAGCATTGACATTAATGAGGAGACATGAGATGGCAAGGGTACAACTCAAGCTCCTGGCACTTTGATATATCAGGAAGAGGGTACGAAAACAATTGCTTATGAAACCAGGAGAAATCTTGATAACCATAAAAAGAAAGCTGTAAGTGATCTCAGATGCTTAGAGTTGTCATAATGTCCAAATCAGTTTCAGAAAAGGGCTGAAATAAGCCATCATTTAGGTAAGATAGACGTGATAGAGTGGTTCAGAACAGAGAATCCACTAGAAAAGGCATGGACATTTGTTCGATTATGCCCTAAGAAAATATTTATGGTCAACACTGAGCCATTGAAACCTGTGCAGCAGCAATACATTCCGAGCTGAGGTGGATTCCATGCTGTTTTGGAGAAAGGTTATAATAAGAAGACTGCAAGAACTCTTAGTGGGTATAATTTTATTATACCTGGTCTGCCAACAGATATGAATACAATTTACACATCATTGGATTCTATGGAAAAGCAGATGTTATATTTAGGTCAGGTGCATCCTGTCATTACATTAAATCTCCAACTCTACATTGTTGCTCAAGAAGTCTGTCTTCGCAATTGGGATGAGTTCCACCATCATATCCTCAGATTAGGACGCTTTCACATCTTGGTGTTGTACTGGAAGATCATGGTCAAGCGTTATGAGGAAAGTGGCTTGCAGGATGTGTTAGTTGAAGGAGGTGCTTTTGGTCCAAATGCCATGGACATGGTCATGAAAGGTAACAATTAAAGGGATGTACATTGGCTCACAAACTAATGTTTTGAAGCTATGAGCCGTACGCAACTTGAAGCCTTTCTTGCTTGGGCAGTCTAAGGTGGTGTAGGAGGATACTGAAACATTAGAAGGACTTTGCTAGCCATTACAAAATGAGATGCAGCATATGTTGGAATGCAAAGAGTTTGATGAAGATGGGCAATTAAGGGTAAAGGCATTGTTCCAGGAAATCCAAGAACCAATCTATCTTCAATTCCAAGAGATTGGAAATAAAGAATCTCCCACATTCCAGTTTTGGAACCTGTATATTGATGACATACAATTAGCTTTGGATTATATATCTGCTGATAAAGCTGTAAACTGGGCTGATCACCTTAGGTGGGTAGCGGAAATATTGTGCTATCCCTTTGCATATGACCATCATAATTACTCAAGATGGGGCTCAGTATATCTTGCTGAGATGGCAATGTTAAGAGAAACATCACCTATTCCAAGATGGTAAGCATGTTGTGACATGATCAGATGGAACAACATACAACAGTGTGTGGTCTGATCTAGGCCTTGAGCAGTTGCTTGTCAGAGATTCGAAATCCTGACAAGGGGGCATCATTGGCATCAACAGGCAGGAAAAAGCTATAGAATGAACAAGCCATAATAAGGTCCCCAGACACATACGTGTTGGTATTGGGGATTTATTTCAATGAGTTTATCCCAGGAAAGACGTGGTTTAAAACTGGAAACAGACCAGCTATTAGAGTCATTTCCATTAACAGAGTGTAAAAAGCTTGGTATCATGCTATACTTTCAATTGCTGCAATTTCACGCATTGACTGGATGTGACAGTACATGTTGGCCAGAGAAAGAAGACTGGTTGCAAAATTCTCACTGCTGATCAGGGCCTAGAACAATTGGGAGACACCTTTAATCTTCCAGATGAGGTAAAAGACATATCTACTGAGCTGGTGTGTAGAATTTACCAGCCCAAATCAGATATAGTAGATATCAACATTTTGCAATACAAATTGTTATGCAAGACCTAATAACGGAACGAACACCCTCCTTGATGTTATGCCAGTCTAGTTCAACATCTTCACAGGGGTAATTATAAATGTGCCATTTGGAAAACTGCATTGGAAGCAAGACCTTATACACCATCTCTAATAGAACATGGATGGAACATGGAAAGAGACTCAGTGCCACTACTGATGCCTCAAGCTGCAGCACCAGATGAACTTGTAGATTTCACAATATTCAAATGTGACAAATCAAGATGTTCTTCCCATCATTGTAAGTGTGCCAAACGTGAAGTGCAGTCCTGCTTGTTTGTGTGAAGGCAATGATGACAAGTGTGAGAACCAGCACATGCAGGATCCAGAGAGTTAGGACATTGATAATGATGATGAACTTGATGAATAATGCAATTTTTTGATTGATTTCAAAGGCACATATCTGTTTTATTTCCTGTTCTGTAATTGTATTTGGGTTACATCAGCTTGATAACACATATGACGATGGATTAAATAAAGTAATAATTTGTTTCATTTTAATTTTTTTTACATTTTAGTTTGTAGTATCGTGTCTTCGTATGCATACACGCCATATATATATAATTATTGTCAGTATAACTTATTATGGGTTTTTTAATTGTTGGTTGAATATCAGGATTCACTTAAATCATTATAAATTTCTCATGTACAGACGAGAATATCATTTGCCTGGTCACATATTTCAATGCTTCATATCGTTTTAGTTAACCATTCAGCCACAAGTCCAACATATATTTTCGGAAAGATAGACCTTTCATTTGGTACCAATGAACCTTCGCTTACAGAGGGGTGCAACGGGGCTTCCACGCACCGCATTTAGCTGCAGGACTATTAGTGAAGGAGGCAATTAATTTTATTCGGCATGGCATAATTTTCTAGATAACACGCCCGGCATGATATCGCAGGAGTAATGGATGACAACTCAACACCTGGTGTCTCAGGCAAAATTGTTTTGGGCTCAATAGTCAAAACTGGTGACGGTCTTCAACAGTTCTGTCCAGCGAACAGACTTACACTGGCAAACACAATATTCCAGCAACCACTGAGCCGTATGTACACATGAACCACCCCAAGAGGTAAGACAACAAACCAGATTGATTACATTGTGGTCAAACGTATATGGCACTCGAGCATCTTGTGAACAAAGATTTATCCTGAGACAGATTAAAGATCGGACAATGTGCAACAAATCGAATCTATAGGACTAATGAATAATGCTTATTCGTTTGGGATTTAGAACAGAATCCAACTTCTCCAGGAAAATGGCCAACAGTTACCACCACCTCAGTTATGGGATGCAATTAAAACAGCTAACATGGAAACTGCTGGATGCGCTTTGGCAAAGTCAAAGAGCCAGCAATCGCCCAAGTATGTATCTAATGAGCCACAATGAGTTGTCGAAGACAGGTGAGTGCTCAATGCCAAGATGAAACTCGGCTACAGAGCACACTAAATCTCATCAACTTAATGCAGATGTACAACACACTCGAGCAGACTATCAAGAGCACATCAATAATCATTGTATGTAACTGGAAGAAAGCTGCTCATGATATGATGCTAAATCGATGTACAAGACTCTTGTTGAGCTGATAAATATGTGTACACCAAAGTTAAATATAAGATGATTATGGCAAACATCTGGGAGAGGCAAGCGACATCACATCTAGATGGCAGAATACTTTGAGTTCTTGCACAAACTAGACCCAACTGTAATTGGGTCCTTTGTAGATCCACCATGCAACCATGAATCTGGCATAAAAGAGGAACTGGAATGGGCAATCAAACAAATAATGACTGCAAAATTGCTCGATGTCAACGATATGTCATGTAAACCCATGAAAGCATCAGCTACAATAGGGGTAAAGTTATTCCATTGTCTTTGCAATTGGATATGGAAAACTGTCACCTGGCCAAACAAATAAATAGACTGAATCAACATATGTCACAATACCAAAGAAGGGTGATTTCCAAGACTGTGCCAACAACAGAACCAGATATATAAATTAAATATATTCATATAAGTTGATGAAACTAATTTGACTGAAAGATGTTGATGCCTTATAAATTAAAATAAATTAATAAATAAATATAAATATATTCATATAAGTTATTGAATATTTTGAAACTAGTTGGCTGGAAGTTGATGATGCATTATAAATTAAATTATATTAAATAAAAATTAATATAATTATAGAACACGACAATTTTGTTCAGGCAGGTGGACGATGGATGCTATTGTTCATGCAGGTGACCGCTATTGTTCATTACAACCAGCGCAGATCAGAACTAGTGCCAGCTGTGCACTATTGTTCATAAATGGGTGCTGCACGCTATTGTTCATAAGTGACCGCTGCATGCTATTGTTCATTCATACATGTGAGTCTTAAAAAAATGCTGTTCAATGACATAGCAAACCACAATTCACAAAATATTCCACTTTTTAACCATGAGGGGGATGGGGGGACACTGCCCACCTAATTAATATGTTAAACTGTTGGTACAGCTGGTCACCTGCAATTCATATGTGACTGATATCGTTCATGCCGTATGCCATTATTCAAAAGTCATGTTCAATTTGACATAGGAAGCCACTTAGTTTCAAAGTATCTTTTTTACCACGAGGGGTTGGGGGCACCACCCACCTAATTAAGATGTTAAACATCATCAGTTGGTACTCGTTCATCATTCAGCCGGCACACACTCATCATTATGCAGAGTCACACATGTCAAAACCTATTTTAAAAAACACATTAATCTAATTATGCATTAACGCACATATGTCATTTAAATAGCGAACAGACACGCACAATAGCATGTAACCGGACATTTAGAACAATAGCGTGTACCCTACACTTATGAACAATAGCGTGCAGATGCTCATTTAGAACAATAGCGTCTACCCGCTCATTTAGAAAAATAGCGTCTACATGCTCATTCAGAACAACCAATCAGAACGCAGTATTTAAATAGGTTAAGAGCTCATTTGCATAACAATAGTGTCCAGCGAGCCCCTTTACTACTAAGCGAATGAAAGATCAACCGAGACGCAGGTGGTGTGACGACATCATCCAATGGACATCCAGTAAAATGCAGGAGCAAGTTCGACAAGCGTAAGGTCATAATTACCGGAGGAAGCTTAGCATCTAACTCATCGGTGGCCGGATCATAACCTGATGGACTAAACGAGAGTGACAATCATGACCAAAGTATGGCAGCATGGTTGTTAATCCGGTAGTGCTTGCGTGCGTGCGTGCGCGCGCTTATTTATTTATTTATTCATTTTTTCACCATCATCATATGATTATGTACGTGGGTGAGTTTGGACTGCTGCCGTTCACCTGGCAATTATATCTGTTATTCTGTCTGCCAAGCACTTACGATGTGATATATGTGGTAGAGAATATATGAACGCACTGATTGTCAATTCATCCATCCATCCAACCATCCATCCACCCGCCCATCCATTCACCCATTCATTTTACTTATTTAATTATTTTTTATTTATTTATTTATTTCCATTTTCTTTGAATAAAATAACTTTTCAGTAAGAAATTGTGCCTAGGCGTTAGTCGTACGTTAGGCATTATTCTAATACTAATAACGTATGTTCCAAACCTGCGATCTGCTTGGGAGATGTTTCGTAGCTAATTATTAATTATCTAACAATGTGTAAGAATCATTGAACATACTTCACAACAGAAGCCAGATATTTTCATTAAGACTACTATTATTGATACAGATATGTAATATTGGATATACATACAATCCAACCAATATTAAGTTGTTGACAAAATACTGCAAGCGTATGCTTTAAATTTGACAAATAGGCCCTATGGGATCCGAATAATACAATGCAGTAAAAGTAAGAGATTTGTACTTTGTTGAAATCTGCATAGTATACGGCATTGGAAAGTTAATTAAGGAATCCAGTTCGAGCTATTCCCCACCCATCTCCAGCTAATCGCCACCTACACGTCGCTTGTGTTGGAATCGATCGATCCCTGATCTCTTTGACTAAAGATTTCCAGAAAACTATAGAGGTAAACTGTTGAATATTTTGAAACTAATTTGATTGGCAGCAACAGCGCGCAGTCAAATTAGTTTCAAAATATACATCATCTTTATTAAATAGTAAAGAAATACAATTCGTACAGCAACGCTAGAATCCGTCATGAATTAAGCGTGCGTGACTACCTTATCTACGTCATTCATTGTTTATGACGTCATCCTACACGTCACGTAGTTGGTTATGACGTCATATGATTGATGGGTAAACTGGAAAGGTCCATTACGTGTAAAAGCTGGCGACAACGGGACATATCTTAAATCACAGACAACAAGTTAACAGTAGAATTTTCTGCAGATGTAAGTACACATCATCTGTTTATTTCATAGTAAACACACGCGCATACGGACAATCACGCGAACGTAAGTTTCATTACTACATGTTTTAATTGATTTCAAAGTAGTGATTATTCAACGGATCCACCCCACCCTTCTCCTCTATATGCTCTTCCGGCAATAATAACGCAAATTATATATTATATATTTGCTCCGATTTGGTGTAGATCTGTAGTGTGAAATTGTCTGTGACAACCATCAAATGTTTTTTTAAATACATTTAGTTTGTAAATCCATATCACAGCAGCATCGCAATACTGGGTTGAACCCAATCCGGAACAAAAAGTATTGGTTCCTATGTCTGATAAATAACTGATGCTACTTACGCGAATATACATATTAGGAACTCAAGGATCGAGACTGTACATCGCAACCATATTCGCATGGGGATTTACCAAAGCATCAAAGAATGCTAGAAATTTATAATTTGATAGCCACAAGCGCTGGGCTGTCCATGAAACAATCTATCATTGCCAAGCGCATCTGGACCTAAAACCCCTGTCATGACGTCCCAAAACAATATGACAACAAAGTGGTGACCTATGGAGAATGTTTCATGTCTGCAACAAAGTGTCGCCTAAGATACTCCGCGTAGATCACATGGGTTTAATGGATGAATCCCCTTTTAGTTATCGTTAGAAATTGCTTCGGCCACGCTTTGCCAGTGCTGGAATCGATCGACCCATGAACTCTCTGAATCTCAATATCCAGAAAACTATAAAGCAAGCCGTTGAATATTTTAAAACTGATCACATTAGTTTCAAAATATTTAACACAATCGTTATTAAGTAGTAAAGACATACAATTCGTACACATGACCTAATTTCAAACATTCGTGGCAGATTTAGCTACATTATTCATTACGCTTTTTGATGACGTTATCCATTACGTATCCAAATCTACGCTAACTCATCAAGCTAAACATAATACTGGTACGAATTATCTCATCACATTTGTCATAATCACGGTTCACAAGTTAGTTTTATATGGCTGGTTAATATATCTATAGGATAAAGAGGAATACTAAGAACATGTTTGTAGGTTGGGTGACAAGATGTAATGCACTCATTTGGCTTGGTGTGTGTGTCTTGTGGAATTTTCCCGCACAGATTTCAATGCAACAGCAAGGTAACTTGTGTAAAGCTCAGTGGATCTCCCTGTGTAGAGCCGATTGATATCTCAAGCTCTGCAGACTTCACTGACTTGACTCATACTCTCAGCTTAGTGCCTGCAAGTAGTAGTCCTACTAGGCGTAGTTCGTCTTCATTGCAACTGGCCAGGCGTAGTACAACTAGGATTTTTGAGTTTTTAATTGTGTCAAAGGATTGTGACATGTTAATGCCCATTCTGTTAAAATCCTAGTGTTTGGACATAACTATTGACACAAGCATGTATTGAGCCCATGCATACAATATCTGCGCCGCTATGTCCACGGCGAAAGCCACTTTGACATGATCCAGTCGTCATCGATCCTGTCATGGATGCGGCATAGAGTAAAATCGGATATGATTTTCAGCATGGTGTTGAGGAGCACAATGGGCCGCATATTGACTGTGGGTTGGTGGTTTCTTTGGCTTCGGTAGCACGTAAAGCTACCTTGGCCTTCAGCATTGATAGAAAGGTGGTGCTAAAAGCTGAATTGATTAGGTGCCTGATCGGTCTTGAGATAATGATACTGGCGTATTTGAATAGATCATTGCTCATGCCATCAGGTCCGGATACAAATCAATTTTTCATGGCTTTGACTGCCTTCTCAGCTTCTTCTCTTTTAATTGGTGTTAGCAATTACGTGGGATCACACGAGAACGGGTGCAAGGGCTCATCATCATGGTAAGTGAACTATTCCTTGAACCATTATCGAATTGCGTCGGCTTTGCCCTGGTCAGTCCCGATAAAGTGTTCTATATAGCAGTCAAATATATAACATCATAATGAATTACATCATACGTAGGTTGACCAAATAGACTTCATACTATGCAACAAACCCTACTTCGGGATGCTCGTTCCTATGGAGGCACAGACCTCAATTCTGAACACAAGCCAGTCATTACACGCCTTCAGATAAACGATATCTTCCTAATGTATAAACGCCATACCAGGCAAGAGGGTAGAGTGACCTACAACCTATCCAGCGCCACTGACACCCAAATGCTACACAAAAAGTCACTCGGTGAGCAGATAGGGTAACATCGACATCAGCTCCGATTCAAACGAAGCCCTAAATAAAATACTTAAATCTATGGAATCATCAGCTACCAGCACCTTAAAAACAACCGAACTAGATATACTGACGACCCCCTAGTAGTAAAACTGTCCGCAGAGCAGAAAGCATTACGGCTGCGCATCTATCAAAGTGGTCAAAGTGATGACCGCACAAAGCTATGTTAGGAGCGCAATAACATTCTGCGCCACATTAGCGAATGTTTAACATATCTTTTTACTCAACAAGCAGACTCTCTAGCAGATGAAATCACTGCCAAGAATGACCGTCACAAAATGTTGCAGGCAGCCCGAGCCCTGAGAGTTACTTTCTGCACACGACCACTCACTGTACACAACTCTGAAGGACACTTTGTCGGGACTGACCAGGGCAAAGCTGACGCGATTCGAGAATGGTTCAAGGAACAGTTCACTGTCCACGATGCTCAGCCTTTGCACCCGTTCTCAGGAGACAACCGCCTCCCCCCTCATCCCACCATTACTAACACTAATTAAAACAGCAGAGGTTGAGAAGGCACATAAAGCCCTGAAAAATGGGCGTGCATCTGCACCTGATAGCATGAGCAATTAACTATTCAAATATGCCAGAGATGTTATCTCAAAACCGATCACGCACCTAACCGATTCAGCTTTTATTCACCACCTTCCCATCGACGTCGTAGGCACAGGCACCCTTATCGCGCTACTCAAGCCCAAGAAGCCACCTGGTCCCCAGTCAATCTGCGGCCCATTGTGCTCCTCAACGCATGCCTGTATCGGTAGTCATGTCCAAACACTGGGATTTCCACAAAATGTGCATTGACAGACATGTCACGAGCCTTCGACACAATTAAACGCTCAAAGATCCTAGATGCACTACGCCAGGCCAGTTGCAATGAAAATGAGCTGCGACTAGTGAGACTACTGCTTGCAGACATCAAGCTAATAGTACGTGTCAAGTCTGTATCTGTATCTGTATCTGTACTAATACTGGGCAAAGTTCATACTGAACATCACGTCCAGGTGCGCGTCTGGATAAAGATGGCCGCTCCGTCTCAGGAATAAAAGGAGTTTATTACATAGTTACAGTGATTTGCGGAGACTTAGATAGTCACCTCTCGGGTGTAGCTCTTGAACGTGTCTGCATCCGGTGCTGAAATGATGCTGTCAGTCAGGCCATTCCAGATCGGTACAGTTCTTAGAATAAAAGAACTAAAGTCAGTGAAGTCTGTAGAGTTTGAGACATCAATCAGCTCCCAACAGGGAGATGGTCTATCTCATGTGCTTTTCACCCGTTACCTTGCTGCTCCATTTAAATCCGTGCGGGAAAGTTCCACAAGACCAAACCGCCCAGTGTAAATACTAGGTATGCCGCTGGAGATGGAATATGCCGACGATGTGGACCTCAAAGACGAGGAAAAGAAACCCCTCAACGAAACTTCTCTCACTAGCTGCAAGCAAACTAAAAATTGAGAATCTCTTTATGAATGAATCCAAAACATAGTTCACCCACATATACCTATCGACAAAGCATGAAACTAAAGAAAATTACGATCCACTTGGTGGCAATGAACCATTAAGGAAGAGTAAATCCTGGGCTTACTGCTTTGCAGTACCGCTGATATTGCTGCACGTTGCGTCATGGGGAACATAGCTTTCTGTCCTTCTGGAAACTATGGATTCGTCGATCAAAGATGCCCTTGATAAAAAGACTACGTTTATACAATACAACCTGCATATCCTTGATGCTGTATAACGGTAACAGCTGGGCAGATCCAAAGGCAACTCTCGACAAACTCGATGCCTGCCACCACAAACATCTATGCACCATCACTGGACACCGATGGCCAAACAGCATAATTTCCAATGATGCACTATACAAGATGTGTAATACGTCGCCGCTGCTGTAAAGTTCGCCCAGAAGACAGACCAGCACAGAGAGCCAGTAAATATAAAGCCAGGAGAGGATGGGATTGCATAAATCTGCTAAGCGTGCTACGAGGTGGCCTCAAGAAAGCAGGACTCGGTACACTCAAGAGTCAACAATGGACACGAGGAAGCTAAGGATATCGGCTGAGGACAAGACACAGTGGGCAAAAGCTAAGAAAGACTGATTGTAGCTGTATGATGTTTATGCTACTACAGCCGCAGAATACAGTAATCATATGTAGGCTGACGTCAGAATTAATTACTTCCTGAAGGACGTATCTAAGTCTTCATACACGCTTAATAGTTCGCCAAGATCTACGAATTGTATGTCTTTACTATCTAATGACTATTATTTGGAATAATTTGAAACTAAAAGGCTATGCAGCAACAATACCCAGACAAATTAGTTCCAAAATATTCAACAACTTACCATTAGTTAATCACATGTAATCCCGGTTCTCCTCTATCTTGCGTTTTCATTCAGAACTTCGTTAGAACTGTACCATATTCTAGGCATATTATCAAAAAATACCGAAGTATGTATTTAATGTAGAAGCATGCATTTAATGTGGAAGTATATATTTAAAGTCATTGATACAATTACAGAACACGATTCTTAGAGTAAAGCTTCCCAATACGTCAATCTGTAACGAATTGCAGGCAAGACATGCATTGAACAATAGCAAAGAATGAACCGCATTAACTTTGTTAATAGTTCAGTCAATCTAAGAATTGACAACAGAATTTCTGCCGGTAGGTTTATGGCGAGGAAGCAATGGCATATGACCAAAAAAGTTCTAGCCAATTCTGACTGTGGGAAATATATCATTTTAGATGTTATAACCGCGCTATTTTGCGCCACATTTATTACTGATTTAATGAGCGCGCACATTGCCCTTACGCTCGTCACCTCAGAATTTAAATCGCTCACATTTCCTTTATTCTTCCATGCATCCCATTTTTAAACTGGCACGCTTATTTAGTGTTATGTTAGGTGTAAATCTATGCTATACGTCCGGATTTCGAATTCTCTTACGCGTTACTTTTAGTGTAGACCCGTCTATCCTTTCTAGGGGAACCACAAGCGGATACTTTAAAAGTTCTACTGATGTACTAAGCTTAGATTTCTGTCATTTTCTCGTGCAGTTCTCCTCTTCTTCGGATATTCCTCCGTTAGTAGGAGTGTTATTGGATCCATTATATGGATGTATCCACTCGACCATATTTGGCTGTATACTACTCCCAGTACATTACCTTTAAGTGAAAGGACTGTATCAGGGTATTTACATGTACTTAAACACTGTCATGGTTCAAATTTGATTTGATTATTATGCAATCTAAAGGTTGATTATGTTATTCTGTGTGGTCGTAGACGTGTTGCATGAGTTCATGGAAATGGGTCTATCGCCGCTTAATCAAATAAAACCCATGAACATTATAATATGTAGAGTGCAACATTGAGACAGCGGCGGTGATTGTGATTGTTCTTGTATCTCTCACACCATCTAAAACCTGTAAGCTAGAGATATAGAATTTATACAATTGCTTAAAATGTCATACTTAAAAAATTAATCTAAATCAGGTACACACAGTACGCTCCAAATTGCCTACAAGTATTTGAAAAAATGTATGTCTTGGTATATGTAAATACATTGCATTCAGGCAAAAATGAGAATTGTATGTATTAATGAATAATATACCAAAAGTGTGTGGATTATCACCTATCACACCCAGCTACGTTTACGTCATCATAGATTGCTATATTATAACATAATTTAATAACTTGATCCTGATACTCCTACTAACGGCGGAATATCCGAAGAAAAAGAAAACGACACGAGGAAATGACAGAAATCTAAGCTCAGTACATCAGTATAACATTTAAAGTATCCGCTTGTGGTTCACCTAGACAAGATAGACGGGGTCTACACTACAACTAACACATAAGAAGAAAATTCCAAATCCTGTAGCACGGCAGATATTTTAGTAACTGCGGTACAAATGAACGTTCATAACGCATAGATTTACACCTAACAGAACGCTAAATAAGGGTGTCGGTTTAAAAATATGATATAGGGGAGCATAAAGGAAGAGTTGGCGATGTAGATTCTGAGCTGACGACCGTAAGGGCAATGTGCGCGCCCATTGAATCAGTAATAAACGCGACGCAAAAGAGTGCGGGTTATAACAAATAAAATTATATATTTCCCACTGTCCGAATTGGCTAGATTTTTTCGGTAATATGTCATTGCTTCTTCGACATAAATCTACTCACACAAATTATGTTGCAATTTTGCCCGGGTGCACCCATATTTTTTCTTAGATTGACTGGACTATAAATACAGCTAACAGTTAATGGCTAAAAGCTAATTGTCCACTCAATGTCAGTCTAGAGAAACGCTGCCACAATTGCAATTCGTTCTCTGTCCAATGATACAGGCACATATGATCAATATAGAAATTGATTTTAGCCCCCCTCCGCCCATTTGTAGCTAAGCTCCGCCCGCGTGGTACGCGTCTTGGAATCGATTTTAACACGTGGAACTATGAATTCCCGGAATATAAATGGCAATGTATCACAACTGCACACGCAAGCTGTAGTACTTTTTAAGGGGATTGGCAGCAACAGCTACCAATAAAATTAGTTACAAAATAGTCACCAGAATATTTACTAAATTGCAGGGCAACCATCTCTCCGGATTTATCAGAAAAATGCAGGTTTTTAAACATCCTGCGAAATATACTGATTTTTTTTTTCACCCGAACCCTCCCACCCCTATCAAAAATAAATTTTTGCAAAATAGATAATAATATTAACCGCTAAGTGTTAATAAATAAATCTGGTGAGTTCCGGACGAAATAATAACGACAAGCCGGTCGCCCTGAAATTGTAACGTCACCAAGGATATATAATTCAGACACATTCTTGACATATTATTGCCACCTACGTTATTTTGATTCTGACGTCAGCTGGCAAGTGGCGCATTTGATTATGTCCTCAAATATCTGAGTGGCAGATCGGATCCATCACCTGCATCGATTTGCAAATCAGATTAATGAAGTGAAATGGTGTTTTCTCACTTCAACTGAACATGTTTACAAAGCATTTTATCAGCAATACTACTGGACCAGTATAATTGTTCATATATTAACTGCCGTGTTCATCTGAGTTTGTGACAACTTTTACAGATCATACTGATGAGATCGTCGCGAATCTGTCTTGCAAGCAACACGTAGAGAAATGGATTCGCTATTGAGTTAGAATACAAAATAAATAGTTGTATTACATATAGTGTCCAATGGTAGGATTGTTGAGGGAATCCAAAAAACAAATGCATGCAGTAATGCACGATAGTGGGTAACCAGGTTATAAAGCTCAATGTAATCACGGCCAAAACAATCCTTCCATCTGTGCTTCGCCGATTCTCCTGAGCATTCGATGTGACCATCTTCCGTTTCTTCACAGCTATGTGTTTGACAATGTGACATATTATGATTATTAGACATATTATGAGGTTCAGACCATTCGTTAATCCATCTTTGATGTCATAGCTCCCGTAGTAGATGCAGATTAATCTACGTTCATTGTCGTAATATGGAACGCTGCTGGGGCGATATAAATATGCTAATGGTGAAATAAAGATGGAACATGCCACCCAAATACATATGCATACTTTCACCAAGAATGATGTTGTAAGATGAGACTGGGCATAGAGAGGAAACACAAGTTGAACGTATCGCATCATTGCGAACACTGCAAGATGACTGAAACTTACATAACTAAACATGGCGACGAAATAAACTATTGCTCCACATGACGCATTTGTGTTTGGATATACCATGTATGGATATAGATACAGTACATTCAACGCGATGAGCAAACATGAAGCCATATCTGAGCATGCTAAACTCGTGATGACAGTGAATGTTGTAAAGCGCCATTTATTCGTCTTTAGGAAGTAGAACACGAGCAGACAATTCGCCAAGAAACCGAACACGTATATTGTGAAAGGAATGCCTCTTAAAATTACCGGATGTACATGATCATAGAACTCGATGAACTCCTGTATACCAGTACTGTTGGTTATATTGAATTTTGAGTGCAACATTGTTCATATGCGGATAGATAAGCAAATTGAAAACGTTGTTTAAACGTGTATTCAGGAGCGCAAAGTGTGGTCACTGGCGGAGAGAGGGGTTATCTTCGTGCACGTAAGCCCCCAGTGGAACTAGCAACGGGACTATTATTTTTATTATTTTTAAGAAATCTGATCAACAATTGGCTTTATAATCATATTTCTTAGAACACTTTATTTCTTTATTCCCAAAAAAGAGCTGGTGTCTTTAGCTGCTAAAACAACATTATCAGCGAGACATTATATCTAATAAGTGAATGCACTATAATTGAAGACAATTGTACATCGAATCGAATTACGGAAGATGCGAATACACCTATATATCTACGAATATTGTAAAAACGGTTTATCCGGGGCTCGGTCTTATAAATTGTTTCGCCGTTTGACGTCCAATTGATGAAGATATATACTACAGGGGATATTCTTCGGCTATCTCTGTATAGTGACCGTTTACACGTGTGTCTGTATAACGTATCTCAAAGCAGCTTTTTTCCTTTAGATATAAGGTCAAAGAATATGCGTTACAATCAGGATACGATTGCTGCCGCCACCCCTCATTAAATATTGAAGGCATACACCACTCTATATTATGTTAGAGTTGTATCACTGAAACAACAGTCACCGCAGGATTCAACTCTATGCCGTCTGTTAACAGAACTTCATTTTGAAAATTGTGTAATAAAAGAACACAAATAACAAAGGATTATAGAGTCAACTATATCTGTCAAAATGAGCACCAGCCTTAGTCCCAGCAGCTCATATAGACGCTAGCCCTTCATCTGCAGCAGTAACTGTGTTAATTCCACACAAAAACAATATCCGTCTATTAACCGGGTAAAACCGGCTAAATATCGAGCAGGCTTTGTCCATGTATCAAGCGACAGTCATGTAACTAAAATACGTATCTGGGGTTCGGGAATACGAATCAACCGCATACTAATTGCCTCTAGATAAAGACCATACCACTAATTTGCTTTCCCGCAACAACAAAAATACATTTCCCCATTATTGATAACAATGTTTGAAATATCTTTGGATGGCACGTTGAGATAACACCATTCACTGGCAGGGTAGGTGTTATGTGTTATAACAATTGAGTGGTATGTCGTACCTAACCTGTGAATAATCTATAGAGGGTGATTTTAAATCTCAAATTAGCCTTCATATATAAGCAAAGCATAAATTTCCAGCAAACAGTTCTCCAATATATAATTGTGTAAGTATATTGTCAACAAAAGAGTTAAAACACAGTGTAATATTATACATAAATTTACTCACGCATCTCCAACCTTAAATTTGTTTAAAATAAGCTCGACAGGTATTCATTTGAGTTAAAATGTAAACTAACAAAAACAGTAAGGATAAAAACAGGAAAATAAAAAGCCAAAGTCGGCTTAAATGACTTAGCCCATTCTCCCTTTCTTCTTGCTGATTTGGAGTAGGATGCATTCCATAGCTGGCCCAACAGAAGTAGTTGACCGTTGATACCTGGGCATATCTCCATTGATGGCATTTTCTGCACTTGTCATTTCACCAAATCAGTAACTCGACAACCTCTAGTTTTTCAATATTTCGTCCTGTAGACCAGCATTATAGACAAGTTCCGAATTTAAACAAAGAAATTCTAATGCAAATGCATGTACATGAATACCGTACCATAACCAATAGTTACATAATTATACATCAATGGCTATGACAGAATTATTACTGAGCAACAATATAATAGTACCAGTAAAGAGTATATACATCAACTAAGCTATACCTGGAGGAGATGTTGACTCCCGGCTTTGCGCTCTGTTTTGACAATACATACAGCGACGCCGGTTACCTTGATGCTTGCCCCTTTGATCAAATACATCTAGTCACCATAATATAAATGTAAGCGACAGTTTTGGTGATATTGGCTGCTTACATTCCATAGTTATGACAAAGGATACATATTTGAAAATGCACTTAGTGACTCCATGAGCCAGATATATAACGTCTTTGACGTGAAACTCAAACTACTTCTAGAACAGCATAATATGAATGGCTATGTTATATCTGGTGGTTCTATCCGCTTGGATTCCCATGGCCAAAGCCGTGCATTCCAACATACACATATTGATCAGATGACCTAGATACTAGACCCTTTGACTTGTAACTGAAATTAGTTCTATCCATCCTCTATATGAACGGGCGTGCTAAGTTTGGTGATGCTACCTTCTTGCATGCCAGAGGTATGACCAAAAATGCATATTGTATTCACTTAGAGAACTCGTAACACATATATTGTCCCCATTCACCTGAAAGTCTCTATCACGGCGCAATGTAAGCATAGAC
The DNA here is from genome assembly GCA_034401795.1 of Chaetoderma sp. LZ-2023a. Lineage (NCBI taxonomy): Eukaryota > Metazoa > Mollusca > Caudofoveata > Chaetodermatida > Chaetodermatidae > Chaetoderma > Chaetoderma sp. LZ-2023a. The sequence goes on from CM067370.1 coordinate 139,840,263, forward strand.
TTAGTATTTTCACCATTTGTAATCCCAGGTTATGGCCAAAATGTGTATTCCCGTATGCACGTAATGGCCTCGTGACATACATATTTGACCTTCTGATCTGAATTCCAAATTCATTCTATCGAGCCACACGATGAATGGATGGGCACAATTTGGTGATAACTACCTTTTACGCTGCAGAGATATGGTGGAAAATGTGTATTTTGGTATGAACCTAGTGACCACGTGACCTAGATATTTGACCATTTTAGCTAAAACACAAACATTTTCTAGTGCTTCAATATGAATGGGTGTGCAAAATTTAGTGATCTTATCTTTTCGCATTTCCCGAGTTATGGCAAACAATGTGTATTTAGGGATAATCCCGGTAGCCCCATGACCTATATAGTTGACCCATTGATCTCAAACATAAACTTTCTCTAGCCATTCACAATCTGAATGGATGAGGTAAATTTGGTCAATCTAACTTCTTGCATTCCCGAGGTATGACCAAAGAGGTATAATCCGGCATGTACATAGTGACCCCATGACCTAGATATGTCAGCCTTCGATTTGAACCTCAACCAATTTCTAGACATTCCCCCCAATGTGAAAGAATGTGCTGAATTTGGTGATTCTAACTTTTTTGCATTTATCGAGTTATTGACCGAAGATGTGTATTTCGATATGAACCTAGTGACACTGTGACCAGGATATTTGACGTTTTTATCTTAAATTTCAACTCTTTCTCTCTACGCAATCGCAATATGATTGTTGTATGTGTCAGATTTGCTGATTCTACAGTCCTGCGTTTGGAACAGACATACTGACATGCAGGCAGGCAGGCATGAGTGCAGGCATGCAGGTATGCAGGCATGCAGGCAGACAATCAGACAGAAAGACAGACAGACAGACAGGCAGGCACCAACTGCAATTCTCACATCCGCCTGCAGTGGTTAGGTTATTATATAATTCTATATTCCCTAGATACAGAATTTGATGTCATCTAGATCATTATTATCTGAGTCGTGATTTTTGGTACTGTACTAAGTTTCTAGTAGTGTGATTTGAAAGAAATCCGATGAACCATTCCTAAGTAACGGCCACAAAGAGGCAATACCATCATCGCCCTCCCCTCTACTCTGTTACTAATTCCCAGATAATAAGACTGCATTGGTCCAGCGTTGGCCCAACATACGTTTTAATAGTGGTCCAAGGTTGGCTGTCCAGGTTGACCCAACATCATTCTACTCCTTGGTCTAATTGCATCCACCCAAGTTTGGCCCAAGATATAACATTGGCCCAACATTGACAATATATGATGGCCCAACGCAATTCTGCTCATTGGTATAACATTGACCAACATATTTTACATATATATATTTGTGAACCATAGCCATAGGCAGCAACAACACCAAGTCAAATTAGTTTCAGAATATTCAACAGTTTACATGTATAGTTTTGTGTAAATTGGTATTCAGGGAGTTCATGGATCGATCGATCCCAACACAGCCAAATTGATGGTGGAGCTTAGCTAACACTGGATTTCGGATTTTAGATAAGAAACATTAGGCAAATACATTGCCCCAACCCATGTATATAACATTTATACTATACATTGGCTATAAGTTTTTGGGCCAACTTTGACTCAACAATGGTAATCCAATGTAATATTGCCACTGTTATGGCAACGTTGACCTAATGCATGTATATAACATTTATAATATACATTGACTATTGATTGGCTCAACAAGTGTAACCCAACATAATTTTACCACTGCCATGCCAACAGTGGTCCAACGCATGTGCATGTATATAAAATTTATAATGTACATTGGCTACATTTTGGGCCCACTGTTTTGCCAACGTTGGCCCAAAACATAAAAATATACATTGGCTATAAGATGGTGTGCCAACGTTGGCCAACAACTCTAACCCAACTGCAATTTTGTCACTGCTATGCCAATGTTGGCCCAAACCTTCATCACCAACTGCGATGGTGCCAACCAATTGCTAACGTTGGACCAATGCCCAATAGTCAACAGCTACCGTGCCAACCAATCACCAACGTTGGCCCAATGTAGTAATGTTATGTGAGTTAATGCCTACAATCTTTATTACAACTTATACAGAATGCTTCAAAATTCTATATATACAACTTTGAAGACAATGTTAAATGGATCACATTGGTGTTAATCTTGGCCAGCTTCCTCCATTGCCGACAAGGTCAAACATTGAAATTTGGAAGCGTTCTGGTGAAACCCGCCTTGCCGTCTAACCAGAATGTTCTCTGCTTTCCCTTGCCCTGAAAATCATACAGTTTATTCCATATATAGAATACAAACTGAGGCATAAACAATTACAGTGTCTGCTTTCTCATGGTTAGCGGCCATTTTTAGATCCAGAACTAACCTCTAAAGCTTGGTCATGTTGTTGTTGTTGTTGTTGTTGTTGCTGGTGGTGGTGGTGGTGGTGGTGGTGGTGGTGGTGCTGGTGGTGGTGGTGTGGACTTTTGCTTCTTTGTCCTGCTCCTCATTCAGTTTTCATCCAATCTTGCTAAAACTTCAGCCACATATTCGAGGGATAAGACCGGTCATCACTATGGAGCCCGACTTCCGATTTACTGTAAAGTTGGGTTTTAGCAGGGCGCCCCGCCCTTAAATATTAAAATTTCTACTCCTCCGATAATGATAAATATGACTTGCTAAAACTTGAGCGGGATTTTATAAGTTTAACTATCATTATTACGGAGGCCAGTTTTTGATTCATCACCCTGGTGGGTTTTATAAGAGCACCCCACCCCACCTCACCCATAAATTTTAAAACTGCTACTCCTCTGTTATTAATTAGCAGTTCTCGATAAAACTTGAGATGGATATTCTTTCTATGTGTAACTCTTGACATCATTAAAGAGCTATATCTTCAATTCACTGCCCTTAAATTTTAAAATCGCTATTCTGCGATTACTGATGAACGAATCTCAATAAAACCTGAGAGTGATATTCTATGTGCAACTCCTGACATCATTACAGGGCCGGATTTCCGATTCCTTGTCCTGATGTGTTATAGTAGGGCGCCATTTTCTTAAATTATAAACCGCTACTCCACCATTATTAACGAATAGAAATGAGACGGATACTCTATGGGTAACTCTTGACATCATTATGGGGCCGGATTTTCGATTCACAACTTTGATAATTTTTAGTAGTGCGCCCCACCCTTAAATATTTTAATCGTTACTCCTCTGTTATTAATTAACAGATCTCTATAAAACTTGAGAGTGATATCCTATATGCACCGTTAACTCTTGACACCAATATCGGGACAGATCGTCGATTCACTGCCCTGCTGGGTTTTAACTCCCCACCGTTAGATTTTTTAATCGCTATTCCTCCATTACTGATGAATGTATCTTGATAAAACTAGAAAATGTTATTCTATGGGTTAGCCTACAGAAAACCCAATTTTCGATTCAGCGCGCTGCTGGGTTTTAGAAGGGTGGCTCACCCTTAAATTTTAAAATCAGTCCGCCTGTTATTTATGAACGTATCTTGATAAAACATGATGGTATTCTAGTGGTAATTATTCATCTAATATCAGAGACGATTTTATGTTCTCCTCATGATAGTGTTTAGAAGGGCGCCCGCCCGAAAACTAAAAAATCAATAGAAGTTGTGGAACGTTCCGGATCTTAGCTCATACGAGCTTGTTCTCTTTATATTAGCGTGGTATGATATCGATACCGATTGATCAGGGTAGACGCTTCTATTCTTATCATAGGCCTAGGTATCCGTATAATCTCATGCAACGATGAACATAAACATTAAACATAGAAAAGGAGTCAATATATAACATGATATCATGATATATGTAGAAACATTAGTATCGTGTTGGTTTACAGCAGTGGCGGCACCAAAATATGTTTGTTTGGGGAGGAGGGGCAGGTTTGTTCAATGGGGCAAGGTTGGTGAATGGTCTGGCAGGTGTGGTTCCCTACCAAAGACGAGTGGGTTATCTACCGAGAGAATTGAAAAAGTATGTGGCTCTAAGAAGCTATCTCCGGCAATATGAATGATAAACAGAGAAATTTTCACATGCAACAAAGGGTCATTTTCTGATGGCAACTACCCTGGGTGAATTCTCTGTGAGACTAAGATAATTTAGAATGTCCACTCTTTAATAAACTCATAAACTGAACACTCTCTATAGCGCACACTGCTGAATGGAGCCACACTATGACATATCTTTCTCGACCGACCATCCGCCTTAAAGAACCACCATCACCGTTATCAGCGTTATCTGTTGTATATGTTTGGCCTACCTTAATATCCATCTCGCCCCGTTCGGACATGATGTATTGCCCATTGCTTTCGATTAATGCTTCATATGCCAATTTACTAATATGTATGCGCAAACCTATAAAGGCAATTAAACACTTGTTATGTTAGCATTGCATGTGCACATGGAATTCAGATATAGTGTGATTAAAATATTTTCGAGATCATGCAAATCTCCAATAGCGCAAAAACCTAGAAAATTACAGTATGTTTTCGCATTAGATATATGTATTTTCATTGCTAGCTAAGTAGCTATATATTGTTGAGAACTCGAGAGGACGCTAGGAATGGACCTTTCCAGTTTATCCATCCATTATATGACGTCATAAACAACTACGCGACCTGTAGGATAACGTCATAATGAATTACAACACGAATGACTCGATGTAGACCGGCTTAAACGCTTAATAATCCCACACGCTGTATGACTTGTATGTCTTTCCTGAAATAGCTGCATATGCATCATGGACAGCTTATATCATGCACCGTGTGTACATGTGGGGGGGGGGGGCTGGGTTCGTAGTACATGCCGCTGAAGTTCTCACCAATTAATGCCACGTTCTATGAGAAGGGTACATACATGATTTTATATGATTCTCTGAGCCAAGATGGGAGAAACCTGTTTCAGTGTTGACAATTACATTGAAAGCGATATGTGCAACTAGATGATCCACCAAAGAGTGGCACCACTTAAACAGCAACTCAGGACGTGCAACGTGTCTTGAAATAAATGGAAAACCCCTAGTCCAAATATTGAAACTGTCACTTCACTGCAGCACGATGCTTTCATTGTATCACATGAAGAAGCTGAATAGGATATCGCTTTAATATTGTTATTATGTGATGTAATATTATAAACGAGGATGATGCATCCAAGTTTCAGGACTAACCTTCGCCATGGCTTTCCATTCTGCTAGCTGTGTTTACTGTGTCACCAAACAAACAGTACCGTGGCATGGACAACCCTACCACACCTGCATAACAATAGGTCATAATGTATATTGCAATTATAAAAATGATATACATCTTAAAGAAGCTTCAACTCTGTTCAGCTCCAGAAAACAGTCACTCATCTGTCTCATCATCATCATCATCTTCATCATGACCAGCAGCAGCAGCAGCAGCAGTAGCAGCAGAAGAAGCAACATCATCATCATCATCATCATCATCATCATCATTATTATTATTATTATTATTATTATTATTATTATTATTACCTACCTGCACAGCACGACCCGGTATGAATGCCCATGCGCAACTTTAGATTCACTTCCGTTAGATTTGGCATGCGAAACTCGAGGCTGGTGCTGAGAATATCGAGGGCCATATCAGCAATCTCAGTCACGTGTTTCCGGCCATTCGGAACAGGCACCCCACTGGACACCATGTACGAGTCACCGATTGTCTCGACCTGCAAATAGGACAGCATTGGTCAAGTTAGACTCCTAAACATAGTTAACTATAGATAAATAGATTCACAGTCTAACTTGAAATAGTTAAATAGCTAGTCAACTATAGTCGACCGAGCACCCGAGTTCGATTCCAAATGGTTAGTACGAAACTGCTGTAAAATCCAAAATGGTGGAAAGGGTCTCTTGCCACGGTAAAATGCACATAAACAGGTTAATATTTCCCTAACCTATGGAAGTTTGATGAAATTATGATGCCTTATGATAAATCAATGTTCCCAAAGCCCATTTACTTCCCGCTTTATAGTATTTGGACGCTTTTTAACATCTTAGAAAACAAACAAAAGTAATCCATTTTCGTAGGCCATCAAAACAGACGACAGAAAGGGTTAATCGAGACTGGTAACCGGGTCCAAATTTTCAGCAATAGTAATTCAATGGGGAACCGGGTACCAACGAACTATAGTTAACTATTTAGCGTCCGACTGGGCATAGCAACCGCGCATGTTCAGCAAACTGACTATAGTGAGCGAGTCGAACTTGACCATTGTCATTGATTAAAAATACACTGTCACATTTTGCGAATTATATTCAGATGCTGTCTTAACAATCATTCCTGCATTACACCCTTGACACGATGAAATTGCATTTGTAGAGATTTGATCACATAGTTCATAACCACAAAGAAATATAATGCAAAGTGAATGGTGGGCTCGGTGTGTGGGGTAGGGGTGCAGGTGGAAGCTAGTCATTGACTATTTCGTCATGCAAACCTCATAGGTTAGATTACAGCTCCAAAACAAAGGCTTCAAATGATCATCATTTCGGATAAAAACACATTTTATTGGGTTTGAGACAAACGGGTAAGGCTGAACAATTATGCTACTATTGCTTATCCACGAAGCTAATATACCTTTCAGCTGACACCAATATAGCTTACCTTGTACACGTCATATTTCAGCACGATGCTGTCTACCATCTCATAAAGACCATTCAGGAGTGACGTAATTTCCAGCGGAGACGCGCTAGACACCATGGTGTCAAAGTTGACCACATCAGAGAAATACACAGTTACATCCTGGTACAATTTCGGCTCGACCATTTCGCCCTTTTTCAGAGACTCTGCGACTGACCTGTCAATCAAACAACCGAAGCGAAGATGGTACATGATATACATCGTGTCATGTAAGTTGAAGTGTTATATAGCGCCGGCACGTCCGCGTTGTTCCTCGTTATGGAAGTCCAGTCCATACACGGATGTAGCTCCGGGCGTGCCACGTTGTTCCATTAATTCTTCTTCTGAATCTGACTCGCACATAGGGTACGCGCCAGCCCGACGATGCCGGTTAGCTAGTCTCGGGGATGGTGAATGGAGACTGTGGGCAACCGGTGACCACAAAGAGCGACCTCTAGAGTCGGTAGAACGTTCATGTTCCAGTGAGGCCGGGTGACCATTTCCACCTACAGTGAACACTACTGTGTCATCTGGGCTAGTGGTGTAACATGTGTGTCGTGCCATCCTATAATTTAGATGTCTTCTAGATTCAGTGAGTCGATACTGATCTTTATAAAGGTCAAATGCAATTAAAAAATCGTACCCGTTTTTTGCAAATATGATAAAGTGACGTATTGACGTCATCTGTTTTATATCTCGCCATATATATATGGAAGGTATCCCTGCAAAGGATGGTCCTATCGCGGCTCCTATTTAATATAAACCAATGCCTCAAGGTGGGCCAATAAATTGGGGCGAGAGGAACATGCCTCGCGTGGTCCTCCATCACAAGAAAATGGCTATCGTGCCATAGCGGAGGAGATATGGCCAGAAGCCGTTCTCCCATTTCAGCCAATGCTTAACAGAGAAGATGAATTATACTAGTGTAGTTATTCATATAAAGGGATGCGCGCTGAATCCGACACTGCTGTCTCATATATTATTTGCTTGTTTAGTCATTGCTGCCGTATTTGGACTGGCCTTCTAGAGGAGCTAGGCTAACCTTTAGTTATTAGGTCCAGACACATAGGGAATTACGCCGCTACTGGCTTAGACCTACTAGTTTTTAATACCAGGTTGCCTTCCTGGCGGATGAGCCCAGGTAGTCTTTCTTGGCACGTACCAACTGGACTACTCCCTCAGGCCGATGGCGCATACATGTTGCCTGGCCTCCCTCCCCACATCGCAGCACAACCACAAATAACAAGACAAGGACAAGTCAACATTACAAAGGCATTGGGAAAGCATGTATCTATTTATTGCGGGGAGGAAGAAACAGGTGGCCGACTATAGTGACCTTACTGGAAGGTATGGAGGACCCACTTGACCCTTCCAGTCACCGTAGAGTTAGTCGGTGATCTTCGTCTTTATCCGTCACCAAGCATGTCGAGAATGAGCCATATGAGACTCGTTCCCTCGGAGCTAACGTTTACCTACTATAGGGTTAAAGAAACATGCCCTAAGAGTCACTGCTTTGCCGTACCTACTATAATTATGTTTGCGCAGTGATTCCCACCTTGACTAAAACACTATCTAATTGTACCGGTGAGGGTACAAGGGAAGTGAGTGAAGTATCACCATTTCGGTTCTCACCGTCAGGAAACCTCTGCGATTTCCTGGGCCGGTGCTAACCAAACCGGTGGAGGGGACTACCACACAATTAGTGGGCCAGAAGGCCAGAGAGTTGTAGAAGAGCCAGCTGCTCAAGAAGTAATTTAGGAGGCCCTAAGTTGGTGGCCAATTATGTAAATTCGGCGTGCTTATGTGACGTAGCAGCACCACCGGGAAAGAGGCTTTACAATAAAACAGCACTCCTTCATTTGAGCGTTTGTCCCTAGATACTCTTTCCTAACAAAATATCCGAGCTTAATATTAGTTAGGTTTAGTCGCCGTATCCCGGGCTATATTGGTACGAGAGACGACTCTATTGTGAATTATTATATATATATATATATATATATATATATATATATATATATATATATATATATATATATATATATATATATATATATATATATATATATATATATATATATATATATATATATATATATATATATATATATATATATATATATATATATGTGTGTGTTCTAAAATGTGCATACGCCAAACTTATACTAAAAGCTTCATTAATACATACACTTAAACTCTCTATAATACAGCAGGACATTCACACTAGAGTCGTCTCTCATACCAATATAGCCCAGCCCGGGATATATATATAACTACTTAACTAAACTTAAGAAAAGTAATATAACTGAAAATATATAATAAACTAAAATGGCGCTCGCCGTATTCATACATTAATACAGTTTTAATGAGGTCGGACTGACCTACGGCGCCTACTTGTAATCAGCGTCATAAGAAAAGAAAATAACCATGCTACATTAATAATAAGCGTCTATTAGTCATCAGCGCAATGTTCTAAATGACACAGTAGTTGACACGCCTGTTAGTCATCAGCGCGAGTTGGTTCTTGGTGGCCGCCTGTTAGTCATCAGCGCACATTGCCCATTACCTAGTCGGCACAATCTCAGGAACAGTGTAGAAGAAGAAACATTGCCACTTCATAGTCATTGGCACAAAATAAACTTAGGAAACAGTCTAATTTGCCGTACTGGTTAATGCACACGAAACATGGTACTATATGAAGTTGCCTCTATTGATAAGGAGGCTAAGTTTACAATAAATATGGCACAAGACGATCAACACCACTTAGCTGTTAGCGGTGCTCAAAGCAATGTCCGACTCTGGACTGAGGTTGGAAAGGTCTCATGAGGATGCACTGACTACGCGCGTGTTTTTAACCACCACTTTTTAGACGTCGTACGGCAGGTCTGGCGAGATATCAGAGCTGGCCAACATGATGGTTTTTTACCGTAAGTGGCCAAAAGGTCACGTCGCCTAGAAGGTCCCTCTAAAGTTGATGGATGGGGGAACCTTCTCTTAATTTATTTGTATTTGTACTGAATACGCTGTTTATATGTAGAGTATCAGCATACGGTGAAAAGTATGTACATTCCTCGCTCTGGACGACCCACGTCCTGACTGAAGAGTAGCTGGTGGAAAGGCTCCTTTTATACAAACTGGTGACGTCATCACCGCGAGGCTTAACCAATCAGCGCGCGTCTTATGGGGAAGGCATACGTGACTACGACGTCCTATGACCTTCACCCTACCGACACATGCCCGATGGTGCTTTATCTCGACTTAGAATTTTATAGAAAGCCTATTCTTGTTTAACTGATATCTCTGCCAGTTCTTGACCGATTTTGATTCTGTAAAGAGATTCGTGCTTGTTGACGAATCGTGGTTTTGATTGATACCAAGATGCAGCGAATTAGTCCGTATTTAAGGAAATTTCATAATACGGGTGACTTTATACATAGGCATGACATTCCCCATACTCTAATGCCGCCAGCATGCGTGAGCTATTTCAAACGGCACACATGTGCACTAAGCGCTTTTACAGACTCTACTTATTTGAGAATTCTCTTTAGTGGCCACACGCACAAGCCTATATATCCAACGGGGATGTGCTTGGAGCATCCCAGATTGGGTCGTTTCATGCCCGTCAACCCGGGATGGCTTGTATCTGACTGAGCGAGCCGCACTACACTGGGTACGAATCGGCCTGACGGTTTTCTGGCTAGGTCTCGGGTTTCACATTCATTTGAGGTGGGAGTCAGACACGCCGAACAATACAAAAGCCGATCTCATGGATCGATGGAACCATAATGTTCCAATGAGGCTGGAAAGGCATTCCTGCATACATCGTGGTTCCACATCATGGTTTCATTCGTATAGTTTGTCAATCTGGTGTGGCATGTATACATTTTATCCACTGATTGTAAACTGATATAAAGATGTAAGTTTGGTGCAACTATTCATGCTGGCCAAATGCTGGGTTAAGTCAGTATAAGCTGACGCAGGCTTGTTTCTTTAGTGTGGGTTAGTGTCTCTAGCTGACCGGTATCTCGCCAAAGATCGACTTATCTTTACTATACCTAAGTGACAATATAATGACGGAGGGTCACCAAGGCTTCCCAAATATAGAAGATGTAAAAATAACCTCATTAGAGAGGCTTTTGCCGAGCGAGAGGAAATGCCTCGTGCGGGCCGCCATCAGTTTATGTTCATCCAACCGTAGTTGGGTATTGTGTGGGTGTATCATTTGATTCAATAGTTATGTGTGGCAAGTATAGATACATGTAGGTTGGATTGTAAGCTGGTTAAGGTGAGGGTATCAGAAGTTCAGCATCTAAATGAACTCTTCAATACTAACATACACTCTATCCATCATTCAATGTATCTCCCTGCACCGCGTAGTCATTGAACTATTTCATGTTATCATATCTTTGTTTCAACACGCACGCACGCACGCACGCACGTACGCACGCACGCACGCACGCACGCATGCACGCACGCACGCTGCACGCTCGCACACACACACACACACACACACACGCACGCACGCACACACACACACACACACACACACACACACACACACACACACATTCCTATGAGATAACGTGTATCCTGCATTAGGTTCATATTGAAGTGCCCAAGATTTACTGCCAGAAACCCAAGCGATTTCCACGACGGCACAACGGAGTTAGTCACAAATGGAGAGAGTTGCTGTTGGCCTTTTGGCTTCTTTTATGGACCTTTTTTGTTGGACTCCTTTGCAGGTATACCATAAACTTTTGCGGTACTTGAAGCGAGTTTTACAATTATTAGCTGCATATTACAGGAACAGCCTCAGCTTGTAACAGAATTCTAACACAAATAACTGAGCTACTATATATGCCAGATCATGCTGAACTTGTGCCATTTTAGGCACAAGAAGGGTTCCCTATTGTGGAGTGTTGATATATAATATTTCTAATGTTGATGCAGTATTGTTGGTCTGTTGAATGCGATGCACAATATATAATATAATGATTTGTGGCAAAAAGTATAATTATACAAGTTATTGCCTCCTCTCTGAGTTTTATGAAGTTATTAGTCTGGTTGGCGTCCATCAAATCCCTGATTTCAGGTACCATTCACACCATTCTAGGTTGGTTTTATTTCAGTCTGTTATTGGTAACTTCCCCAGTTTTTGCACTGGTATAGTTATATTTATATTTATACTCCTGGTTGAAGAGAGGTGACGATGAGTGAAGGAGATTGTCTATGTTTCCAGCGATTTGTCAGTTGGCCGGACGGAGACGCGATTGCCGATTTCACAGCCCAGCTTGTTATTGCCTCCTCTCTGATTTTTATGAAGTTATTGGTTTGGTTGGCGTCTATTGAGTCCCGGATTCCAGGTCCCATTCACGCCATTCTAGGCTGGTTTTATTTCAGTCTATTATTGGAAACTTCCCCAGTTTTTACACTGGTACCAATTTATACTCTGGGTGGAGAGAGGCGACGAGGGATGAGCCTATGTTTCCAGCAATCGACAGTTGGCCGAACGGAGACACGATCCCAGGGTCGGCGGTTTCACATCTCTGCTCGTTACCGCCTGAGCTACCTCCTCCTTTGATGTTTATGTTGCTCCTTTTATACTTAATGGGGTCCAATCAAAAGCTCCAGCACTTCGCCTTAGCCAATCCACACACGGCTTTGTAACAACTAGGCAAAACCATGTAGTCTCGTGTTATGACGTCATAGGTACTACGGTGTCTACTTTAGTGCGTGTATGTAGCACATATGCCTTATGTAGCACATATGCCTATTTTATAGTACAGGACATCTCCGTCATCTCATATCCGATTTTAATTTAGGATACAGATTTAGATTCCTGAGGGAAGTTGTGTTAAGATTCGTCCGGAGATTGAGCGAAATGGACACGTATTAACAATTTAGAGAGCACGGGAATATATATACAAAAGATATGCCCGCTCAATACCTACATTACAACATGCGTGGCCTATCTGGATTATCGTCCATGCACAGTAGGCGACCTTACGGACGTTTTCTGAGCGCGTTACGATACATGCGCTATGCATACAGACCGTAATTATCGTAAGAGGTGATGAGAGTCCAGTAGAAATCAACAGAAATATAGGCTAACCCGGACATTTTGTATAACAGACGATTTTGTGTTCCAAACACTATTTATGACTGTTCAGAGTCCACACAAGAAATTCTGACAAATTCACATTTGGGGAAACCTGATTTTTAACCCTTTGAAGTTAGGGAACGAAATGGTGTGAAGTCCAGAACATGGTACATCAATGTATGGCCAGTTTTTTTTAAGATCTGACGGAGAGAGTTACACATATGGACAGCATGTTGATCGCAACTATGCAGTCAATGATATAAATATTCCTAACGCTATTATTCTTACTATTACAATAATATATAGTCCGGGGTAAATTTAGAAAATGTTACTTGAAGTAAGATAAGTCGATTCAATTATAAAACGATAAATATATAGAGTCAAAATCACATTGTTCATGCCAATTAATGGTTTAGTACAATTATGTCTGACCCTACGCAAGAAAAAACATGTGTTGTATGTAATGTTGCCCATGATAGCAGCAGTTCTAGAAAACTTAGTCATAAAGGGCTTTCAACGTTGCTTGACGCTTCAATGCTTCGTGGAGATCGTATTGATTTGAAACTATCTCCGTCGAACGAACATTATGTACACGATAAATGCTACACAAATTACATGTTGCCTAGAAATATTGCAAAAGTGCAACAGCAAAACAGAAACGATGAAGGAGTGTGACCATCTACCCCTACACTGCGCTCCGAATCTAATCATTATGATTACCATACTCATTGTTTGATATGCGCTAAAGAGCTCGAGTTTGATGCTGTCTGCCGTCACCCTGAACGGCATTCTCACATAAGCAATATTGACTATGTTAGTAAGGGTAAACTCAGTGTAGTCCAGGGAACCTTGTTAAACGCGTGTGGCAAAAGGCACGATTCGTTAGCGAATGATGTTAAAGCAAGAATACTTTTTTCAGGTGACCTGTGTGCTGTTAAAGCCAAATATCATCGTCAATGTATGCAAGAATTCATCTCTTGTAGAAACATCAGTTCGTGTGGTGCTTCTGGAAGTAATGACCGGAACTTTGATGAAATGAATGATGTGGGCTTTAACCATCTATGCAATTGGCTAACAGCACCAGAAAAGCAACAGCGCCACTTCACTTTACACGACCTTCGTACGCAATTGCCCACCTACTTGCCAAATGGTGTACCCACATATAGCATAAAGCACGTCCAGCGTCGTCTGCTCGGTCGATTTGGGACAGATGTGACAATATCCCAGGTTGAAGGCAAGACAAGCGTGGTCACATTGACTGATAGAGCATCTTCTATCATACACGAATCATATGCAGCATCAACCAGTGACGAGAGTGATGAAACTATGCGACTTGTTAGACTGGTGGGATCTATGATTAATCAAACAATTAAAGATATTGATCAACCATGAGATGTGTATCCAGAACCGTCCAGTTTAGACCTTGAAAAGCTTGAAATCGAGGTGCCAGATGCATTGAAACATCTTATTTCATGTATCTATTCTGAACCTCGTAGTGAATCTGCCAAGTTGAAAAATAAACTAAGATGGTATCTGTATGTCATGTTATCATGCAAGCTGTTGGAAAGAAATCATTTGTATCACCACTGCTTCTGTCCATTGGTTTGTTCATCCACCAGTCTACCCGCTCCCGTGTTATCATAGATATGCTCTCATCCCTGGGACTCAGTGCTTCCTATGACCAGGTAATTGCATTTCAGAGATCTGCAGTTGGAAGCACATCCGTTGAAGACCTGTGTCCTGGGCTCGTGGAGAAGAAGGATGGAGGGGGTTCTGTCAATGGGTAGCTGACAATTTTGATTACAACGAGGACACGATTTCTGGTCACGATACAACGCATGTGATGGGGATCATTTCGTGTCAAACAATGGCATCAACGGAAAGCAGGGCTAACCCAGTTGGGGCAATATGTCGTAAAACTATAACTGCTGATGAGATCAAAGAAGCTGGTGATTTTTGGGAGCTTCATGCTACCCTACACGTCTTCTAATAAATCCATAATGGCAGATGTAAGGATAAAGACCATTAACCCCATCAGCTTACCTATTGCTATGCACGGTCAATTAGACACATTGTGGTTGTACTCTAGCCTTCTCACAAGTCAGCAACCAAACTGGCAGGGGTTCATGTCTGAAATAGGGGCATGCAACAATTTCCACTGCACGGCAGTAGTTTACAACCCATGGTACCTTTGAATCCAGGAACAAATGAAGCTGTATATAGTACCATGATGTATGTGCAGTCCCAATCCCTAAAGGCAGGACTGTGTTGCGCAACCATAACATTTGGTTTAAACGTGATTTTATTTGTTCAAATGGAAGCACGATAAGACTTAGAGTCTTATGCCCGTGTCTCCCATACACATACAGATTATTCAAAACTTTTTTACAACAAAATGGCGGCAAATCATAATAGTTTAATTAATTGTAGTCTATTGGTGTGCATAAGTATGTGAATGTTGAGTGTGAGGTAGGGGAGAGTAGGAAGAAAGACCGAGACAGAAAGGGAGAGGGGGAAAGGGGGGGGGGGGAGGGTGAGAGATAGAGAGAGCGAGGAATAAGATCAAATGGAAGAATAGCAGGGGTGAGCTCTAGGTGCTGCCTTCGCCCCGACCTGTACGTGTTGGGCTGCTGTCCATTTACCCCTTAAACTATAAGTTCGCAAACAGGAAGCTACTGAAAGCGGTTGGTGTTAATTATGTATTGACATACCGTATTACAGATCAGTTTGTTCATTTCCAAGTTGGTAGTGTAAGTCCCGTATAGAAGCTGGTTGACCGTAAGATTAGCAAGAGAAATATCGTTCAAGGCAAGCTGATTTTGGAAAACGACTCTTTGCTCGTTAAAAAGGGCACATTGTAAGAGGTAGTGGTTTGTAGATTCATCATTGTGCCCACAAGAACAACTGGCAGATTCCGACAGAAAGTTGTCAAATAGATGTCGGTTTAAAGAACTACAACCATTTCGGAGCCTGCATAGCATTATGTTGGCAAACCTCGGGCCTACGTAATACCACTCAGGGGGTTGTCGTATGGATGACATAGCCTTGAGTTTGCTTTTAAATTCTAGAAGAGTGACAGAATCTCTCACCGGCACAGGAAGCATATTCCAGGCACGGATCGTTGCTGGGAAAAAGGACCCATAGAAGAGCTCAGTACGGCAGCGGAATGGAGTGAAGAAATTTGGATGACGGATATTGTAAGGATTTCGTACTTGGGATAGTGTGGGAAGATGGTTAACCAGAACCTCACAGGTCATCCCGTTAATAATTTTAAATAGCATAGATAATCTATGAAATTCACGTCTGATTGACAAGGTTTCGATGCCTGTTTCTAAGTACAGGTCTTCAGTGCTCGCACTACGTGTCATTCCACATACTGTTCTGAGAGCATCTTTTTGGATATCCTCTAGCCGAATTACAAGATATTGTGGAATATTATCCCACACAACATCTGCATATTCTAACGATGGTCTAATAAATGTTTTGTACATGATCTCGAGACATTTACGGTCTAGAATATATTTTAGACCTTTAAGTAAGGAGAGTTTGTGTTGGGCGTTTGCTATGAGATTACTCACATGGTTAAGCCAATTCCCTTTGTTATTAAAGGTAATGCCGAGGTGCTTATGATCAGTTGATGGTAGAATTTCAGAATCTTTGAAGTTGATTGAAAAGGATGTGGGCTCGTTGCGCAGGGAAAAAATTAGAGATGTAGTTTTCGAGGCATTAAACTCGACGAGCCACATGTTTGCCCAATGCGTCATGGTCAGTAGATCGTAATCGAGTGTGGCAGTGTGTTCTTTTAGATCATCTGACATTACATATAGGCACGTGTCATCAGCAAAAAGTCTAATATTGTGAATTATATTGCTGGGCATGTCATTAATAAAAACTAAGAATAACAAAGGACCAAGCACAGAGCCTTGTGGCACTCCAGCATGTAAACGAAGTAGGGTGGACTCATTGCCGTTTATAACTACTCGCTGGTATCGGTTTCCAAGATAATTTTCGAACCATGTAAGTAGATTTCCACAGATACCAAAATTCCTAAGCTTCTGTTGGAGGCCGCGATGCCATACTCGATCAAAGGCTTTAGATATATCGAAGAATAGAAATATTATTTCCTTTTGATCGTCAAGGGCTTGAGTAATATCCGTGTAGATATCAAGCAGTTGATTTACTGTAGAATGTGATGGAAGAAATCCAGACTGATATAGAGTGATATCATGTCTAATATAGTTATAGATATGTTTAAAAACGGTTCTCTCCATAACTTTACTAAGACAACTCAACAGTGATATTGGTCGATAATTTGAACATAAGCTCTTGTCTCCTTTCTTGAATATAGGAGTTACATTAGCGATTTTCCAAGAAGTGGGGAACTGCGCACTAGAAAGTGAGTAACTAAAGAACCGCGCTAGTATTGGGACCAATACTTGTTGGCTCTCGAATAAGAGTTTCGGACTTAATTTATCCGGGCCAACAGCTTTAGACGTGTCAAGATTGGACAGTACGTCGGAGATGTCAGTGTTTGATATTGTAATTGAATGGAGAGTATTGTCCGTATACATAGATAGAGGCGGTAAGCTGGCATTAGCATCGTCAATATTGGCGATGCTAGAGAAGTACCGGTTAAGGAGGCTTGCCTTTTCTAAAGAGTCGTAAGAGAATGAGCCGTCATCGCGCTTCAGAGTCGGCATTTCGCTGAAATTAGAGTTAGTATCACATAGGAACGTCTTGCATATTTTCCACCACTCTTTAGAACCTGTGCGTCCATGCCTTATTTTTTCAGCTAATTTATTCCTGAAGTTTTCTTTCGCTGTTCGGACTAATGTATTGATGCGGTTTCTCTGTTTTTTAAAGTTGGCCACGTCTTGCTCTCGGTTAGTTTTTCTTGATTTCTTGAACAATTTTTCCCTGACTCTCATTTCGTGCTTTATTTTGCTGGACATCCAGACTTTATCGTTTGGGTTTATAGTTAGTTTTATTTGGGATACTAATACTAGCAGCGGCAATAATGTTTGTAGTGATTGTCTGACACCAAATGTCGACGCCATTAGCATCGGAGATGTTGTTCCAGGGTGCGTTAGTTAAGTGATCCCTAAATAAATCCCAATCAGCTTTCGCATAGTCCCATATATGGCGAGTGTATGTTTTACGTTTAGGTATGGAGGATGATAAAACCAAATATACTGGAGTATGATCACTACAAAATGGCGCAAGTACTCCACTCTCTTTTACTATTCTGGCACAGCTGATAATAATTGGATCAAGTAATGTATTTGAAATGGGTCGGGTTGGTTCTTGTATTAACTGGTGGAAGCCAAACGTAGATATGATGTCACGTAGATGATGCTTAGATGGATTGAGAAGATCGTCGTTAATGTCGCCGAGTAGGACAAGATTTTTGTTTGGATTTAAATCGCGAACATTCTCAATATTGTCGGTGATAGTTTGCCATTTGTCAACACTTGTGCTAGGCGGCCGGTAAATTACACACAATAATAAACCAGGGCGGTCGTGAATCTCGACCCATATCATTTCAATGCCACGACATTCATATTCAATACGACGGGTAGTTGCCACGTTGTTAGAAATATAGACGCACACGCCTCCCCACGGCTGCTGGCGGTCCATCCGATAAGGCTCCTGGAAACCAGGTAGTTTGATTAAGCTGTTGTTAATATTTTGGGTACGGTGGCTTTCAGTAATGGCAATGATGTCAAAGTTGGACAGATTAGCTTCGATAAGATGTATTTTATCTTTGAGGCCGCATACATTGAGGTGGACAACAGACATTTCTGAACAGTTAGTAGGGCCTGGATTAGTTTCTACATCGCCAGCCAAAGAAAGGAGAATGTAAATTATTAAACAGGTAAATACATTACTCAGGCAGTAATTAAGGAGTGATAGGAGGGCTGTGTAAATTCCTCGAAGGCGTCCAAGTATTTCTCGCAATGGAGGTGGGGTAGCTCGATAGTGCTTGGGTTTGACAGAGTGGCAGTTAAAAAGCCCAATAGCCGCACGGTAACATGCTATGTCATTATCCATTGTCAATTGGGTAAATCACCGAAGGCCATTTGCACGTGCTGCAGTAAGGCAGAGGCAGACTTGAAAGATCAACATATAGAGCTCCATAGATAGTAGGGAGAGGGTGGTAGGAGTAAGAGATAGGACAGATAAAGAACATGAAGGAATAGAGGACAAATAAAGACAGAGTCATTAACGGCTTAGGTGGTAAGGTACGGCGCTTGTGGAGTAATAGTGAGAACCATTTGCTGTGATGGAGAATTTTTCTTGGTGTGCTGTGTTGTATTCAAACAATGGTTGGATTTGGATGATGGCCTAATCTAGTGTGGCAGGGGGATTCAGGGCAATAATAAATATAAACTGTTGAGTATTATGGAACAGAGTCGACACTGAGAATTCTGAAGGGAACCCAGTGCAGTCCCGGACACCAACAAATTACATCCAGAAAAGTTGGGGATACTATTTCTTACATTGTAGTTTTACCGTTACAAGTATGTACGAATGAATCGGGGTGCGTGAAATTAAGGGGCGTGCGTTACCAGGCCATAGCATAAGGGTAGCAGTTTATGATTACATGAGTAATTTCATATTTAACATTATAATAACTCGGTGGTGTCAACCAGATGCGTATTAAAAACACCATAACGCCAAGCTAGACAACCGCGCGGGCAAGGAATGTTCACCACACAGTACAGAGTAGAAATAAATTAAAATTTAAACCCAGATTATATAAATCTGGATTTTATATACAAAGATGCGTCAGACGTTCATCCGCGATCGTCCCATGCGCCTGTCACTGATAGGACCGCGTTGCGGCTGCAATGGATGCCGCACATTCGTTTCACACTGTTATATAACAACACATTTGAAGCATGGATACCTTCAAATTGATAATATATGAAATTATATAAATTGGTGATTTCACCCAGTTGCGTATTTGGATGTCACACATCCCTAGACAACCGCGCAGGCAAAACATCGTGTACAAAAAAAAACCGGCACATCCCAGAATCAAGCAAGGGCGTGTCCAGAAATTGAACAGAAGCATGTTAGTACACTATTCTGTTAATAATCAGGGCACTGTGTGGAGACACCGCTGTTACAGCCACACTATATTCAGTCCAACCGTGCTTCCATGCATGAGACGATCGCAAGACCACGCCCAAACGCATCTCTCATCGACATTGACTTATTTTAACCCTTTAGTGACTAAATTCATTCCTGAAAATTTTAAATATTTGCTTTTTGAATGCTCACCTGCAGCCAAGGGAAGACAACCCCCGAAAACTTACCACTGGAATGACCGGCACAATTATCGGGCAAATCATTCCAGCTGTAAATTTCCAAAATTACTCCTCTCCCGGTCCGCAAATGAGCAAACCTCTAGAGCACAAGGAGGCCGGTGTTATCAGGTATCGTCACCAAAGGCTTAAACCCAGATCGAAAATTTGGATTTTATATACAAAGATGTGTATGGCGCCCTCTCACGATCGCCCCATGCACTATACACCATGCTCCATTCACGATACCCGCTAGCTACGATCGTATTGCGACTACTATGAATGTCGCACTGTATGTGTTTAGACAAGTTGCACTAATATGGCATCCAGCTGGGTTGTCGAAGATGTGAAGGGTAGTCGGTGGAATAAATGGAGTGTTAATTTAGTTTGTTTCCAGTAGACAAATCGAAACAGGACAGGGAGTAGGCATACATTTTTTCTGGATCACACTGGCTACTCGGGATGGGCACATTCATCTTAGTTGTTTTATGTACAGTCACTTCTGGTTCAGATTTGGTCAATGTCTTCATTATCTAGGCACTGTTTCTTTTGCCCACCATCTGTCAGTCTGAAGAAAATATTGCCGTCAAAAGACCACGCACTGTGTACCTTCCCGTCATGCTTTAATTTCAGCAGTTTCTTTAGCATAATGTACCGCTTCTTTGTTAGATCTTCATTTACATAGACACGAGCAAGTTCTGGTTTGGATGATAATACCCGTCTAGCGCGGAGAAATTCGGTACGTTTTCTATATGAAATGAATTTGACCATAATCTGTTTCTTGTCGGGACCGATAAAATGTGATCGGGCTATATCACCTGTAGACACTGTCACATTGGCCGCTTTCGCCACACGAATTACTGCGTCATCTGTGGACTCCTGAGCGCCGAGCACCAAGCCGTTAATTCGGAGGCTCTCGCGGCGACTGTATTGCTCCGATCGATCGTGAAACAAATCATTGCCGCGAACAAGATTAACCATTGTCCGTTCAGTTTCTGCCACCGCTGATGACATGTTAACATTTGACCAGCCATTGTACTTAAAAAACTACAAAATTAAGCAAGACACTCATCCACAGTTTAGGAACATGTATATAAGGCTGGGTGGCTTCCACCAACTATTGTCCTTCCTTGGAGCGGGCTGTAAGATCATGGAGGGGAGTGGGATCGATGATTTGTGGGCAACCGGTGTATGCTAGAAATTCCCTACCTAGGATAATGGAGGGAAAAGCTTACACTAAGACATTAAGAGCATGCCTCCTTACAGATGCCGCATTGCATCTTTTGCTAATTCAACCCGATGTTGATATAATTTCTCTACAAGGCAGTGCTGCAGACAACACACCCAGCAGTACATATGGTAAATCTGAATTTGCAGAGCTGCAAGATGAAGAAAGTGATGTTGATCCTGATAGCGATGACGCTTCGGATGAGCAAACAACCGAAACAGAAACATGCTGTGAAAGGCAAACACATATGTCAAAGGATGATGTGTGGTAAGAGCTGCGCAATTTATACGATGCTATTATGTCACATGATATTTCAGCAGACGATGTGTGTGGCAATGACCATTTGCAAGACCTATGTAAGCAAGTTTCTAATTTGAAGGAAAACGTAGAGAAATCAAGAACTGGTAAATTGTGGTCGTTGTTCATGGAATTTGTCGCCATTGTACGATTGTTCATCAGCGCTGAGCGTACTGGTAACTGGCTCCTTCATTTAAAGGCGACACAACTAATGTTGCCATTCTTTGCTGCTGCAGGGCACAACAATTACACAAAGTGTTGTCGCCTTTACCTCCAAGATTCTGATGATCTATGTACTTGTCTGGATGGTCCCATGCACGAAGGGCACTTTGCTGTACGCAGGAATGCTAAACTGTATTGGAGTGGTACCTGGTCTGATATGACAATTGAACAGAGTCTAATGAGAGCTGGGAAGACACAGGGTGGATTGACCAATATAACGCACAAGGAATCCGCTAGAACAAAATGGCTTCTCACTGCACACATCATAGCACAGTACACACACGCTCTGCGGTCATTGACTGACACGTTCACCGGGACATGGTCGGAACAACACAGAGATGTTCACCCTGCAAATATGAGACGAGATGTAGAAGACATGAAGAAATTCACTCTGTTTCTCAGAGAACACAATCCAATCGCAGTTGAAGACGACCAACTGAGAAATATCGCAACTGGTTTGATTGCAGACCATCGTGTTACTGCCGATGATGCCATTGATATTGGTCGAAGAATTCATGAGAAGTTAAATGAGAAAAGGTTTGGCGACATTACGCTAAAGAAAGCAGATCAAGCTGTAACATTTGCTGTCATGCGAAAGGTAGTTAAAGTAGGAAATGAAGATGTCCATATGTCTTCCCAGGAGCTGTACCATCGCGTAATGTCAACTTCATCTGTTTCAGGACCTCCAGACAAAGCGATCTTTGAATACGAGCTTGCAACGGTATGTCCCGCCCTCTTCCACGACGACGGAACTATGAGGAAATCGCAAAAGTCACAACTGGCGAAGTATATAATTGAAATGAACACATCAATGCTACAGCAAGAGACAACAGAGCCAGCTGCAAGAGTATTTGATGGCTGCGCACTTTTGCATCGGAAACCATGGCCTAAGGTTGGAACAATGGAGACCGTTTGTAGCTCATTCGTAGCATCAGTAGTACATTATCAGAGGCTTGATGCGCCTGTATGCATTATATTTGATAACTATCAAACTGAGACCACAAAAGATCAAGAACAGAAGCGACGATGGCTTAATCAAGTTGGCGCTCCTGATGTAGCTGTCCAAGACAACACACCTGTTCCAGGAAACAAAACTGGATTTCTATCAAACAAACGTAACAAGCAGAATACCATAAATCTGTTGGCAAAACATTTATCAGATGCAGGTGTTGAGGTGGTACATGCAGTAGATGAAGGCGATGCTGATGTGGTGATTGTAAGGAGAGCATTAGAATTGGCAGGAACTGAAAGAACAACGATAGTTGTTGCTGACAATACAGACATATTGATCTTACTCCTCTATCATGCAAGCACCTCTGCAAATATTTTCCTACAAACAAAGCAACATAAGCTATGCATCAAAGTGGCCACAGAGATCTTAGGCAAGGAATTGTGTATGTGCCTGCCATTCGTCCATAGTATGTCTGGATGTGAGACGACATCAGCTTTATATGGCATGGGCAAAGTAAAGCATATGAAAATGATCCAATCTTCACCAACCCTCAGACAAGATGTACTTGCATTTGGCGACATCTCCAGATCAAATGCGGATATAATGGTTATTGGTGAAAAGTCCATTAAGTCTTTGTATAGTGCTGGATCAAGAAGTCCTGGCTTAGACAATCTCAGATACATGACTGCCATCTCTCCTAAGCATGTACCAGTTGAAAGGATGCCACCCACACGTAGGGCAGCATACTTCCATAGCCTTCGGGTTCATGTCCAAGCAAGCACATGGCTTCACCTAAAAACTGTGTTAAAGAAAGAAGAGTATGGTTATGCAGTAGAACAAGGATCAGTGACGGCGATCATTACGGACAAGTCAGCAGCGCCTCCGGAGCTACTTCCAAATATAAGGTGTCAGTGTAAAAGCAGCACACGTCTGTGTTCATCGTGTAGTTGCTCCGAGAAAGGCATTCCCTGTAGCATACATTGTAAATGTGAAGGTCACTGCCTTAACAGCTCGAAATTTGAAAGTGAAAATGCATAGACAAATTTCAGCCATTCTGCCTGTTCGCTGTGTTTCACACTAGTCGCTCAGTTTGCATTAAATGTATAGTTTATTAAGTGATTTTGATGATGACATACTTTAAACTGTACAACACTTACCAAAACACGGGTTTTTAGAGTCAAAATACATATTACCTGGTTATTGGTCATCGCCTTGGCGGCCATTTTGAATTTCCTCTAAAAAACATATTTCCCCATGTGTGAATTTTGGAGAATTTTTCTGGGATGTATTTTGGGCCATACCGAAGTGATTAAAACAAAAATTTGTCTGTTATACAAAATGTCCGGGTCCATGTTAATTTCTACTCTACTACGACGGTATGGGCCATTATTCCCGGCCCTACACGATCCGCGCTTTATTCAATTGGCGCACGCACGCTAACTACTTGTATTCATCTTTGAATATAGAGCTGTTATTTGCTGTTGCTTTATTGCGCGCTGCAGTTCCTACTGTCAATGGATGGATTCGTTTCTAGCTATGCTCCGCCCATTTCTAGCTAGGTCACGCCCAATTTGTGCACGCATTTGAATCGACTTTAACACTTTGAACCCTGAATTCTCAAAAGCCTTAATTTCAAGGTAACTGTACAGGAAAGCTACTGAGTATTTGAAACATTTTCTGTGTAACTATTATCTACAGGTAAGCTGTTAAATATTCTTAAACTAATTTAATTGAGGTCTGTTTTAAAATAGGATATCGAGTCGTCCGTAAAGCTGCGACACAATATAGTTGGGTCCATTTCTAACTACGCCCCCACCCCCACCCCAGACCCACCCTCCGCAACCAAACACCACTACACCCCCACCCACCCATTTCTAGCTTTTTGAGCGGATTTGGGATCGATGTATACACATTGAACAATGAATTACCAGAACCCCAAGTTCAAGGTAACTATACATGTAAGCTGTTGGAAGTTTTGAAATTACTTTAATTGGGCCCTGTTGTTGTCAACGGCAGCAGCAGCTTCAAGTCAAATTAGATTCAAAATATTCAACAGAATGTTTATTAAATTGTAAATTCATGAATGGCATGGGGCCTACAGTTCATACACTTTACGGAGCTTCATGACGGAGTTAGTATACGATTATGATTATGACGTCATGCGACATGTGACGTAATTTAGTATGCCGTCATATACTTGAGTAACAGATTGGACCGCTCCATTTACTCAAGTTTTGTTATTATCATTATTAGAGTCACTGAGGATAACGATGATGTATAATTTCTTTCTAACCATGTTATTTTCCTGAGCTATCACAGATCGACATTTTTGTTCAATGTAACTTACTGCGGCAACATCTGACAGAGCAATGAATCTGTTTTCTTCTTCTCCGCCATAAGGTCAATGGTACGCTTGCCCACAATGTCCTCTAAGTCTGCTGCGTATGACTCCAACTTGTGCGCAATTGAATCGATTATGTTGTGGCTGAAAAAAGAAAACACATGAGCGACACAGGCCACGGTTTCTCGTCCTCAGCGAGAATACCTAGTTTCCTCAAACTTCGTCTTGACATTCAGTATACCCCGCACACCCTCCTTCCTTTACAACTGTACGCCGCGTGGGAGGTGTATGCAGTGGCGCCTTCTACAAGCTTTCTAATATTATATGTATTGTTGCCGAGTATAACGAGTTCCTAGGTTCTGTGCTCAGAATTACACGTTTCTGATGGCTTGGCAAAACATCTTTGTTGGGTTAGTTTCAGGACACTCTTGCATATAATGTATGTTGCGCCATTGGAGAGTATAAAATGTTCGGTCAGTGACACTGGCTAATGATTGACACGAGAAACAAATGTTCTACCGACAGACGGATAGCATACTCACAATATAATCTACATATATGTAACAGAATCTAAGGCAATTATTGTTCACTATCCAATAAAATAATAGAACTTTAATTATGTTCTGCACTTGCTTGTAGATGTGTGTAACAGTGGCTGCGTGACGATCACTACGCTATACAATGAATAATGCTAGTTGAATTATATTAAAACGTCATCTGTTGCGGCATCACACGGGTCGTGACGTAACGTATAGGTATGCTTACCGCTTTTCGCGACCTTTGTTCGCCATTTTGCGTACTTCGTTAATCGATGGCCTCTCTGTGGGAACTTCCGCCCAACAACTGATCATCGTTGACACCAATTCTGATCTAAGCGCTTTGTCGCTCGGAATTCTGGGACGATACGGCGGTGACTCTCCATTACGGATTCGTTCAACTACATCTGGAGAGACATATACTCGAATACAGTGCTAAAAGATGGATCCATATCTAGCGATGCCCCGCCCATTCCTAGCTACGCTTGAACCTTCGCCCACATACGTGTTGGAATCGAGTTGAAACTTTGATATCTGAATTCGCAGTATCTCAATTTCGAGGTAACTCACGGTTCGAGTAATCTATTTTGAAAGTAATTTGACTGGGTGCCATCGATGCTCATAGCAGCAATAGCTCTCCGTAAAATTAATTTCAAATATTTAACATAACGTTTATTAATTTGAAAATTCATCAAAGACATACAATTCGTACACTCGTGGTGAACGTTTCAATTTTCATGACGGTCATCCGTTATTTCGATAGTGGCGTAAGCCAAGATGTGACTTATTTGACTATGACGTAAGATGCTTTCAGAGTGACAGATCGAACCCCTCCGTTGTACAATACAACTTTGTTTACATTTATTGGTGAGTGTTGTGCAAGGATGGTATCTACAACAATCAGCGTTAACAATACAGAATGCATACCTGTCGCACTGTCATCAGTTCACTCTAGAAAGGTGGAGCAATAAGTCAGAAGTAGACGTTCTATGCGTTTCATATAAGGAACACCACTATGGACATCTATGTCCATTAGGCCTACTGGATATTCCGTCAATGAAGAAATTAAATAATAACACATATGTTACATTTCGTACCTTTAGGAGGTAGCATGTCAATGAAATATGGTAATGCTCGGTAGAGAAGCTCTTGAAGGATAATTGCAAAACTGTACACGTCACCTTCTTGTGACCCGCGGACAGGAGGATTGTCCATGCGCAAAATTTCTGGCGATGTCCATAGCATTGCTGGAAATGAAAAATAAGTGTGTTTGTTGTTATTAGTATTATTATTGGTTGCAATTGTAGTAGAAGTAGTAGTAGTAGTAGTAGTAGTAGTAGTAGTAGTAGTAGTAGTAGTAGTAGTAGTAGTAGTAGTAGTAGCAGTAGCAGTAGCAGCAGCAGCAGCAGCAGCAGTAGCAGAAGCAGCAGCAGCACACGTCGTAGCCAGATATTCCTGGACTACTAATTTCATCGCTGTGCACGCACTCACTCACTCACTGACTGACTCACCCTCAGGCCCCCCCCCACCTACCCACCCCACCATCAGTCCCACTCCACCCACCCCACCCCCACCCCACCCCCACCCCACCCCACCCTCAACCCCACGCAAACACGCTCGCTCGCAGTTACGCACCTCTTCCTATCTCGTAGTCCCCGGCATCTTCACGAAGGCGGCGTTTCAAACAGACTGGATCAAAGTCTGTTATTTTCAGCACCCATCGAGCATCAACGATACAGTTAGAGCTCTTCAAATTGCCATGTGATTTGATCAGTGAGTGGTGAATGTAAGATAAGCCCTAGTGTAAATTTAGAAACAAGTTTAAATATACTGTAATGAAAAAATACCAAATATGATGCATATTCATGAACCAGGAACGATGCTACAAGCATGAATGAATCCAATCCGCCACTCAAGTATTGACGTCATGTTCAATTACGTCACATAGGTTGACCGATACCTTAATCATAATTGACAGACAATACTCCGTCATGAAGTGTAGGAATTTTATGTCTTGTATTTTTGTCTTGTATGTGGATTTACTATTTAAATAAACAGTTTGTTGAATATTTTAAAAGTAATTTGACTGGGCTCAAATTAGTTTTAAAATACTCAACAGCTTACCAGTATAGTTAAGTTAAAATGGGATTTGGGGAAGTCAGAGTTTGGTCGATCCGAATACGCCCAAAGCGTGGGCGGAGTTTATCTATATATAGGCGGAGCATATAGGGCCTATAGAACGGACCTTTCCATTTTTAGCGATGCCCCGCCCATCTCTAGTTAAGCTCCACCCACTCCTCGCTCGAACACCCTGACTATCAATTTCCAAAAAAACTACACAGGGCAGCAACAGCGCCCAGTCAAATTAGTTTCAAAATATTCAACAGCGTGTTTATTAATTAGCAAAGAATTACAAATACATACAATTCATACAACTTGTCGGACTGTAAGAGATTTGGTGACGGTCTATATGGAACCCTTTGTGACGTAATGATTGTGACGTCATCATACACGCGCTGAGCTGATTATGACGCCATACGAAGTCAGACGATGGATGGATACTCTGGAAAGGTGAATTGGATTCATATATATATAGTTACAGATGCCTAATTATTTCATCGACGGATTAACGCTTTAACCTTTGAAATGTTAGTCTTAATTTCAAGACAGCGAAACAGGAAAATCCCTTTAAACAGTTTGAAACTCTTTTGACTGGAAGCCGTTGCTGCAGGCAACAACATGTCTAAAACAGAATAGTTTCAAAATATTCAACAGTATATTCCCTACATCGTAATGAATTTGTCATTTTGATGATCGCACTATAATACGTGCGGGGCCGAACTTAGGACTCATAGGGAGCGGTGCTAAGTTTCTGAAATTCTTATCCGGGGAGGTGGGTGGGGTGGGGGTCCTCAGAACTGCCCTTATCGCGAGTAAGCTACAGTCCTGTTTCAATCCTAATTCCGCCAGGGTCCGCTGAGAGCGGAAGGCTGTGGGATTTGGCTACACTGACCAGTGTTATAGGTTATAGTCTACTCGTTTAGCCTGAAGTTACGCAGTGGGCCCCAAAATTAAGAGAAACATATTTTTGTGTCACTTTTTGGAAGCCGTGGAAATTTGGGGCATGTTGCAAATGCTTTTTTGCGCTGCCTTAAAGATATATTCGCTGATAGATCTAGAAACTTTGTATCACGGAATTAACCTGTCCAGAGTGCCCACCCATCATATGACGTCATAATGAACTGCGTGATGTGTAGAATGACATTATAATGAATGACGTCATGAATGACGTCGAAAAGTACGTCACGAACGCATATTTGAAGACAAAGAAATGCGTTGTTGTACAAATTGTTTGCTTTTAGTATTTAATAAGTATTCTGTTGAATATTTTGAAACTAATTTGGCTGGGCCCTATGTGTATAAACTTCTTCTAGTTGGTTAATACTAGCATGTGATCTTTGATTCGTATAAAGGCATGCACTCATTAGTCAAGAAATTGCGAATTAGAAATGTCAAAATATTAAAAACTTAAAATGAATTTGACCGCAGATTTCACTACCTCGGGGCGGAGTGTCTTTTGAGGTTTTGCGAGCAATGTGTTTTTTTAGAACGTGTGGGTGCCATTATTTCGGCTGAAATTAACTACTATCTAGACATATTTATGATTGTTTTACGTTCTTCCAAACAGGTATGTTTCGTGTTTAAAATATTTCATTCAATTACATAAAAATAACAAATAATAACAAAGATGGATGACTGGTCCGGAATATCTGTATAAAAAATTCTATGTTACAATGAAACCATTACATTGCCAAAACAAAATAGAAATTCCCAAAATGTACTTATATCTACAAGCGAATGGTTGTATCCGACTGGGACTTTTCCGTAGAGCAAATTTACTCGCGCAGTTGCTAAAATGTTCTCTACGCAAACGTACCGGTCGAATGAAAACCCCTAGCAGCATGGAAGGTGCAGAAACCGATTAAATCGCCTAAATTGTACTATCTGGAAAATAAAATCCACCTTTCAGCGCTGTTTTCAGACATAGTGAATGTAGAATCAGCTCCTAAGTCCCGCATTTTCATATTTTGCATCCCGCATTTTCATATTTTGTATCACGTGACATACTTCACGAAACATGCTACACGTTTTGTCTCCGGCTTGTTTCGCACTCTATTTTTTGGGTGGAAATACCAGTCGAATAAAATATACTCTATGGAGTCAATGTACTCTTTAAGCTGTGTTTACCTGGCACGCAGGAGAATGCGGAACGCGGAACGGAAAGTGGGTATGCGAAATGTGTGTAAAATATCGCGTGTACCATTTACCTTCACGCCGTATCATTGCGTTATTTTATTTCATTTTTATTGGTGATATTGCGATATTCGTATCAAATTTCTTTCAAAAGCGACAACACATTTTTTTACGCTTTGATATCTAGCTTTCCACTGAGACCATGACAAAATGTTTATGTACTGGGGCGAGAGATGTAGATCCAAAAATGGCGGATACTGACGACTAGATTAAAAATGATACCGTGGCCTAATCCAACAACATGTAATTATAATATTACTGATTTCCGACAAATTAGTTCTTATAATTTTAGACGATGCATCAGCTTTAACTACTTAGATTACCCTTTCGTTGCTAGGTTACATGTGCTCTATCTCGCAACGGAATCCTTTCCGTCCAGAAAAATCGCTACACTGAGCGATCGGTTTTTCCGCATCCCGCCGGTCTGCTCATATCAGCCAAATACGGCTTCTGCCGTTATCTTGAAAAATGTCAATTACCACTGGAATGACTGGCTCGATAACAGAGCCAGTCATTGCAGCGGTAAATTTTCAAAAATAGCTTTCTCTTGGTCTGCAAATGTACATTTCCTATGAGAAATTTGAAATTTTCTTGAACAATTTCGACGGTTAAAGGGCTAAAGAATTTGGCCGGCGGCATCTTGGATTTGGGCCGATTCTTAGAAACATCTTTTAAAATCTTCTCCAAAAACGCTTGGGGGATCGATTCAAAACTCATGAAATATCAGCTAGGGCAAGACCTGAACCAAGGTTGTTCAATCGAACTTCATTTGCCAAATAATTCGGTGGCCATCTTGGATGTCGTTGTTTTCACGAAAACGACTTTTCCAGAACCACTGAATGGATCGGGCCGAAATTTGGGAAATATAAAAAGGGATTAAGGGTCATTAAGGTCTGTTCAAGGGAAGTTGACACGTCCAAATCATGACCGCCGTGAACCAATCAAAATGTAACGTGCTTGACAGCCGAAAACCGAAATTAATTTTTATAGGCTTTTTGGGTATGCTGATTTCAAATTTCCACTGTTCGGAAGTGTGAGGTAAACGGTTTGGCAGCCATCTTGAATCCTTTTCCCGCCAAAACCTCTCATACTAAAGCAATGGGAAATTTAAAATGTTTTCTTCCCGAGAACCTCTGGCCTGATTTCAATTATATTTGGCAAGAAGCATCCTTAGGACATAGAGAGTCAAGCTTGTTCGAAGGAAGCCAATCGACCAATTTGGCATTTCAATTACATTTGGCAAGAAGCATCTTGAGGGCATAGAGATCCAAGTTTTTTCGAAGGAAGCCGATCGGCCAATTTGGCGCTGCTTGGCCAATTTGGCCGGCCGCCATCTTGGATTTTGGCCAATTTCTTTAAATGTAGTATTACTTTTCTTTTAACGTAACACTGTTAAGACCATGCACGCAGATCAATATGTTAACGCAGTCATTGGAAATGGGAAGGGCTTATTTCACTTAACACATAATTTAAGTGTGTAATATAATCACCCCCATCTCATCCTCAGTCCATAATGCTGAGCTCTAAAATGTAAAGGTAATTAAGTATAATAAATGTTTTGATACGAGCATTTGTATTTTGCACGCATCCAAGATATATTCATTATGTTTGGATTCCATACCTACCCACACATGTGCGCACAGAAGTACGCGCACAAAGAGACTAATGGTGTCAAAAATGGATTGTGTGCTCTCTTAATCTATTACACTTATGTCTATATAGAAGCTGTCTATGATCAATCATATATTGTGGATTGTATTGCAAACTAGCGGCGAATAGATCGCTCAAACATAGAAGATTGAATCAAGCGTGCACATAGATTCAACGTCTCTTAAATCGATATATCTGATGATTTGCGTCTTACAAAGCTGTAAGGAAAGAAGGATGCTGTTTAACCCTCTCACGACGACGCCGACCATAAACAGCCTGTTTAGTTGTCCTGGGGAATGTCCATTTGCAGGCCAAGAGAAAACTATGTTTGGAAAATTTACAACTGGAATGACTGGCGCGATAACCGCACTCTTCTCTTGACCTGCAAATGGACATTCAATAAGTAAATTTTATTTTTAAATAAATTTAGTCACTAAAGGGTTAAAGGCAGCTATGAGATGGTGTGGCTTGAGCATTATAGATTGCTTACTCCCCAAACGCTTAACAGAGGCCAGATTGACTGCGGTCATGATAACTTGACACTTGGCAGTTCCGAGGAGCCGAGGATGGCCCCAGGGTAAGAATTCAGAAACTTTGCACAGCCCGACTTCCCCCACCCCCACCCCGACTCACACACACTCCAATCCTAATTTTGATCCCGCCTACGGTATGTTAACATTTGACAGACCTTTGAGCAGTCAATAACATCACGTGAAAGCAATACCAAACACGCGCAAAGATTGCAGACACGCGCCATACTGTTTTTATTGCATTGTAACAATTTTCTAGAATTTTCGGATATTTGTGACACCCCAGTGTACGATCATAGCCTTTCTTGTGTTAAGATTTGAGCTAAATCGGACCAGCAATTTCCAAGATTTCTAAACATCCCGAATTTGATCCTATGCAGATACAGGACTTTTTTCCGAATCACGACTAAAGTCTGGAAATCTTCTAGTACGGCACGGTGTTTAAATAGGACCAGTACTTTTTTATATATAGCTTCAGACGCACGCGTACGCATGCACACGCAGACGGACGTACGCACACACCCACGAACACACGCAAGCACGCACGCATACCCGAACGACAATGCAGTACCCTCTTCCCATCACGGGACGAGAGTAATCACACACACTATTCAAAGCTTTCAATAAAAGCAAAATGCATTTCCTGCATGACCGCCATTACGCATGGAATCCCACGCCCCTATCCGCCAAAATCAAAGCTCACTGCAAACAGCTGGTCCGCATTGAGTTATTACAACACCACACGTCACACAAAATCAATTATAAACCAAAATCATAATATTATTGAAGTCGTGTCTCATTGGAAAGTGCATCCGATTTTCTACATTCTTCCGTTAGGCCATATTAGTTTTTGTATCCCTGCAACATTTCCTCCAAATTAATGTACCTTTCCATTTTAGCTATGCCCTGCCCATCACTAGCTAAGCTCCACCCACACCTCGCCGTGTTGGGATTGATCAATCCCCGAATGCCCTAACTATCAATTTCCTGAAAACTATACAGGGAAGCTGTTGAATAATTTGTAATTAATTTGACTGGGTGCTGTTGCTGCCAATGGCAGCAATAGCGCCCAGCCAAATTAGTTTCAAAATATTCAACAGAATATTTATCAAATAGTAAAGACATACAATATGTACAACAACGCATAGACCGTCTTCAAACATGCGTTCGTGACGTACTTATCGACGTCATTCATGACGTCATTCATTATGTTGTCATTCTACACATCACGTAGTTGATTATGACGTCATATGATGGGTGAATACTCTGGAAAGGTGGATTTCCTATTTAAAATAGGCCCTTGTATTTAGTTTAAGTAAATAAACCCTGGGTTATTTTAATGTACATAATTAGAACATGTTTACGGTTCAACACCATTAATTTGCTCATCTCTGGAAATTCTAAAAATGCTTACATTGATAATGTCTGCGACAAAAGACTCTTTGAAGACATCATCCAGTTTGATCAGATCACTCTCCAATATATCCTGAGAAGGAAGAGAACATACATTTTGAAGAAGAAGAAGAAGAAGAAGAAGAAGAAGAAGAAGAAGAAGAAGAAGAAGGATGATGAGGATTATGAGGAGGAGGATGAGGAGGAGGAGAAGCGGACGGAGAAAGGCGTTAATATGTTAAACATTCCTATTGGTGGAATGGCAGCTAAACTTACACAAAGTTAATAGAGAAAATTAATCTAAAAAAATTATTTGTCAATTCAGATGCCCGTAAGAACAGAATAATAAATAAATCTACATGATTATCACATGATTTGTAATCTAAAGAACCTAAACAAAAGCAGATAACACAACAAACGATAAATAATCATAAATATGTGGCTTCATGGATGTTTGGACTACGAACTGGCATTAAGAAGGTGGATTAATATTAATATCACATTATTAACGAAGGTTAATATTAAAATATTATTTAGAGATAGATGAATGTAAAATAGTTGTTTTCATATGAATTTTGATACTTATTTATTTAAATACTAGATAGAATTTATAAATTCATCTTCATTGCTCATAGGACAAATACGTCAACAACTTTTTCATCTAGATCGCATGCTTTGCTAGAGTTAGGAAAGGTAGAGAAACACAGAATTCGAAATATCTTTTCTCTCAGTTTCAAATTTAAGGTTATTGCAATTGATCAAAAAGTGTGTCTTCTACATTGTTCTGACATAGGTAACGCATTCTGTCTTTAAATCTTGGCTTTATAGCTTCTCCCTACTTCGATCTAAAGCTTATGAACTCAACCCTAAAATCCAGCAATATCGTTCCTTAATTCGTATGATAGAAAAGCATAGATAAGGATCGAAATAG
The DNA here is from genome assembly GCA_034401795.1 of Chaetoderma sp. LZ-2023a. Taxonomy (NCBI): domain Eukaryota; kingdom Metazoa; phylum Mollusca; class Caudofoveata; order Chaetodermatida; family Chaetodermatidae; genus Chaetoderma; species Chaetoderma sp. LZ-2023a. Next base: position 139,874,740 of record CM067370.1, read on the forward strand.
AATTGTGCCGTAAAACAAGGTTATTTCGCCAGATTTCGTCACATTTTATGCGCACACGAGCTAAACCTTCTTTATCTAACTGGAATATTTGTGTTTAGAGCACTTAGGGTTCACTGAATACGAAAACAATATTTTGAAAATGATACGTTATTTATATACACCTGTGCAAAAGTTAAGCACCACCCTATATTTACGCACATGCGAGGGTATATTCATGTGCTATGAAGAAAGCAATAGCATAAACATTTATGTACCCATCCATCTTAGTGCAAGAGGTAATAATGCAACTAGAGGAATGCTGATTATGATGGTGGGGAAACACTGTATGTTTTTGTTTGAACTTGAAAACGAGGCCTGAATATGGTTACGTTGACACAACTGACAACTATTGCCCTACAGTTGACACACGTGGCTAGATTGTCATTAATGGTGTCTGAAAACGAAGTTTAACATCTGTGCACGAGTTTGAGACTGTCATTATTAATACCGGGTATATCCACCTTGTGCCTGGATGACGGCCTGGACACGACGTCTCATGCTGGTCACCAACCGACTGATACGCCATTGTGGTATTCGTTGCCATTCAAGATGGAGTGCGTCTGTTAATTCCTGTACGTTCTGCACAGGAGGATCCCTCCTTCTCACCATGTTTCCCAGAATGTCCCAGATATGCTCAATAGGGTTCATGTAAGGCCTGCTTGCTGGCCATGGTAGGGTTTCGATGGCATTCTGGCGGAGGTATTCATGCACAGCTCTAGCACGATGTGGTCGGGCGTTGTCATCCATGAATATAGGGTGGGTTCCAGGTGCATGATTTACAAAATGAGGGACCACAACTCTATCCAGTATGGAATCTTGATATCTTTGTCCATTTAGTGTTCCAGGTACAGTCAACAGATCCAGCTTACAATCAAATGAGATGCACCCCCATATCATAACGGAACCTCCACCAAATGGAACTTCTTCCATGATGTTACGTTGGTCGTACGCCGTGCGTCTGGACCTCCATACACGAGTTCGACCATCTGTGGCATGAAGCAGGAACCGACTTTCATCGGACCAGTGTACCCGTCTCCAGGATCTCATGTTCCAGTGTCTTCTTTCGTTGCACCACCTCAGACCCTCCTCTTTGTGGTGTGCAGTGAGGAGAGGACGTCTGACAGGTCTCCTAACTTTCATGCCAGCAGCATACAGTCTCCTTTTGACGGTAGACATTGACACTCTATTGCGCGTTTCCCATTGCTGGCTGAGCACTCTGCTGTTGGTGAATGGAGATCTCCTAACAAGGCGTACTAGGGCTCGATCATCACGGGCAGTAGTCTTCTTCGGTCTTCCAGATCTAGGCCTGTCCTTCACCTCGTTAGTTTGCCCATGTTTTGCAATCAAACGACTGATTACAGTATGGTTAATGTTCAGCTGTCTGCCAATCTCTCTGCATGACATACCAGTGGTATGCATGCCTATGATTTGCCATTTCACACGATCACTTAACCTTCGTCTTGCCATAGCCGTTCACAATCAAGAGCTAATTCTCTCTGTACAAATAAACCACGGTCATGAACACAAAATTCCTAATCTTGTCGCCTAAATCTGTATGTAATGTTCTACACCTCAAACTGGACTTTTACATAACTGAACACGTGTGCTGTTTCCCGCCACGCACGGACATCAAGCGGCATGAAGTCATGCATGCATGTGCACTTCGTACTTGGAATTATGTCAGCTAACGCGGGGACAAAAAGTATGGCAGCCTAGTTGTACCATCATGTTTCTACGTTCTATTGTTTTTGCTGGTGCTTAACTTTTGCACAGGTGTATATATTGATAGGCGTCATTTTCTCTGGGTGATATTTTGCCACTCAAGCAAGCCTGTGTTTAATGATCAAATTAACTATGCTAGATTGATACATCGCTACATTTGTTGAGCGTTGGCAAACAAAGAACACAACTGAATTCAACATTGCAAAATGTATTAATTCATTCTGTAACATTTAAAGCAGCTTACAATATCGGTTACTTATATCTTCGTTTCGGTAGTACATCTAACCTGTCATGAACAGCTGCATGAACAAAGTTAACTGCTTACATATCGCAGGTTCACAGATTAATAATCGCATGTCCACAGCTCGGTCATGACAACAGTTACGTACAAATAACGGGTCATATTTGTAACAACATTAACTGTATCAGTTGAGGCATTGGATACATTGTAACCTATTGTGTCCAGTGTAAATGAATAATAATAATAATAATAATAATAATAATAATAATAATAATAATAAATTGTGTACATGTTGTATAACTCTAATAACACTGTAGAGTTCATGAGGATAAATTCAATTCGACAGAAGAGCCACTATGATCTGATTTTGCTGGTTGATCTGCAGCCTCGCTTGATGAAAAGACGACGGAGGTCTGTCCTAAGATCTCATCTAGCTATCTCCTCCACACCCGCCCACCCGCCCTCTCCTCTATTTGAGCAAATCAATAACTCTTTCACTGCGGACTGTAGTTGTACCGTAAGCTTCGTGACTGTGGATAGGTTTCAGGCCAGCAACGTTATCTCATGGTGGCGTTGTTACGCAGTTTTACGGTGGTTTATGTAGCCAATAGAAGATACTAACGAGAGTATCAACAATGGATGGTATATGTGGATTCGCACACCTGGTTGTCCATTTCGCTGCAGAATCAGGTTATGATTAAGTTAGCCTTCCTTCCATTAGCCAAACGGCATTTACAGTGAACATAGCACATGTGCATACACGCGTACAGACTCCGCATGTGCGCACTCGCGTACTCACACGTGCGCACACGAACAAGCTAAATGTATGCCTTTTCATTGCGAGAGCTACTCATCTTACACATATCCACAAATGAGCTGTCTTTTCAATCTCTACGGTAATGTCACGCATGAATAACTACGCCCTCCGAGATATAGCAATTATGCTATTGTAGGCTCATTTGAGACTGGGCAATTCACTTCCATCATGAATAGATGTGCACTAAGCACAAATACAGACTTAACCATATGTTCTCTCAGCATATGTCAATTGGCAGATATTATTTATAACAATAAACTGTTAGATTAATAACATCATATATAATGACTGAACAGCTGTCTCCAATAATCGCCACCTCGTGTACGCAAAGCAGGTTATCTATATAAATAAACATAAAAGCAGTGTATTTGAGGAGGTAGTAATTCCTAGGCAAGATGTTGATGATCAAAATAGTGTATTAGTTTCCACAATCCACACACCCACCAACTGACCTGTAGACTACCCTTTGGGCAGTATGCAGTGATGAAGCATACATTTGGTGGATCTATGCACGCTCCCAGAAACGGATTCACATTCTCATGGCTCATGCTGCGCATCTACAAACGTAAATAGTATGTGAATATCAAGCATGATATCAATCAACGACGAAATGAGTTAACCAAAACATACTCTACCAATACTACTATGTCTATGATAAAATTTCTGAAAGCTATCCATGTCCTGTAGTCTACTACTATCGTTATCTACATACACGCACACACGCAAGCACGCGCGCGCACACCCTACCCAACCCACCGTCTGGACAAGTCTCGGATAAACGCTGTTAATTTGATTGGTAGATCAAAATTAGATTTCCTTATAACAGAGATGTGGTATTTGTACTTGGATGATGATGATTCCTAAGGCAGGATGGGTGGCATTGAAGTATTTCAAAGTGATACAGAGAACAGAGTGCCATCCATTTTACGACTACATCCTGCTATCTCTAACTGCACTAAATGTAGCGGCTTTCAACATATAAGCAAGAGAGTTGAGTTGTCAAGTATCAGATCTGATTATAGTCTAAAAAGCACATACTCTTCTCATCCAATAATATTCTATGATTTAACCCTTTCGTGACGAAACCGGCTCTGTAGTGGTTTCGAGTACTGTCCATTTACAGGTCATGAGAAGACTATTTTTGAAAATTTACTACTGAAATGCCTGCCTCGGTAACCGAGCCAGTCATTACAGTGGTAAATTTTCAAAAACAGTCTTCTCTTGGCCTGCAAATAGACATTCAATAAGTAAATATTTAAATTTTTTGAACAAATTTCATCATTAAGGGTTAAGCGAAATTCGTATTGAAGGGGTGACCACTCGCATAGATTTGAACACACAACACGTACGGCATTCAGTTCCAGGTGATCCTCTCTGTTTAACGCCATGTTAGCCGTGATATGCTCTAATGTCTTAACCGCCACTATTTGCCCTTGGTACTTTGCAATCTGGCCGAACAACTGCTGAGTATCGCCATTAGAGCGGAAGCTGGTCATAGAGTGATCGCCAGACGATAGCTTTGGTTCCGATAAGTGTAGCCTCAGGCTTAGCTTCAAAACATATTTAACACAATTATGCAGAAAACCGTAAATGAATATACTTAGTAGTGTTGCATTAACTCATGCAACAAACAGCATGGAACTAAGGGAGTTCTCATTTATACATGTCATATTTTAGAAATGCATGTACACAAGCGGTATATCCACCATTTCGGAACACCGATGTTAAACCTCTGAATATGGCTTATGGTTCCACTGCATGTACGCACACACGCGTATGCGCGCACGCAAACACGCACACCGTCTTGGTATTATCTGCTAAAGAACATTATATTATACACATCACTCTTCAAATTAAAATATATAAAATATTTGGAAAATTTCGTACACAGTTTAATGAAGCATGATGAACACATATATAGGCCATAGATAAGACAGCATTTCTTAGGCTGGTGCATTCTTAACTTGTATAACCATTTGCTCAACGATGTGGTGTGTGCCAATACTGTTAATGCATTTACGATTGCATTGAATAATGAGTGGGGAAACATGAAAAACTACATTCAGTACTTAAAACTCTACCTCTCATAGAAGCCTATGATTGCCAATCCAAACACAGTAGAATTGACTACTTACACAGCTAGCCATTTGCTTCGTGGCTAATAGATCCATGTCTTCATACCTGATCCGCCATGTCATTTCTCTAATCAGCTGTTCTTGTCTATGGCGCCTGTATCGGGATATATAGATATGCAAATATTTAGCACTGTGGCAGATATTTTGGAAATTTGTTAATATATTTTAAGGAAATAGATTTGACTGGTTGACGGTGCAGCCATGACGAAGAACCCGTTTCCTAGCAAATATGTTTTAATATATCAAACTCACTATTACTTATGCCATAAAGGTGTTGTCTTACCTGATGTGTAGTGTTGAACTGTATGAAGATGTTATAAATATTGAACATGCAGGACACATCCCTGGATGTGAATGATGCTATGATGGATGGTGTGATAGTGCATCATCTTAATAGACATTAGTACGACCATGTCTGTCCTTATTCACGATGGCTTGCTATGCATGAGAAATTTAAAATGGCTAACATCTTGTCTTAGCGACCAAATATCTCAATTTAGCAGCATTGAACTGTACATGCGGACAGATGAAGGAACTGATGGATGGACGATTGCGACGAAAGATGAATATTACATTATCACTACCGTAGATAGTGTTTGATAGATATCGTCCTAACGTCCTACTTAATTGAGTCAATGAACTATGATATTGTACAAGCAGATATAATAGTGTCGCACGCTTGTTCTTCCTGGCTCGGTGTTCTGATTTGGCTTCAAGCACTCTTGCTGGTGCTCTATCGGTCCCAAAACTCAGGCTTTTAGATCTGCTGGATGCGTGACGTAATCACATTTTTTCTGGCAAATCCGGCTTGAAGGCCATGTGTCATAATTTGTTGAGATGTCTGTATTGTCCTCAATGACTCCTGCAATTCCCCTGGTAAGACCGAGGTTCTAAAAGTGGAACACTCCAAAATCCGCAACAATATTCTTTTATACACTTTGCGAGTCCTGGCAGAGCCACATGCACCCACACCCCGATTTCCCCCGTTACGAATCTAAATCTATTGTGTTCTGAGACAAAATTAGCGGTATTATGTGAATTAGGGCCTACACCTTCACGGCTTTCTTCCATATAGCTATCGACATGGTGATGAAGTCAACGTCATCAAGATTTGCGTATTGGTCGGCCCATTTAGAAACAACTTTGGCAATGTCTAACCATTACTTTCAAAATCCTCGTTCGACGCAATCTCCACAGGAGTTTGAAATCGCAACAAGGAATGTGCGTGGTCTGGACACAACAACTATGTCTCATTGGTATATCATAAGCTATTTTCTATGACAGAAAGATACATTATCTCAACAGATTTTATCAATTTTCAATTTCAAGTTAATTCGGTACCTTCCTCAGAAGTGCAGGAATATATATACATGAGACATACATGCAAACAATGGCGGTTACATATCTTAATTAATAAGCAAATATTGCGAGTTTTCCAGAAACATGATAAAATAGTGGTGATAGTATTTAGTAATTAGCGTTACGTTAAAGCATAACCTACCGAACAAAGACAGCTGTCAAAATAGTTATGGTGAATAATATTGCCAACACGACTATAACTGGCAACAGGATACCGTCTAGATCTGAAATAATAATAATAATAATAATAATAATAATAATAATAATAATAATAATAATAAAAATAATAATAATAATAATAATAATAATAATAATAATAATATTAATAATAACAGCAAGAGGCCCAAGGCGCCTGTGTCGCTCACCTGGAGCACTACGCATTTTTGTCAAAATTGGTGGTGGGTGGTTTAGGAGTAGTCTTAAATGAGTTTGTTGACATTTTTGCAAGTCCAATATGGCCACCAAACACGCGACAGTTTGCTTGGTTCACTGCCGGCATGTTTCTGACGTAGATCCTTTCCTTGAAAAAACTTTAATGGCACTCAGTGCCTAATCATATTTCCCAAATTTCGGCCCAATCCGCTCAGTAGTTCTGAAGTTGTTTTGGCAAAAATTAGGTGGTCGAAGATGGCCGCCAAAACGTTTGGCCAATTAAGTTCCCTCGAACAAACTTGGTGCCGCTCTTGCCTTAGATGATATTTCATACATTTGAATTGATCCCCAACGCAGTTTTGGAGAAGATTTTCAAAGACATTTCTAAAAATCGACCAAACTCTAAGATGCCGCGAGAAGACGTTTCCCATTGCTTAGTATGGGAGATTTTGGCAGGTAAATGATTCTAGATGTCCGCTAAACCGTTTACCCGACAGTCTCGAAAATGGCAAATTTGAAACCACAATGAGCAAAAACATATGTAAAACCAATTTCGGGCTCAAAATCCATCCCAAAAAAAATCCAATATGGCCGCCAAACACGCTATATATTGATTCGCCCACGGCGGCCAGGGTTTTTTATGGATCAACTTCTCTTGGACAAACTTTAATGGTCCTTAGACACCAATCATATCTCACAAATTTCGGCCTGATCGCTTCAGCGGTTCTGGGGAAGAAGTCCTTTTTGCGAAAACGAGGTCATCCAAGATGGCCGCTGAACAATTTGGTCAATCAAGTTCGCTTGAACAAGCTTGGGTAAGCTCTTGTCCTAGATAATATTTCATGAGGTCTGAATTGATCCCTCAAACGATTTTGGAGAAGATCTTTAAAGACATTTCTAAAAATCGGCCGAAATCCAAGATGGTCGTCGATAATTCCTGTCAAATATAATTGAAATCCGCCCAGTGGTTCATGAGAAGTCATTCAAAGGAAAAGTTGACGGACGACGGACGGACACACGACACACTTTCAGGCCAGGTGAGCGAATAATAATTTTAAATTATTTATTTAGTACTACGGACGATTAGTAAATTACAACAACAACAGCAGCAGCAGCAACCACAACAACAACGACGACAACGACGACGACGACGACGACGACGACGACGACGATGACGACGACGACCACGACGACCACGACGACGAACACGACGACTACGACGACGAACACGACGACCACGACGACGACGACGACGACGACGACGACCACGACGACGACGACGACGACTTCATCATCATCATCATCATTCATTATCATCATCATCATCATCATTATCATCATTGATAATTAAGACTTAAAGGTGGATAATCACACCAGAGTACCTGAAAATAAAATTGTTAAAATTGTTTACTTTTAGATGCTTAAATTGTGTGCCTAGATGTAACGAAACGTAATAAATCTTAACATATGATGATTTCAATACTTGTAAATTAATATAATTTTTAGATGTTAATTTGAATTAGTTTCTCTAATTCAGTTTCACAACTTACAAAAGGGTATAGATTTAAATGAAATGAAATCATCATATGTTAACCATTGTTTCGTTTGATTACGTCCAGGCACACAATTTAAGTCTCTAAAAGTATACAATGTTAACAATTTTATTTTCCAGCGATCTGGTGTGAACATGCACCTTTAATTGGCTCTGGGATAGTTCCTTTCAACTAAAAGACTACGTTGATATGTGTTCTCACTGGTCATGTCTGATAAATTGGACTTTTTGTGTTAACAATTGGTATCTGTCTAGAGGAGCTATTGCAGTAGAAAGACCGTTGCTAATGATTACTATGATTGCTATATACGTTATCTTGATTGCTTCATTTTAAAGTGACACATTAACCGTCTCGTTGCTGCCAGCAAATAGAAAATATCCCAGGGCGTTCTGCAAGTGCAAAATTGACTTTTTTGGGTTGTATATTTTATGACGTAATTAATCCGAAAACAGCAGATAGGCAATAGTTTGCAGATTTAGCAAAACGTTTTGAAACGTTTTCCCTTCTGAACGCAAGACACAAAATAATTTCAATGGGCAATAATTATGGACCGTCTAAATATTTTGAAAACAATTTGACTGAAAGCTGTTGGTGGCTTGACCACCAACAACTTTCAATCAAATTGTTTTCAAAATATTCAGCATACCCGGGGTTTACCCCATGCAGTGTACTCTGCAGACATTCAGCAGGCAGACGGGTAAGCAGCCGCAATAATAAATACATAGCAAATTTCCTTGTTGGAATCCATCACATCAAAGATTCAAATCCCAGTGTGCTGTAGACATCTTACCTAACATCATCCCCTTCTTTACTAATCATATTTAGTCCAATAGATTTTCATGAAGGTTTATCTTGGTCGACTGACTATTGTATGCTCTTCGTCAAGCCTAATTATCCGATGATGCTAGCAAGGTTTACCAACACAGAATCTCACAAATAAGCATTGAGATTTAGGATGAGATTTTTAAAACGCAGCTAATTATAATCCAAAATCATAGTTGACCCACTAGACCGATATAATCTACTCATTACACAGTAGCAGTCTCAACCAGCTTGAGAATAGAAAATTCAAAGGGAAGTCAACTACTCGATTTCAGCCATGATTTTGACATAATTTCCGTCGAAGTATATTGAATGCTAAGTCAGGTAACTGTTTTACTGGTTCAGCGACTACGGAGGTGTGTTTAAACATAATTTCCCGAGTTTCAGGTGCATCGTCTTGGTGGTTAGTGCGAAGAGTTTTTGTATTGTTACTAATAAGTCAATGACATCTTATGAACGAGATTTGCTAAGGTATATATAGATCTCGAGAGCCGACGCCCGTGAATTACATAATTTAGGCCGATGTTGTGCACGTATTTCTCGTTAAACAGAAAAACTAAATTAAAACTGAGCATTCGGTGCTAGGTAAACTAGGAATATTCTGTTGCGATGAGCAATGCCCCCAGTTGCGAATGGAAATGTTGCAGGCTTTCATGTGTCAAATATTACTCCAACACACCAATACACGATATCACCGAGTGTTGCTGTATTACGCGGACATACGCAAAGTTTATATACGAAATTGTTGTACTGTAGGTAATCTTGTTGCGACGTTGCGATATGAACAGGTTCAAAAACTTCAAAAACGTCCAATCATGTCTTGGCATATATATTGTCGTTTCGCAGGAAATCGTGCCATGTAACAGCAAATCACAGCTAATCACTGACTATCATTGATATTCCCAATATTTGCGCTTGTTAGAGAAGGTTTTTGATGTTGGAAAATGGTATAAAATTCTAGCTTGTAGGAAAATCTTGTCGAGGATTTGCGACGAGAGGGTTGCTTGCGAATGTACAAATCGCTGCGAAAATCGCACTGTGTGATGCCATATTGTTCTATTGTATTGTATACTCTGCACCCATTTAAACATAACGATAGTAGTCACATAACAATATACTGACAAAGTCTAGCGTCTCTTGGGAGGCCTACGTTATATTTGCACTATGAGAACTCATGTTCGTAGTCAGATTCGGTGATACAGAAGATGGTTTAATAATTCAGCTTAATCTTTTAGTAACCAAATTTGGCCAAGATAATAAAGACATTTGCTTATTGAATGTTCATTTGCAGGACAATACAACAGTAGCATTTTTTTAATTTACCACTAGAATGGTTGGCTCGGTTATCAAGTCAGTCATTCAAATGGTAAATTTAAAAAATAGTCTTCGTTTGGCTTACAAATGGGCATTCCTCAAGACCACTGCAGAGGCTGGTTTTGGCCGCCTTCGCCACGAACGGGATAAACTGATTCTGTGAGCATAAATGTGAATAAGGAGCACAGTTATCCATCGTTAAGCTTTGACATTCATTTAACTCATATTTGCAAAGTACGAGAATAACTAGTTGCTTACCGCTGTCTTGTAAGCAGCGTTCGCCAAAGAATCCACAAGCCGGGGTATCAGGCGGCGGTTTGCCATCAGTTGTTCCCCAAATATCCTCAATGAAAATTGTTACCCTCTGATCTCAAAGAAATAAATAAATGAGGGAGGGTGAACGAATGAACAAGCAAATGAATGAATGAACGAACACAGAAGTGAGTAAATTAGAGTGTGGGGGTGCAAGGGAGCGAGCTAGAGAGGGTTGGTAGGCGGCTGGGAGGGGTGGAGCAGGCAGGTGGGAATCATGTATTGATTGAACGAAACGATCACGTAGGGGCTCGATTCGTGTACATGTTTGCTCTATTCGTGTACATGTTTGCTCTATTCCTGTACATGTTTGCTCTATTCGTGTACATGTTTGCTCTATTCGTGTACATGTTTGCTCTATTCGTGTACATGTTTGCTCTATTCGTGTACATGTTTGCTCTATTCGTGTACATTTTTGCTCTATTCGTGTACATGTTTGCTCTATTCGTGTACATGTTTGCTCTATTCGTGTACATGTTTGCTCTATTCGTGTACATGTTTGCTCTATTCGTGTACATGTTTGCTCTATTCGTGTACATGTTTACTCTATTCGTGTACATGTTTGCTCTATTCGTGTACATGTTTGCTCTATTCGTGTACATGTTTGCTCTATTCGTGTACATGTTTGCTCTATTCGTGTACATGTTTGCTCTATTCGTGTACATATTTGCTCTATTCGTGTACATATTTGCTCTATTCGTGTACATGTTTGCTCTATTCGTGTACATGTTTGCTCTATTCGTGTACATGTTTGCTCTATTCGTGTACAGATTTGCTCTATTCGTGTACATGTTTGCTCTATTCGTGTACATGTTTGCTCTATTCGTGTACATGTTTGCTCTATTCGTGTACATGTTTGCTCTATTCGTGTACATGTTTGCTCTATTCATGTACATGTTTGCTCTATTCGTGTACATGTTTGCTCTATTCGTGTACATGTTTGCTCTATTCGTGTACAGATTTGCTCTATTCGTGTACATGTTTGCTCTATTCGTGTACATGTTTGCTCTATTTGTGTACATGTTTGCTCTATTCGTGTACATGTTTGGTATTACACAATATTCATGCAGGTTTGCAAATCACATATAAGAGCAACTATACACCTGTGAAAAAGTTAAGCACCAGCAAAAACAATAGAACGTAGAAACATGATGGTACAACTAGGCTGCCAGACTTTTTGTCCCCGCGTTAGCTGACATAATTCCAAGTACGAAATGCACATGCATGCATGACTTCACGCCGCTTGATGTCCGTGCGTGGCGGGAAACAGCACACGTGTTCAGTTATGTAAAAGTCCAGTTTGAGGTGTAGAACATTACATACAGATTTAGGCGACAAGATTAGGAATTTTGTGTTCATGACCGTGGTTTATTTGTACAGAGAGAATTAGCTCTTGATTGTGAACCGCTATGGCAAGACGAAGGTTAAGTGATCGTGTGAAATGGCAAATCATAGGCATGCATACCACTGGTATGTCATGCAGAGAGATTGGCAGACAGCTGAACATTAACCATACTGTAATCAGTCGTTTGATTGCAAAACATGGGCAAACTAACGAGGTGAAGGACAGGCCTAGATCTGGAAGACCGAAGAAGACTACTGCCCGTGATGATCGAGCCCTAGTACGCCTTGTTAGGAGATCTCCATTCACCAACAGCAGAGTGCTCAGCCAGCAATGGGAAACGCGCAATAGAGTGTCAATGTCTACCGTCAAAAGGAGACTGTATGCTGCTGGCATGAAAGCTAGGAGACCTGTAAGACGTCCTCTCCTCACTGCACACCACAAAGAGGAGCGTCTGAGGTGGTGCAACGAAAGAAGACACTGGAACATGAGATCCTGGAGACGGGTACACTGGTCCGATGAAAGTCGGTTCCTGCTTCATGCCACAGATGGTCGAACTCGTGTATGGAGGTCCAGACGCACGGCGTACGACCAACGTAACATCATGGAAGAAGTTCCATTTGGTGGAGGTTCCGTTATGATATGGGGGTGCATCTCATTTGATTGTAAGCTGGATCTGTTGACTGTACCTGGAACACTAAATGGACAAAGATATCAAGATTCCATACTGGATAGAGTTGTGGTCCCTCATTTTGTAAATCATGCACCTGGAACCCACCCTATATTCATGGATGACAACGCCCGACCACATCGTGCTAGAGCTGTGCATGAATACCTCCGCCAAAATGCCATCGAAACCCTACCATGGCCAGCAAGGAGCCCTGACATGAACCCTATTGAGCATATATGGGACATTCTGGGAAATATGGTGAGAAGGAGGGATCCTCCTGTGCAGAACCTACATGAATTAACAGACGCACTCCATCTTGAATGGCAACGAATACCACAATGGCGTATCAGTCGGTTGGTGACCAGCATGAGACGTCGTGTCCAGGCCGTCATCCAGGCACAAGGTGGATATACCCGGTATTAATAATGACAGTCTCAAACTCGTGCACAGATGTTAAACTTCGTTTTCAGACACCATTAATGACAATCTAGCCACGTGTGTCAACTGTAGGGCAATAGTTGTCAGTTGTGTCAACGTAACCATATTCAGGCCTCGTTTTCAAGTTCAAACAAAAACATACAGTGTTTCCCCACCATCATAATCACCATTCCTCTAGTTGCATTATTACCTCTTGCACTAAGATGGATGGGTACATAAATGTTTATGCTATTGCTTTCTTCATAGCACATGAATATACCCTCCCATGTGCGTAAAAATAGGGTGGTGCTTAACTTTTGCACAGGTGTATAGATACATATTTACCGGCTGGTGATGGTGATGATGACTAAGAAACTGAGAAATGGTCAGTCGGTCAGTTGGCTGGTCAGTCAGTCCGTCGGTCCTTCGGTCAGTCGGTCGGTTAGTCTGTCCATCGGTAGATCGGTGTTGGTTGATCGGCTGGTCAATTGGGCAATCGGTCGATCCGGTCGGTATATTTGTTAAAAAGCAAACTCTTGCCTAGTACCGCTCTTCTTTATAAGACGGCGGCATGTATGTCAGTCGCAACGGTGATCTCAACAAGTTAAGGGAATTTTTTGCTGCGACAAAGGAACCCTCCCAGAAGCTGATGTAAGTTTCACTAGATGCGTAGAAATCATTGTGACAATGGCAGGTTTATGTTAACACAAGTAGGCCTAGTCTATAAATAACGCACAGCTAGCTATGATTGGCATATGATTTTTATTGCAACATGGATGGCAAACGGTGTTCGGTCCGAATATTCGAATATTTATGAAACATAATTTCTTTCTCAAAATGGCTGCCAAAATGTTGTTTGGGGCTTTGAGCTGAACAACGTGAAACTTGTTCAATTTCTTGGTTTTATATTGCCTTGGTTTGGTATTAATTTTAAATTGGATGGTTTTGGAGATACCCAGGAAATGTATCGGCATTCACAATATGGATATTTCAACCGCAGCTACGCCTACAGTTCTTATCGTTTTACTATTATACTTAGGTTGGACGACGCAGTTGGCTCTCGAATCAATTTTATATTGGATCCATCAAATAGTTTTCAAGAAATCAGCTTTTCTTTACCAACGGTCTCTCCCGTAGTAAATGTATGATATCCATATTTAAACTGCCCTTTTTCTTAGGGATTTTAACCGAATGTCAGGGAACTTGGTAGATGCCTAGCACCCTTTGAGTCATGTTAATGCATTGTCTGGGGTGTGTGAATTTATTGTACATAGAATTACTCTTCAGAATATCACTTGACATTATGTTAGATGAAATAAAATCTAGGGAGGCCCTTTGGTAACCCGGCACTAAGCGAGATAATCACTCGCTTCCATGAAAACCCCTATGCAAAACTAATAGCGCTTACAGCTGCTGCAAATTTTATCACAACTTCGCGAGTTTTAAAGATAGAAACATGAAATAACTGACAAAATGATCAAGTTTGTTCACTCTATTTTATGTTAATTGAGCTCTGTTCCTTGTATTTTTTTGTATTCCATAATTAGTATTAATTTGTCAATCCATATCCATATGTATGATTACTGTATTCTGCGGCTGTAGTAGTTGAAACATCCTACAGCTGCAATCAGTCCTTTTTACCAGTGTCTTGTCCTCAGCCAAACTGTTTAGCTTCCTCAGGTCCATTATTGACTTGAGTGTATCGAGTCCTTCTTACTTGACTCGTGGCACGCTTAACAGATCTATGCAATGACATCGTCTCCTATTTAATGTTTGCTTGGTCCCATTAGGATGAATCCATATAGTGATTATAATAAATTCCATTGGCTATATCTGTAGAGAACCACTTATGTGAATGTATTCATCCATGTCCTGAATATTATTTTGTAAACGTATCCATGCTCTTAGCAATGTTCCACACGATTATACTGAGGATATAGGGCATATGACTATTTATACGGCTTGCGGAAAATATACCTTGATATCAGGTGTATACTCTGACTCCATATCATATATTTCCATTTGTACATAAATTTGCTGCAACCATAGAAGGACGGTCATTAATCAACACCTTGCATATTTTATGGGGTGTTTTTTTACAATTGAGCGATGTCGTTCGTTCTTCAGTCAATGTGATGTGTCAAAATACGAGCAACAACTTGATCTATTGAGAAGACTCAAGGAGGTTGTCGCAGAAAAAGCAAGCAGATTCGACAGATGTATTGCAGTCACTCAGCTGAGCTGCAACGGGACGTTGAAAAATTCAATGCAGACACGCATCTGCAAGATGGGACGAGTTTAGAGTGTTTGATCGGACAGACTACATACGCTGGTGCTCACTCTACATGGAAGACATGAGAACACTTCCAGATACCGTTCCTGATGTCTCACAGTTTCAATTTCTAGGATATTTGTAGTAAACACACAACAGCATATTTTTAATTTATTGCTGCTGATATGTGTTTGGAACTGCGTATAGCTCGTCACAGAAAATCAGTGGTGGGATTATTGCGAGCCTCCGCAGGAAAACGTTTGTGACAGAGTGCGAAATGGTATCTCATGAGATCCTCGCTGTCCAACCAATTCGTAGAGTAAACTTGAAAACATTCCATAGTATGCATACAAAGGACTAAGACAACATCCACATGAGTATGATTGCTCTTTTTGCGGTCCTTTTCTGCGACAGCTTCATTGAGTCTTCTCAATAGATCAAGTGCTTGCTCATGCGTATTTTCAATCCATCACATGGATTGAAGAATGAACGATATCGATGTCGCTTCATTGTAAAAAAAACCAGGTTAGGTTTAATGATTAATGACAGTTATTCTATGTTTGTAACATATGCATAAGTTGTGGCTAAATGGAAACATATGATATAGAGTCAGAGTATACGCCTGACATCAGAGTATACACCTGACATCAGAGTATACACCGGATATCATGGTATATTTTGCACAAGCCTTATAGTCCTATGTGATATAGCCACAGTATAATCATGTGACACAATGCTAAGAGCATTGAGACATTTCCAAAATAATCACACATGGATGCATAGGCCTATATTCACACGCGTAGTTCTCTAAAGATATGGGCAATGGAATGATGACCACTCTATGAATAAATCTAATATTCCGGTGCATAAATTGACAAACTAATATCAAATAGGGAATACAAAAAGAAAAATGAAGAAGCAGCAATTCCAGAGTATCCATCCATCATCTGACCTCGTATGACGTCATAATCAGCTCAGTGCGTGTATGATGACGTCACAATCATTACGTCACAAAGGGTTCCATATAGACCGTCATCAAATCTCAAATGGTCCGACACGTTGTATGAATTGTATGTCTTTGTAATTTGTTGCTATTTAATAAAC
Source organism: Chaetoderma sp. LZ-2023a (assembly GCA_034401795.1). Classification (NCBI taxonomy): domain Eukaryota; kingdom Metazoa; phylum Mollusca; class Caudofoveata; order Chaetodermatida; family Chaetodermatidae; genus Chaetoderma; species Chaetoderma sp. LZ-2023a. Next base: position 139,891,231 of record CM067370.1, read on the forward strand.
ATGCTATTGAATATGAGGCAACAATAGCACCCAGTCAAATTAGTTTCAAAATATTCAATAGCTTACCTGTGTAGTTTTTTTGGAAATAGGGTTTACAGAGATCGATCGATCCCAACACGAGCGAGGTGTGGGTGGAGCTTAGATAGTGATGGGCGAGGCATGGCAAAAAATGGAAAGGTCCATTATCATAACATAGAGACATCAAACTCAATCATTTTGACATTTATCTCATGTTTTTATCTTCAAAACTCGTGAAGTTATGATAAAATTTGGCGAAGCGGTAAGCGATATTAATTTTACATTGAGTTACCATGAAAATGGGTGATGATCTCTCTTAGTGCAACGTTACAAAATGTCCACCCTTGATTTTATTTCATCCAACGTGATACCAAATGATATTCGGAAGTGTAACACTCTGTAAAAAAATATTCACACGGGAACCTCTATAGACAATGGACTATAGTGCCAATTGCAGTTTCCTATTCAATTCAATTTTATTTACAACAAGACTTTTATAAGTATGATGACTACATAATATGTCCACGGTAACACATACACATATACACAATTACCGCCGATATTCCATTCGAATTCTATCTGATTAACTAATGGCAAATGGCCCAAGAGGAAACGTTGCTTTAGCCGCTTTGATATGAGGATGCGTGTGTCACTAAAATAATAAACATTTTTCTTTGCATTTCTAGCCAAAAATATAAATATAAGAGTGGCTGTTTCCGTTATAATGGTAAATTTCCATGCACGGATCATGGTTGAATCAGATGACGATTAGTTTGATGGCAATAATTAGCTTAGAATAAAGGCAATTTTTTTCTTATTCCGGATTCAGACAGATTCAAAAGTGTAGTATTTAATTTTCAATTATTATGTCATTTCAAATTGTAATACACATCTTAGCATCGGCAACGCGCAGTCATGTAGTGACTTTAGATAGAAAGAAACATGTACTCATACACACATGTCTGGGATAGCACAGCACGGGGCCTTGTAATTAGATTGCAAAATATCAAAAATATGCTCTTACAACAGTAAATGAACTAGGCCGTTGTGTTCGTACAGAAAACATATCCGCAGAAACTGGAATAGAAACGCTGTCTAGGTGAACTATGTACTATAAAGTTATTAATGGTTTGACATGTGTCGCTTCGGATGGCCGCCTTCTCTCATTGTCTCAGGCACAAAACTATTAAATCGACGTTTATTTAATACCTATTGGGCCATGTAACAACGGCGTATCATTGGCACGGGCAACTGCGCGGTAGTACATTCACCTTTACAAATAATATGTTGATTCATTAACATAATATATTTCGAAAAAGCTTCGAACATTACATAAACTGTGTCCTTTTGATGGCATTGCTTAAGACGTGCACAAAATGAAAACAAAATCTCATGATGACGTCTTGAAAAAGTCGTGCCAAAAGGTGAGAGGGGTCGTGAGTCCATAAATTTGTAATGTTAATGTGGGTCTATTTCTTAGACCAACCGAAATATCAGTAAGTAAACAAGCTGGAAAACACTAGTAAAAGCTAGCAATTCGCGCGTATATGTTTTAATCACCTGGGTAAGCTGATAGTGAGCCTTTAAGTCATCATCTGAGACTTGAAAGAAATCGTCTCATGTTGTCACTGGTCAATGCTGTTGCGAGCCCTCATTCGGATGTTCTACTAACGTCTGCTCATTAGTGTAATGGATTTAAAGAAGCATATGTTTATTGAATTAGCAATGCTTATGCGAACTTACATCATTCTTAGAATAAAGCTGCACAGAAAAGCTTTTAGATTGCAAGATGTTCATATTACATCAAAGCCAAGCGTATGGAAATGCGTGTGTGTAGGCCATAGGTTCACAGAAAACGCCATATTGTCCAAGAAGATTAAGTTTGAAACTGCTAAACGTATCTGTTTTTACTGACATCGTGGTGTGGACGTTATTTGGTGCATAAACTGCTCTAAGAATTGTCTTTTCAGTTCGTCTGCTGTTGCGAAATTAGCAACTACTAACGAAGAGCAGCAAAATGACATATTGCAATGCAAAGTTTTATAGAATTAATAGATCGGATCCGAAGAGATGGAGTGTTCTCTTTGCCCTCACCCCATAAAGGGAGCATGGTATTGTGGTCGGGTGTGAGCGCGTGCTTGCGTGGGCGCGTGTGTGTGTGTTTGTTTTTCTGTGTGTCCAGAGCTGTATCTCACAAACTACTGATCCGATTTGAATCAAGTTTTAACACATGGAAGGAACTTGCGGTGCAGATCCGGATAAGAGAACCCCGATCGGGATCGGATCAAATTATGGATCTGGATCTGTGGATATTTCGCAAACTACTGGTTCGGTTTGAGTCAAAGTGTAACACATGAAAGCGTGTAACACATCATAGCAACACTATGATTTCACAACTTTGGGAGTGATCCAGAAGAATGCTCAAAATCCGGAAACCCGTAAAAATCCGGGAAATTCGAAAATTGTTGTTTAGATTGGGTTTGAAGAAGCTGACGGAAAGTTTTAATAGGAAAAATATTTTTTTTATCCTGTAAGTAAATTTGTGTATTCCTAATTATTTAATTTTTTACGCCTGTGAGTGTCTCTGCAATATTAATTTCATAACTATAGACACCACTTTGTGTTATGCTAGTAACGACATCCTCATGTCTAAAATCGTTTCGTCTTTACTTACTTTTCTTGTACATGTAGGTCAGCGGCACATTGTGACTGGGTAGTATATGACATGTCACATTGTGCACCCCCCCCCCCACCCCGACCCACCCACCCCCCTCCACCTCATAGAAACAAATATTATATTTCGATATATAATGTAGCACTATAGAATCCATAATTCAGGAAAGATGATGCCCATTTCTGACATTGTGAGTGTTGTTGGACAGGACTATCAAACATCCAGCATGGGTCCCGTGTTTCTGGTCTTGTTCCCTTCAGCAGAGACGCATTTAGAGATGACGAGCTTTTTGGCTTCTTTAGACACCGATTCGATTCCAGTTTTGTTATTGTGGCGCCAGCTGCTAGTACCAGTAAGCACGCGATCATTACACATTTACCATGTATACAAATCTGCCATCTACAACTATGAGAACAGTTATTCCAACTGTGCAAGCTATAAATGCAGGCACTTCAACTCCGCCAACTTCAAGAAGCAATACAGTCGCTGCAACTTTAACAACAGCAATTGTCAACCCAGTTGCTGCAGCTCTGCCAACTACAAGGGCTAGTGCATTCAACACTTACAACTGCAACTACCACAGTTCTGGCAATTACACGTGTCATGGCAGTGTCTCTTATATCTACAAATGTCACTACACTTGATACAATTCTGTTAATTAGAAGTCCATGTATTGCACATACTTGAGAATTGTATTCTCTACTTGAAGAATAAGTTCTCCTACGAGTTCGCTACAATATTTGCTGACATGCCATCTTCTACGGCAGTTTCATAACATTTAATGTCAATACATCAGATTTCATACTATCTTCAAGTGTTATAACCTGGTCATAGATCCATAGCTGCATCTGAACAAATACCCCCACTGGCCACTGATATGCAACTAAAAATATATAATCCTAAATCCATCACACCATCTCCGGTTATTAAAAGAAATTATTCGGTCATACTCTAGCGCAGAAATAAAAAAGCACCTAGACGACGGAGAAGGTGGTATGCTGTTATTTTAGTTGATACACTCGGAAAACAACCTCGATTACTAACCATGACTGGTGTGTCGGGAAGACAGCAAAGTCAAATGAGCCTAACAAACCACAAAACAATATAGGACAGAAATGAGAAAGGAAGGGAAAAGCTAAATTTAGATGCTACCAGCTCACAGGAAAATGATTATATTTGGCTGCTGTGCTGTGAAACAGTATAGTGGATGAACAATGAATCCAATGGTTAGATTGCAAGGATTGGGCACATGAACGGTGCACATTGAGAGAAATACTATATGTGTGTATGTGATAAATATGATTCCGAATGAGGTTGACTGTTAATTCTTTATCAAATTCATTGTTGGTGTTTGGCTTTCGATTTTGTGAATTTTATAAAAAAATAATTGAAAGAATGTTGGTATGGTATGATTCAATCAATATCATAATGACTTGTAAGGGATGGCGTAAGAGTGGGGGTGGAGAGTGTCCTCCCTGCCAGGTCTCCCCCTACGTTATGCGATTAGCTAATTTACTTATTGAGTAAATGTGCATCATCTCTTTCCTTAAATTGGCTACCATTCTGCAGTTCATTTCTACGTGTCTGTATTTGTGGTAATTATATATGGTATGTCACATTGTGCCCCAGCTTTTGCAACACAGATATTTAAGCGTGGTAATTTAAATAACTCGTTCATTCTACCTTGATTTAGAAAGCTGTAAAGATGACCACTACACTATCAAAAATGCTAAAGTTAAAATGCGACCTCGATGAAGACGAGCTGCTGATGTTAGCTTTGGCCTATCGACAACGAAAGAAACCCCAGAAAGGAAAACATAGATGGTGGGTACATAAACCACTTCAAAAACGGGAGATGAATGGATATTATTATCATCTAATCAAAGAGTTAGAACTGGATATAGAACGGTCTCAGGATTATTTTCGTTTTTCTTTGGCCGAAATACGAGAAAATAGGCCTATGTTGACGTCATGCACGAAAACCCATGTCCGTTTTCTCGTACACATACGGAAAATTAGCTTCAAGGATCATTTAAAAACGGATTGCGGACGCGGAAAGGAAAACGGGTAACGTATGCGGACACATGGAATAGCTAATACAGAAATAGTAGTATAGCAAACAATCCGTTAACGGAATTCCGGTTTCGGATTGGGTATGCGGATCCAAAAACGAAAGCGTGAAATAGCGGCTTTAATCTATGTATCAAAATGGGCACATGCAATTTGGGGGACAGGACAACGATGTTCATAACCATGGGCCCGTGAACGGCGATGCTCGGCGAAAGTCCTTGGTAATAAGGTATATGCGTGAGCAGCTAAATTTACATACTGTATCTATGCTTACTAAAATGACTTCTTACCTGACCCGGCTCATCGGCCAGCCTCACTTCCGCCCACACATCTAGATCGCCATCTGCCGGCAATCGGTAAAACCAGAACTCTGGCTGTCTGTCACAGTTTTCATCTAAGGCAATATTACCAGATATTCCTGCAAGGAAGATAGCTTAATGTAGTGCCAGCGGCATTGTCATTGCTATTATCGAGGTGTCATCATCACGATCATGAACATAAGTCTCCATAATTGGCATTCGTACATAATATTTACCCACTACTGGTGAGTTGTATACTAATATTAGTAAAGTGAGAACCAGGATTTATTTGTATCTCTGTTCAGTGGCGGATCCAGGGACTATATCGAGTCATTCATAACGGCATGACTACGCGTTACGTAGTTGATTATGACGTCATATGATGGATGGATAAACATAGAAAGGTCCATTAAGATTAACTACAGTAATGTGGGCTGTTGGAGATGTAGATGTATGTATGAACCACATTGTGAAATAGAATAAAATCCATAGCTGAGTGAACAGAATATTCAAGTCACTAATATTAATGCAATAATTATGCACTAGTTGGGCTCCAATTGCACATGAAACAAAGGGGAATAAATGCTATTGCATTTTAGTTCATTTGGTTAGATAAAGCTACTTGGATTATTAAGTATATTTTAGTGAAAAATACAATCCACTTCATTGGCAAACAGGACGTTTTCGGCGCTATGATGGTAATGATGCAAAATCTCAATGCTAATGGCTAAGTGCACAGAGTGCATGTAGAACACGTTTTAGTTCTAACCATGAAATCATGGGGACCCGTAATATATAGTACTGTCCCCGTAAAGTCAGAGATCCCCCGACTCAGTGCCAATGTAGGACTTGGTATGCTCTTGCATTCAAGCGTCATTGATCAGATGGCTGTATTGACATGGTTGTGTTTAAGACAAAGCAGTTCAATAAAATATAATGAGATGACAGAGCCATGTCTGAAGATTATTAATATAATTTCTATAAACCGTGCACATGAAAAGCCAAAAAATGTTCATGTAAATCAGAAAAAGCAGCCATTTATACGTAATTCATATTCATGATTGTAATTTCATATAATATTTCGTCGCTATGCTGACGAAGGGGCAAATATCGAAAATCACAGTTTTGAGAAAATCGCATTCAGGTTTTTCTGTATTTACCATCACAAATAATGCTACTCTTAAAGACATGTATTACTCAAAGTGACATACCAATAGAAAGCCCTTGGTCCCCTCCACGGACTACATATTACCGTTATGTGTTTACCTAATTAATAAGGCAGTAATTAACTAAAATACATATTCGCCTGTTCGTGAAACGTTTTTTATGCTGGTGAGATTGGCATATTCGCCCAACATTCGCCTGTTCGTTATGTACAATTCGTTGCATTTACTACATTTTCGCCTCTTCAATTTCTAATTCCAAAAGTACTTAGCGATATTAATACTTCATGTTCGCCTGTTCGTGAAACACATGTTGACGTGTCAAGGCAATATTCGCCCGCACCACCTGTGATTTGTCGCTTAAAGGACAATTCCGGGATTGGTAAAAGTGTACTTTATTTGAAAGACTATTATATGACTAATATATTGGATCTTAAATAAAAACAATAGACAAATAATACGAGTAATTATACCATCGTAAACATGGGATTATTTTATCTCCCGGGCGGCGCCATTTTCTTGCAACGAGAGCGAGATTACACGAGATCTTGACGTCATCCCCGCACCAACGCTATCTTTGCCGAGCATGAAGGCTGTACAGAGTAAATTTGTATATGCATGGAGGCCTAACATGTGCTAATTTGTAATCGTTAGGACATTGTCCAGTTAAGCTAGTAAGTTTTTCAAGTAATTCTAGTATCCGAAGTCGGTGGGGAATCGTTAACCCCTAGACCGCTGAAGCATAGATTTTCTTTATCCTATCAGAATGTGTTCATTTTGGTAACAATACTGCTGTAAGTCATTGCTGCGCACGATAGCAACACGTTTCAGCAACATTTTTTTCAAAATGTACCCCGGCACTATCTCTGCAAGTAGGCTATTACGCATTTTACACCATGCGATAAGGGTTAAATAAAGTGGCTCACTTGACACGTGCGTATTGTCAAATTACTCAGCTGACTCAACGTTATACCGTGTGTCGCAGGCAGTGTAAATATATATGCCAGGAAAACATATGATATGATAATATTACCGGAACACAGACCCGATTGTAATAATTCTGATACCTACATACAGCTGCAAATTCGAAGATTTATCCAATGCTAGGGATGTTAGAATCGGCCTAGTGGGTCAAAAGATACACTCTGCGGGAAAAACTAAGCCAACAAAATTGAACAAAAATTTCAGGATGGGCTCTATCCATCATTCCAAATCAGAATGAGTATTACAGCTACAATGACAGGATTTACTGTTCCGAAGCTTTACAATGTTATCACATAAAGGGGAAAATTCCACCAAAATATCTTAATTATTGAAATTACTACAGCTTGCCGGGCAACATTTATCGGCGATGAAAATTCCCAGATTTTATGTCAAAATGTTAATTCATTTGGTTATATCTCTGGCAATATTTACGCCAACAAAATTATAATTGGCCAGGCAAATAGCCATTTCTTTCAGCTTTAAGCATACTCCAATTTAATGGCAATACGCAAAGACAGAGTCTGCAAGACAAAAACCATCTCATGCTGAATTTCACCAAAAAAATGATAACATATTCTCAGATCGTATCTTAGATGAATAATGTTTTGGTTATATTCCAGTATTTTGAACCTCTCGTCCGATATTAACATCCATTATATCATATTTATCCCGAGGTCGGCACCTATTTAGAGATCCGAGAATTGGAATCGCTTCAGCGGTTCGTTTGCTATTATCATCTATGCTCTTTCTATCTGGTTATTATTCTGGCGCGATTTCATTAAACATGTAATAATCTTGAAAATAAAGCACACTTTATATTATCCCGGAATTGTCCTTTAACCAGCGCATTTGCTATTACACAGCGTACTGTAATGTTTAGTTAATTTCACCAGTAAACGACAGGCGGTGTTAACTCTAAATTTACAAAATGAAATATTCGCCCCTTCGTCAGCACAGCGACGATTTATGTCTCCGGAAAATGGGTAAAAGAGAAAAATTTAACAGTCAACTGAGTATCAGTCGTTACCGTCAGAAATGCAGGAGACGCCATCCGAGAGCATCTAGATTTCAAAATCTTCCCACCGCCCCTCCCACGCCCTTTCAAGGGATGCGGCCACCACCCTGAATCACCTCCCAGTTCGATCACCCCGTCCCCACCACCACCACCCTTCAACAGAATCCTGGATCCGCCACTGTCCATTTTACATTCCTGAGATGCATGAAACGGGCACGTAGAATTCCCGCTTCTAGAGTAATGAGGCGTTATGCCAATTCACCTTTCCAGAGTACCCACCCATCATATGACGTCATAATGAACTGCGAGATATGTAGAATGACATCATAATGAATGACGTCATGAATGACGTCGATAAGTACGTCACGAACGCATATTTGAAGACAGTCTATGCGTTGTTGTACAAATTGTTTGCTTTTACTATTTAATAAATATTATGTTGAATATTTTGAAACTAATTTGACTGGGCGCTGTTGCTGCCATAGGCACCAACAGCACCCAGTCAAATTAGTTACAAAATATTCAACAGCTTCCCTGTATAGTTTTCAGGAAATTGATAGCTAGGGCATTCGGGGATCGATCAATTCCAACACGGCGAGGTTTGGGTGGAGCTTAGCTAGTGATGGGCGGGGCATAGCTAAAAATGGAAAAGTCCATTATGGCATTGGCGTATTTACCTTTTCTCGATTTATCCGTTCAACTGATTGTGTAGCGTAAAAGACGACCCACTCCGTATCGTCCCTTTAACGATGGCTACGGAATTATGGCCTCACAGCATGTAGCTCCAAAGCTATATGGCTTGCATCTCTATCCAGCACAATGAGATCTTGATCATATCGAGCAGGGCAGACTCATTAGCGACAGAATGTTCCTTGGGTCAGCATATATATCCTACTACCTATCGACACGAGGAAGTTCCATATACCAGCTCAGTCCTTCTGAGTGACGGATTAACCACCAGCACAACGACCACATGCAATAATTATTCATACATTTCGCTGAAATCTATGTTAACTTATATCGGTAAGAAGAGACACTTTCAATTTGTATCTCCCGATTATGTTGACTGTGTAGCGACCATTTCCCAATATGGCACGTTCTTGTTTAATATTTATTAATTCGACCGCTTTTTAAATCATTCTTTTCATCGACCTCCATCGCTATATCATCTCAATGCATCAATGGAATTTGCTGTACTCGGTGCCAACATCTACAACGTTCATAAAGGACGTCACTGCCCAAACCCGATAAGTGTGCTATACGTACTAATCTAAGCGGACCTACGGTTTGAGGATGAAAAGCAGTTGCCAAAAGAAGAATGGCTGATTGTAGCCGCGGAATGTTTTCATCCTACTGCAGCCGCAGAATGTCGTATATCATCATCATCATCATCATCATCATCATCATCAATGTTTAACACACCCAAAGTGTGCATTGCACGACATCGCCAGTAGTTTTGTGTTGATCACGGACTATTTGACATGCTATTGGTCATCAGAAAGACAGAAACTCTGTAGATTAGGTACATGTTTGACATGGTCACCAGTCACGTTGTCACTAAAGTTGGTTTGGTTTGAAAATGTGAAAAAGTCAAACAGTGACTATAATGTAATTTGGAATTCAACTCAATATCAGCTTCTTCGCTTCCTTGTTTGGTCGTATTATGGTATTCTATGGTGCCATAGACTGTGGAAAACATCAACAATATTGATTTGGCAAATGGATCTTTAGGTGAGCTAAGTTTATATTTTACAAGTCCGTCATAAAAACTATTAAAATCTAGGGAAATGTTGTGCAGCAACATAGTGATGTTGATTTTTAAAGTGGACTGATGTTGGGGTTTTTGGTGTTAGTTGCAAATGTCAATAGAGTTAGTGAGTTAATGCGACACATCTTTAGGCTGTAAGGAATTTTGTGCTGCGGCTTTCGAAACTAATTTAACTGGAAGCTGTTGCTGCCTGTGGCAAAATCTGGATCCAGTCAAATTAATTTCAAAGTATTCAGCAGCTTTCCTGTATTGTTCTTCTGAAATTGGAGCCCTAGATTTGCAAGTGTTAAATGGCTAATTAATACAGCAAGGGATAATCTGACACTGACCAAGAAATGTGATGTTTCTAGCGAGATCGAACAGGCGCTGACCATCACCCGGATCTATGCCCAGTTCTATGGACTTGTTGACCGCCAATAAATACAGGTACATGGCATCGTATGTAAACACAGAGTACATTCCACCCTGTGAAGAAAGAAATCTGATAGCATTAAGTATATGACATCATAATTAATTGCGGCACATGTAGGCTGACGTCACAATTGACTAGTAATGAATGGCGTAGAAAGTCTGTCAGGAAATTTTAAGTCAGTCAGTTGTACAAATTGTATCTCTTTACTATATAATAATCATTCTGTTGAATATTTTGAAACCAATTTGACTGGCCGTTATGACAGCAACAGAATCCAGTCAAATTAGTTTCAAAATATTCAACAGCTTACCTACATAGTTTTCTGGGAATTGAGGTTCAGGGGGCTCGGCGCTCGATCGATCCCAACGCGGGCAAAGAGGGGTTGGATCTTAGCTAGAGACGTGTGGGGCAAACCTAAAGGTGGATTCATCCATTAAAATGATTATCTCTTTAAAAATAATTTTGTATTTAACTATTTCATTCTCAAGGCTCATTTGTCTTCACTTCAAAGCAGCCACACGGGAAACTCATGAATATCTAGGCAACAACTGTTTCTAGTGAATTAAATTATTAAGAATTTATCACTAAACCTTGCATAACAAAACCGACTAATTATGTATTATATAATGAATATCCACTTGAATTTTGAAACTAAGGTGACTGGAAGCTGTTGTTGCCTCTATTTACACGATCAAATGCTTTTATGCTCTCTGTGGCATACATTAGTAACACATAGTGACGTGAGTTTAGTCTCAAATGACTAGGCCCAGACAAGATTGACGAGCGGAAAGAATTAGCATTTATGCGCAGCTGATCTTTCAATCAGGATTCGCATGCAGTGTCTTCACCAAAACACCGGTCTTTATTTAGAGATCGTTTTGTATTCAGTTATCCTATGACGCACCAGTCTCGTGGTGTTGATAAACCATGGACTAAGGCCGACTCTGTCACGATGATCAATGCGAAACTGCATCACTATCGGGCTAAATAGGGCAGCAATAACAACCTGCAGTACAAGAAAACAAATCATGTAAACTGGAACGCGCAATCTATAAAGGGATGCTAGACACTAGAATGACATATTAAACCACTGTTTAATGACGCAATTTAAATAGGGCCAAATGACCAAGTTTTTACGATGGAGGGATCCGAACTGTCACTCAAGTATCTGACATCAAAATACTGACATCACGATCAAATGGCGTAGGTCCGACACGAAAGTGGTAACAGTTCACAGTGACTATTTGAAGTGCATGTACTTGATGAACTTACGATTTAATAAACATTCCATTGAACATTTTGAAACTAATTTGACTGAAAGCCATTGATGCCATAGGCAACATCAGCTCGAAGCCAAATTAGTTACAAAATATTTAATAGCTTACTTGTATAGTTAATTTGAATTGAGATTATGGGAAGTCAACGGGTCAAAGCGTTAAATTGATTCAAACTGCATATATAGCCTTCAAAAATTACTAAATTATCTTTCGGTAATTTGAAGAGAAATTGAACAGACGCAAACATACATATTTTTTTAATAAATAAAATTGCACTTTATTCGACTACGTAATAGGTTTAGTAACAAAGACATATTATTTCGGAGGCTATACATCCAGGGAGAAAATGAAATGCCACTTTTAAGATAAGAGGGTCGAGAGCGATCTAGCCAGTATATACGATATCTATGGTTACAATGAATGTGAAGTCAGGACGTTGCACGCTGGGTAAATTTCATTAGAAATCAACACGTATCTCAAATCACGCACAAATATTTGTCTAGTGGTTTGTACAGAAGAAGCTTATAAATCAATCAATAAGCATCTGAAATGCACCCCCCCCCCCGGGTGTGCGGGTGTGGGGGTGTGCGTGCGTGCGTGTGCTCGTGTGTTCGTGTGTACCAAATCCTCAACCCGTACACCAAATTAAAGCTATGCGTACATATTTGCATATTGCTTGTTCAAAGCCATTTATAGTATAACATAGATCAACGTATTGTCAATTTTATTTCATTGGCCAGTTCTTAGTCGGAGTCAGAATTATATCCGCATCTGTATTTGGTAAACTAATGTTTCGTTGCAACCAATGAGAACAACACACCTTGACCCATCGTCCTATTGCACGATCCTCGCCCTCCCACTACGTTCCCATATCAAGTACCGTGCTTGCACGCCTTTGATGTTTGTGCTAAGTTCACGAAGCTTTATACATGTTAATGAACTGGGGGTCAGTCAACTTGCGCCAATGAGATTGCGCGATAAGAAATCAGGAAGTAGACAAATTTACACATAGGCTTAAACCAAACTAGCGGTTTTTGTTACCGAAAACCAATCTACACATTATCTCTTTATCAGATAACTTGTTTAGAGCAAAACTATTGCAAACTTTTGCAAATGTCTCTTTCCAGCTCAACAGCGTCGCTATCGCCTTTGTTTTTGTGATTGTAAATTAGATCACCAGACAAACTCTCGCCTATCGCGTGAAGTAAGCAGGAATCTGATTGGTTACCTCCAACCCACTAGGGTGTAATCATAGAGTTATCTATAGTCAATATAACTACCTCTATGGGTGTAATAGTCCGTGAGATCGCCATACGCTCATGCGCGGCCATGAGAGGTAAACAAACATTGACGCGTTAGCCGGTAGAGACTGGCAACTTATGTATATACTTGCTCATATTATGGCAATTCCATAATATGGGACCGTCCTCAAAGATTTTGGTATGTATTAATGTCAGAATTGAATGAGGAATTTAACACAGAAATTAAATCGGTTCAGACCTGGCGCAGATATGGAAAAATTAAAACTGGCTCTTTTGGATCTCAAACTAAGCGTAGACATCGCCGAGCGTGTGCCTGAACGAGAGAGAGCTAGGAACGATCTCTCTCGCTACCTTGCCTAGCACACAACACGCGCTCTGATTGGCTAAGCCGGCTGGCACAGCCTCTCGCCGAGTATAAAAGGCATTCTCAAAGCCAAATTCGGATAGAAGGGAGGCGGACTCGGTCCGAGTTCTCACTATCTGGCTATTTCATCTTGAAAACGGCTCTCCAAGTGTGATCGAATAGAAGAAGAAGACTATCTGCCTAATGCGTAGAGCTGGCGTGCCGCAATCTACACCAACGCGGCTTATTAAAGTCAGGTTCCCTCTTCGGACAGCCGCGCTCCACACCATACCAAGTTTTTGTACACTCCTGTTAGATCAACAGGAGTAACAACCTAAATTAAAAGAAGGCTCTTTATTCTGACCACTGTCACCAGTGGTGCCTTCATTGTGGTGTAAGACTTTTGGTCGTTACCATCTAAATTAGTATGTAAGTATGGTGTTTTTCATGTTTTGTCAGACTTGCCATGCCACTACAGAAATGGTGGTAGAAAACAATGGACGTATCCAGCATCATTGAATTTATGTTTTGACCATGGTCCAGACAAGGAGATTTGCTTTACACACCATAAGAGGTAAACGGCATGGATCATCTTGTGTCAAGAAAATAATTCAACATAATATGTACTTACCGTCTCTACACAATGGAGACATCCGTCACTTTTAAAGCACTAACAGTATAACGGTATTACGGTAAACTACTCAGTATGTGCTGTGCATTAGGACCTGTTAGCCACCGAAATTGGCTTTATTCTTCACTGTTTTCGAGTATGAAACATCACGGCTAGCATCTTGCAGTAATTCTCCAGGCGGCAGCTACACCATGCCTCAACCCATACCGCAAGAAAGCGGTACAAAGGCTACATGTGACGTTTAAACTGCACTGATGACTAATAGGTGCATCACACATAGGAACATATCTTAGTTATGTATACCGTTATTAATAATAAATAAAGTACCGCCCTAAGTGGTACCGTAAGATCGGACGCGACCTCGGCTTTAAGACAATATTTTACATAATGTTATGCATTGTAAACGGTGTCAACAAATAAATGGCATCGTGGGTCGAATCGACCCTATATTCCTAATGAATGTAAGCTAGCCAAGAACGGTTACTCTTCAAATGGAGAATTGTTATTAAAAACTCTTCTTCACGGTCAATAAGACCGTTGTATAAGTGGTACTACAGATTTTCATAGTTGATGATCCATATTAAGGTCGCTTAAGTTAAAGAAAAGAGTAACTGCCTTTGACTACGCTTCTCTGGCCGTCTGGCCAAAATAATTGTTTGAATTCCCACCTCAGAATGGGTAGGACTGCCTCAAGAAACTACAGCAGGTTTCTGGCCGGCCAGAATCAATTTGCCGTTCACATACATACCCCGTATATCCTCGGATACCTATTAAGCAAGACTTTTTATGCCAAAGTAGGAAACACCGTTAGCAGTGTTCTTACGGTAACGTTCTCCAAACCTAAAGCAGCTAAACGGTAGCGCCATGGTACGGATCTCATACGGTCCGTACTCGAAAACTTAGGTGACGGATAGAAACACGGATCACCATCTAACTCATAACGGTGGCTGGGTGAAGCCTTAGAGCTCACCACACCCTATTGGATAGCCACCATAGATGGAAATACGTTTCTCTCTTCCCACCGTAAGTAAGCTAAGATCAGCTTTCTAAACACGCATCTGTCAATGTAATTTGTCCATATGTTGTTATTTGTTTCAATGGGAATCAGCCACCGTATTTTCACGTACACACCGTAGGCACACAACAGTAAAATAACTATATTAGGATAAATACACATGATAATTTTTCTCTCTCTTTGTAGGATAGGAGGGCAGCCCCTTTTTACCACTGTCCTCTTCCGCTTCGTCATTGAAGGCATTTTTCTTTTTGACGCAAAATTTTGTATTCCCTGCCTTGTGCTGTGAAGGCCAACATAATTTTCCTCCTCATTTTTCGTCACCGAGGGATGTCTCTCTAGCGTTGACACACGATGTTGTACCGTCGTAAATTTCCTCTCAAACAAATGGCAAGGGCATAGTCATCCTTGGCATAAAGAGGTATTGGTTCCTCATTCTTCCTCCACAT
The DNA here is from genome assembly GCA_034401795.1 of Chaetoderma sp. LZ-2023a. Taxonomy (NCBI): domain Eukaryota; kingdom Metazoa; phylum Mollusca; class Caudofoveata; order Chaetodermatida; family Chaetodermatidae; genus Chaetoderma; species Chaetoderma sp. LZ-2023a. Next base: position 139,906,611 of record CM067370.1, read on the forward strand.
TGTGACGGTCGGTCGTTTTCCTCCCTCGGCTGTCCTCTATGCGGAGCACGGTACTGCGCCATCATATATTTCATCTCAAGCAAACAGTAAAGATTCAGTCATTATTGGCACCGTTTGGTATGGGTTCCACATTTTCCCCTGCATCTTATGCAGGACGGCCTCTCTCTCTCTCTCTCTCTCTCTCTCTCTCTCTCTCTCTCTCTCTCTCTCTCTCTCTCGCTCTCTCTCTCTCTCTCTCTCTCCTCTCTCTCTCTCTCTCTCTCTCTCCTATCTTCTCTCTTCCTCCGCTACGGCGTTGTAGGAATTTTCCTGTGATGGAGGCCTGCGCGAGTCACTTTCCTCTCGCAAAACCAATAATTTTTTATCAGCCTGAGGCAGATATAGTTTATATTAAACCAATTGATGTGCCCTGACCAGAGCTTCCACCCACATGGTTAGGTGAAAGGTACCTTTCAGGATACCGTCTATATATGACTAGATCGGTTAGGTACCTCTGGTGAGACATAACCCCACTCTCGTTTTACATACACCATTCATAAGTAACAAGCATACAAAAATTGTTTGTTACTAAAATCAGGTACGTAAATTTGTGTGCTGGCACCGTTCTTTCCACTTTGGAAATGACGGCTAGACATACCGGGGACACGAACAGCCGGGACGATACGGTAGTGTTCAATTTTCGCAGCAATGGCTGCACGAGCCCACTGGAACGTGATCTTTCCACCGGCCCTGGAGGTTGGTTTTTGTGGACACCGGAGATGCGCGGCAACCACTCCCCAACCCAGAGGCTGGCTGACCAGCAGCAACAACAACGGCAAGCGGCGGAGCCACGCGCATCCCCGGCGGCTACAAGAGTGATGTTACTTCGCATAGCGAGAAATCACACGTGTGCAAGTACGGCCTCAAACAGCGTAGCTGCTAGCTATGTGAGCGGGCATATGTTAGTACGATGATCTTGGCCTAGTCCAAATTAAAATGCACATTGTAGAAACAATAGGTACCTAGCTGGAGTACAAAAACGTGTCACGGAAGCAGCAAGTACAAATAATTATGTCTGTCTTTTCGATTATGAAACCCGCCTTGCGTTCCATAGGGGGTGCAAAAAATAGTTTCAATAGGTCCGCTCTGTAAGAGCGTCGTGGGACAAAACTATTCTATATGGAACGAGAAAACGGCATCCCAACATCCTTTGCGCGACACGCTTATGACGCGATATATGCCTCAGTGACGTATAATGTTGTTTCGCGTGCAATTCGCCTTTTCGCTATCGATCGTATGACGTCATAATCAGCTCAGCGGCGTGTAGGATGACGTCATAATCATTACGCCATAAATGGTTCTAGTAGCCCGTCTTTAACTCTTAATAGCCGACACGTTGTAAGAATTGTTTGTCTCTACTATTTAATAAGTACATGCTATTGAACATTTTGAAACTAATTTGACAGGGCGCTGTTGCAACAGAACCCAGTCAAATTAATTTCAAAATCTTCAACAGATTACCTGTATAGTTTTCTGGAAATTGATAGTCAGGGAGTTTAGAGATCGATCGATCCCAACACGAGCGAGGTGTGGAAATTAGCTAAAGATGAGGGGGGCATAGCTAACACTCGAAAGGTCCATTACGTCACAGATTGAAAACATGTTTTGCTTTTCGCGAGTCACCACCACCAAACATGTTTCGCGAAATAAACGTATCGTTCCATAGGAGAAACATGTTTTTGCAGAGGCAATTTACGTTTTGTTGTGTCTTCCCTATGGAACGCAAGGCAGCTACTATCATTAACATAGCTATAAATAGTTCTAATGTGAAAGGACCACGAGATTTCCTTGTTTCTCATGACTAGACCTTTGTGATTTATCATCACCTGTTGTGCTAATTGGAAGATTACTAGAGACACCCACCTGATACACTCGGGAAAATATCGCTCTGATTTGTTCTGGTTCTTCCTCTGATGGGTCCTCCCAAGGTTTATATGGTTCATCAAGAGGAAGGTATGGCGGTGTAAAGTACGCATAATCTGATGACGTCATGTTTCTGCGATGAGCTTCTAGAAGAAATGTCTTTCGTTCTTGAAACATTCCACACAGCCACACAACTGCAACATACAATATATATTTGTATGAAATGTTAGTGAAATAAACATGTATAAAAAATCAACAGTTCTCCATTATGACAAAATGACACATGCATAATGCTGTTAATAGAATATAAATAGAATTACTGGAGGAGTACATAACCCCTAACAACATATTCATTCAGTAAATATTGCTCTCTTGACATTGTAAGACAAGTAGTAGGCCTACATCTATGAGATTAGAACTTGCAATGGAACAAGAGGATATGTATTATTCACATGCAGACCCGGTATTTGAACCAAAGCACGAAAAATATGAAAACTTAAACTTGAAATACCGAACATTTTGGACAAAGCATGGGAATCTACATTCCAAAACGTAACTGTTTGGAAAGAAAAGCTTAACATTTGGGTAAGAAATGAATGAATTATTGAATTAAAATGCAAAAGATTCATGATCTTTACTTGTCCGATCGCGCAAACAGATTGAATATGTGGGCTTTATATTTTGACTGAACTTATATAGCCTTTTTCCGCTATAAAAATCCTTAAAGACAAAAACTAAATTTTAATTGGCTTGCTGCCCCTAAATGCAGAGGGAAATCGATGTGTGTATGAATGGATTGATGCTTTACTGAAAATTTAAATGAACCGTATGTACATACTTCTTCCTTTCCTCAACACCTGCTTCAAGGCTCTATCGATGAACGCTTCCGTTATGTCTCCCGTATATATCAGCCAGTCAGATATAAAAATACCACCGAGCGTGAGATGTTCAAATACTGCCTTTGTTGAATATCCGCATGCACCAGTTTTTTGAACGATGATAATTCGTGTCCAGCCCATATACTTAACCTGCAATGAAAAATAGATTAACAGATTGGCTTTCCCGTTTAACAGTCAAATCGTTATTTGTTTTCAAAATGTTCTCTAAATCTTTTGCATAACTTATTTGTTGTTGAAGCGGCGAGATTTCAGTGATTGGGCAATAAATATTCATTTCCCAGACAACTGACACGCTACCTTCTGTTGAACATGCACGTCAACGTATGTATTTTTAATGTTCCGAAATATATATTATATATATATATATATACACGATTTAAAATATAAAATGTGTGTTTCTTGGTATACCCAGAGAGAAAATTTACGAGCTGAAGGCACGAAATTGAGTATGATGCAAAGCTAATCCATAAAGAGTAGTTTTGTCTGTACATTGATCTGCATTAATTTATTTATCGATAAACCAGGCTTTCAGCCCCTTTAATATTTCACGACTTGAATACAAGCGTAATATTCAATGAAAGATTGTCATTGGTTAGATAACGCTAAGAAATATTTTCATTGGTGTTATAACGCGTAATAGTCCCGGATGCCCCGTAAAGCTTTAAACACAAAGCCCTCTGGTTTAGAAGCATGCTGGATTTAAATATGCTCTTTTGCAACATCATTTACGTACCAGCTCTAGAAAGGCAATACCCATCTTAACATAGGGTGGGTTTACTCGGATCAGTGTTGAATACTTGGACTTATCATCGACCATGGGATGAGTGCAGGAGGACGAGAAGATAGCTTTGTTCCAGTACACAGCATAATATCCAGATGCAACCACAGCTGAAGAACGAAATAAATATAAATTTATTTTATTATTTATTTTATTATGTATAATTAACACATCAGATAACCATGTGTTGTGGTTCTCCTATTTCCAGAAGGAATTGCCCATCATTTAATTGGTCAATCATCTTCTGTGTAAATAATTAACCAATGAAATTTTGAAAACTCACTTCCCAGAAGACAGGACAACGCCCGAGATCCCTTAATGCTGAAGTTATGCGCTAACGTATTCAATACAAAATTGTACCAGTTATATAATGGACTGGATACTAGCCCGTTTTCAGTGACAGACTGTTATGCTTCGTGCTATCTGCATTATGAATAAGTTATAAATAGATAGGTGTATACGTTGATAACAGGATTCAAATGTGATATCTTTAAAGGCTAACAATTTACAGGGTTTGCATACGAGAGTTAATTCATCTCAATGGACCTTTCTAGTTTTAGCTATGCCCCGCCCATCTCTAGCTAAGCTCTACTCACACCTCGCTTGTGTTGGGATCGGCCGATCCCGGAACACCATGACTATCAATTTCCAGAAAACTATACAGGTAAGCCGTTGAATATTTAAATAATTAATTTGACTAGGTGTTGTTGTTGCTGCCTATGGCAGCAACAACGCCCAGTCAAATTAGTTTCAAAATATTCAACAACATGTTTATTAAATAGTAAAGACATACAATTCATACAACCTGGCGGACTATTAAGCGTTTAAGACGGACTAGATCGTGTCATTTATAACGTAATGATTATGGTGTTATGCTACACGTCACATATCTGACTATGACGTCATATGATGGATGAATGAACTGGAAAGTTAATTACAAGAGCTGGATTAATTCATTTACACAAACCATGTAAATATTTACAATGTCGAAAATTAATAAAGTTAGTCTTAGGCCGTGTTCTCACTAGAGACGTAATCCAGAATAACGCCATACTGAAGTATGGCGTTATTCATGATTAACTCTCTAGTGAGAACACGGCCTTAAACGGTATCGCCTAATCATTCTCAACAGACTAACGGCAGTTTTTGTTCTATACGTTGTTATTCTAATTTTCTAATGTCATAATAAATTAATAACACCCATGTTTTTATTCTTTCTCCTTAATCGTGGCGCGAGTTACATCTAGAACAGATAACTCTGCTACATACTCCCACCTAGAGAATATTAATTACGATGATAGCACCAGCGCCTGTAAGATTGGAAACCCCGATATCGTCGGCATCTTGTAATGGACACCAAGTGTTTGGCATAAATTATTAGATGCAAGTAGTGGGAATGTGTATTGCTTAGTTTTTATCGTTTTCCTGTATTCTTACATGCGGAGCATCCAAGACCAACATAAGCATCGACGTTGTAATCTTCGTGTAGTTCAACCATTGTACCAATTTGTTGTTTGGGATTACAATTGTCATCACGATAAAGTATCCTGAAAGAGGGAAAAGAAGAGATTAAGAAATTTACGATAATGATGATGTTGATGATGATGATGATGATGATGTAATATATATATATATATATATATATATATATATATATATATATATATATATATATATATATATATATATATATATATATATATATATATATATATATATATATATATATATATATATATACACCTGTGCAAAAGTTAAGCACCACCCTATTTTTACGCACATGCGAGGGTATATTCATGTGCTATGAAGAAAGCAATAGCATAAACATTTATGTACCCATCCATCTTAGTGCAAGAGGTAATAATGCAACTAGAGGAATGCTGATTATGATGGTGGGGAAACACTGTATGTTTTTGTTTGAACTTGAAAACGAGGCCTGAATATGGTTACGTTGACACAACTGACAACTATTGCCCTACAGTTGACACACGTGGCTAGATTGTCATTAATGGTGTCTGAAAACGAAGTTTAACATCTGTGCACGAGTTTGAGACTGTCATTATTAATACCGGGTATATCCACCTTGTGCCTGGATGACGGCATACACGAGTTCGACCATCTGTGGCATGAAGCAGGAACCGACTTTCATCGGACCAGTGTACCCGTCTCCAGGATCTCATGTTCCAGTGTCTTCTTTCGTTGCACCACCTCAGACGCTCCTCTTTGTGGTGTGCAGTGAGGAGAGGACGTCTGACAGGTCTTCTAGCTTTCATGCCAGCAGCATACAGTCTCCTTTTGACGGTAGACATTGACACTCTATTGCGCGTTTCCCATTGCTGGCTGAGCACTCTGCTGTTGGTGAATGGAGATCTCATAACAAGGCGTACTAGGGCTCGATCATCACGGGCAGTAGTCTTCTTCGGTCTTCCAGATCTAGGCCTGTCCTTCACCTCGTTAGTTTGCCCATGTTTTGCAATCAAACGACTGATTACAGTATGGTTAATGTTCAGCTGTCTGCCAATCTCTCTGCATGACATACCAGTGGTATGCATGCCTATGATTTGCCATTTCACACGATCACTTAACCTTCGTCTTGCCATAGCGGTTCACAATCAAGAGCTAATTCTCTCTGTACAAATAAACCACGGTCATGAACACAAAATTCCTAATCTTGTCGCCTAAATCTGTATGTAATGTTCTACACCTCAAACTGGACTTTTACATAACTGAACACGTGTGCTGTTTCCCGCCACGCACGGACATCAAGCGGCGTGAAGTCATGCATGCATGTGCATTTCGTACTTGGAATTATGTCAGCTAACGCGGGGACAAAAAGTATGGCAGCCTAGTTGTACCATCATGTTTCTACGTTCTATTGTTTTTGCTGGTGCTTAACTTTTGCACAGGTGTATATATACACCTGTGCAAAAGTTAAGCACCACCCTATTTTTACGCACATGCGAGGGTATATTCATGTGCTATGAAGAAAGCAATAGCATAAACATTTATGTACCCATCCATCTTAGTGCAAGAGGTAATAATGCAACTAGAGGAATGCTGATTATGATGGTGGGGAAACACTGTATGTTTTTGTTTGAACTTGAAAACGAGGCCTGAATATGGTTACGTTGACACAACTGACAACTATTGCCCTACAGTTGACACACGTGGCTAGATTGTCATTAATGGTGTCTGAAAACGAAGTTTAACATCTGTGCACGAGTTTGAGACTGTCATTATTAATACCGGGTATATCCACCTTGTGCCTGGATGACGGCCTGGACACGACGTCTCATGCTGGTCACCAACCGACTGATACGCCATTGTGGTATTCGTTGCCATTCAAGATGGAGTGCATCTGTTAATTCCTGTAGGTTCTGCACAGGAGGATCCCTCCTTCTCACCATGTTTCCCAGAATGTCCCAGATATGCTCAATAGGGTTCATGTCAGGGCTCCTTGCTGGCCATGGTAGGGTTTCGATGGCATTCTGGCGGAGGTATTCATGCACAGCTCTAGCACGATGTGGTCGGACGTTGTCATCCATGAATATAGGGTGGGTTCCAGGTGCATGATTTACAAAATGAGGGACCACAACTCTATCCAGTATGGAATCTTGATATCTTTGTCCATTTAGTGTTCCAGGTACAGTCAACAGATCCAGCTTACAATCAAATGAGATGCACCCCCATATCATAACGGAACCTCCACCAAATGGAACTTCTTCCATGATGTTACGTTGGTCGTACGCCGTGCGTCTGGACCTCCATACACGAGTTCGACCATCTGTGGCATGAAGCAGGAACCGACTTTCATCGGACCAGTGTACCCGTCTCCAGGATCTCATGTTCCAGTGTCTTCTTTCGTTGCACCACCTCAGACGCTCCTCTTTGTGGTGTGCAGTGAGGAGAGGACGTCTGACAGGTCTCCTAGCTTTCATGCCAGCAGCATACAGTCTCCTTTTGACGGTAGACATTGACACTCTATTGCGCGTTTCCCATTGCTGGCTGAGCACTCTGCTGTTGGTGAATGGAGATCTCCTAACAAGGCGTACTAGGGCTCGATCATCACGGGCAGTAGTCTTCTTCGGTCTTCCAGATCTAGGCCTGTCGTTCACCTCGTTAGTTTGCCCATGTTTTGCAATCAAACGACTGATTACAGTATGGTTAATGTTCAGCTGTCTGCCAATCTCTCTGCATGACATACCAGTGGTATGCATGCCTATGATTTGCCATTTCACACGATCACTTAACCTTCGTCTTGCCATAGCGGTTCACAATCAAGAGCTAATTCTCTCTGTACAAATAAACCACGGTCATGAACAAAAAATTCCTAATCTTGTCGCCTAAATCTGTATGTAATGTTCTACACCTCAAACTGGACTTTTACATAACTGAACACGTGTGCTGTTTCCCGCCACGCACGGACATCAAGCGGCATGAAGTCATGCATGCATATGCATTTCGTACTTGGAATTATGTCAGCTAACGCGGGGACAAAAAGTATGGCAGCCTAGTTGTACCATCATGTTTCTACGTTCTATTGTTTTTGCTGGTGCTTAACTTTTGCACAGGTGTATATATATATATTATTCTACTAGCTAATGTCCATTTTGGAAACAATATTGCTCTAAGCTGCTTCTGTCTATAGGAATAGTATTCATCATATTTTCCAGGTTCCGATTAGCATCTTAACATTAGTGTGATAATGGTTAGGCAATAACAGATTTTTACATTAATCCTTTCATCTATGAAATTGCGCCATCAACTTTAAGGCAACCATGCAACGTGCATAATGAACATATTGAAACTATTTTGTCTGGAAGCTGTTGCTCCATAAGGAAACACCATATCCCCCTCAAATTATTCACACAATGAACATCGTGCCTATATGAGTGTCATAAGGTCCTGGACTGTCATTCGTGACCGTGTTAGAATCAGGAAATTCGTCTAACCGTACACACATGGCATACATTCAAACATCCTGAATCAGGATGTTTGAATGTATGCCATGTATGTATAGCCAGGCGAGGTTTACTTTTCATTATGCATATTCCAAATTGCTAAAATACTGACTTGAAAAATTATGCTATAGGAAAGACGGTTAAATATCTTGACTATGAACAGGCCCAACGGCTGCTGCATAGGGTAAACACAGTGATCCTAAAGTAGGCGACACAAGAAATACGCGATAACAGAATCAAGAACTAAGAAATATTCTACTTCCTGTGTTTATGAAACGTGGTCGGGAGTACTACTTAAAATACACAGCATTTCTCAATCTGTCCAGAACAAAAGATTCGCAATGACACTTCTGTGTGAAAATTTTTCTTTCAATTAATTCTACGGTAACTATATTTCGTATTATATACGAATAAGTATAGTGAATGAGAGAGCAAATAACTGGAATAAACAATTCTCAAAATAAGTTAAATACATTAAATAGTTGGTGTCGCTATTATTATGCCATGCATATAGAGTAACATGTGATAATGTGATGTGATCATAGGACTGTGTAATGCCACGCATCATCAAATATGTGTAACATTCCGTAACTCTAAAACAACAACGCATTCAGTGGTCAATGTGAATCAAGGAAATAGTACGTGTTCTGATTCATTTGGTGATGGCTAAGACCAGCTTTACAAATTAGCTATATGCTTTTATAAGCTGTCAGTGTCTGTGAATTAATTTACCATACGCTCTTCCAATAAAATATTCGCTCCTTATCATTCCTAATACGTTGTAAAGTTGTCTGCTAACATCTATGACCTAAGCTGTGGAAATTAATTCTGAAGATTTTATGTACAGGAATATGTGAGGTGTGGAATATGATGCGTGGATTAGTAACGTAGTTTACCTGGCGCCGCAGTACCAAGCTGATATAAAGATGGCGCTAGCTCAAAGCACAAGATAAAATATATTGAGAGAGAGAGAGAGAGAGAGAGAGAGAGAGAGAGAGAGAGAGAGAGAGAGAGAGAGGCGGGGGGAGGGAGGGAGGGAGAGAGAGAGATTCGGCCGGCAAATCCTTGACAGTGCCAAGGATTTTTTTAACCAAATTATCCGGCCGATTCTGAAAAATCGGGCCGGCCGAACTACCGATGTTACATATTATGCCGCCGGCTCTAAATGGTGCTTGTGAATTGAATATTTCCAGTAATATGACTGTGATCTGCAGGTCTGTGCAAGTCTTATCGAGTCATTCTTATAATCTAATTGCATCCGGTAAGCATGAGACGATCTCCCAGAATTGGGGCCGTTCGTAGCCGAATGGGGCATAAATCACTTTATGAGCGACCGCATTCCCCACTTCATTAAGGCGACACTCGAAGATCTAGCTCTTATAACGCTTAAGTGTCATTTACATTAGCCGATTTTAGAGCCGATTTGGCGCGCACCTCTTGTCGTGGACGGTAGAATTTGGTAGTGTGATTGCTATGTTGAGAATGGATATTGATCGGAACTGACTAATCTGACAAGTCCAGCAGGTTGAAATTAGTATGTTGATATCAAATCTGCGTTAAATGTAACCGTTTCTGTCGCATATGACGGTGGTTGCCGTCGACACATCGGCCTCGACAAATCGGGTCTAAAATCGGCTAATGCAAATGAGCCTTAAAACTTATAAGTTTACGAAAAGTAGTGCGAATTGCGATCTTAACATTAAAAGCTTGTAAATCAATGATTAATACATTAGGCGTCGCCCTGTAAAACTTCCAAGCGTGTCTCTTAACTAAGCTCGTATGTATGTTGTGAAAGGAGCTTAGAAAATGTATAGTGTCTAGACACGTTAAGGTAAGCCTACTATTAAGAAAGCTTCGACAGGCAAGAAACTCGTCTGCTTAATTAAGATAGAAAGCACTTAATAAGACCCATTGTGTAAATATCTGAAATGAAGTGCACTTAGGTGTATGTACAATAGATGCCATGGCAATTTCGTGTGGCCACTAAAAATCCAGCCTTTGCGAACATTTGCCATATTCGTGTCCAAGGTGCATGTTTTGGCAATAGCTATGACCCACTGGCGGACAATAACCTCATGAACTTAGGCGCCGAACGTGTAGCAAACCATATGTACATATTTCCTTAGGTGACATCAATTTATTTCTTGTCAAAATTAAGACCTCACATTTGCTGATAACATAGCGTTGGGGGCAATCGATGGCAAATTTTGGGGGACCTACACAGAGAACCACAAAAGAAATTAGAGTGATTCTAGGTAAGGTTTGGGGTGCTGATTACAAATTTCTTATGTGTACGTTCGTAAATTTGGTGGAGACATTAAAGGGAAATTCCTTGATTTTTGAAAAGCAAATATGTTCAATGTCAAAACAGTTTAACGTATGCTGATTTTTATAATTGGATTGCAAATTTGTATTTTTCTTACTTACATACGTCCATACATATGATAGGTATCACAAAACCACAATTAAAGGCGCTGTTTTCCATTCAAAACAAGTAAAGGCGCATTCAGACAGTCTGTACTCAAAACGTACACAATAAATAAATTGTTATGGTTTTATTATTTTTAATTGAAATCAGAATATTTGAGATGGAATTTATGTTCGTTTATAAGATATTATGTAGTGCTGGTCCAGTGTTTTAACACAATCTCAATAATTAAAGCGGCATTCACCATCTTTTAAACATAATTACTGCCAAAATAAATTGCTGGTTTATAATTATTGGTCAATAAGTCTTAAACATTTTCACTGTTTTTTCTTGAAAAGCATTCTCAAACAAGACTGAACACTAAATATAAGTAATTCACTGTGAATAGCATTAGCTAGGTCGGCTATAAGTTGAGTGGTTGGAACTATATGCACAATATTGTTGATGCGTATTTTCTTAGCCAATTAACATCAGTGTTCACTCAATCAAACAGAAAAATCGTCTGTTTTCAAAGATAATCTACACATTGTCGGCTTCATTCCACAATAGCATGGTATGGCACAGCTGCAAATATTGTCTCTACAATTACAACTCCTGACTCTCTTTTTCGAGCAATGGTAATATGCTGATACTGCAAGATCCGAAGTTGCCGAGGGATCAGTTATAAAAACATGCACTATAACATTATTGCCACATTTATGGCCAAATTGTTATATGCTGGGCCAATGTGGTTTTTTTGCTGACCAGCTCTTATCCACACCACTATGTGCAATAAAGCTCTCAAGATATGCTGTCTGTATATATATATATATATATATATATATATATATATATATATATATATATATATATATATATATATATATATATATATATATATATATATATATATATATATATATATATATATATATATATATATATATATATATATATATATATATATATATATATATATATATATATATATATATATATATATATATATATATATATATATATATATATATATATATATATATTTTTTTTTTTTTTTTATATATATATATATACACACACTTCTTTGGAAAACATGTTGATTTAGGATTACAAGAGCTACACATGGCGATGAATTAACATTACATCCCAATCCACAGTTTGGTCAGATAATTGGGACAGAGTGAAGCTAGAATGGTTCTTCTCTGGCATTGAATGAGGTGATGTGATACAACAAGCTTCCTTTATGGAAAAAGGGGAAAAGACCGTTTTGTTCAGATGCATATATATATATGCATCTGAACAAAACGGTCTTTTCCCCTTTTTCCATAAAGGAAGCTTGTTGTATCACATCACCTCATTCAATGCCAGAGAAGAACCATTCTAGCTTCACTCTGTCCCAATTATCTGACCAAACTGTGGATTGGGATGTAATGTTAATTCATCGCCATGTGTAGCTCTTGTAATCCTAAATCAACATGTTTTCCAAAGAAGTGTGTGTTGATGACAACAATATCTGTATCACTAGCTTTGGTTATTACGGTTTTTTGCTCCATTTCGGGCAGCATACATTGCATGAAGAAGTACTCGTATGTGTCCTTCTTCTTGGTACACCTCCACTCAGGAATTGCAATCGCTATTGTAGTTGTCAAGGCAATGAACTTAAATAGGATAACAAAACCTCCAGCTAGATACAGTGTTACTTGATTTGGTATCCATAAGGTCCCATGGTCTGAAATAACACTCTAAGAAGCGAGTGTTTACTTTGTTGGTTTGAAAATGTTGCTGACCAGTCGATGATCGGCAAATTGGGGTTTAATTTGAAAAGTGCATACTGTTGTTTTAATCGCTTCCAATGACAGCCGCTGACATCTATCAAGCTTACGACTATATATGTGATTCCCTCATACGTATTTGCTATGATGTGAACATGTCAGCAAATTTCTAGACGGGAATAAATTATGCGCTGAAGTAGAGGCTTGACCAGTAGTTGTCATGAATGGAAGCATATGTAAATTTGTTGTAATGTCTTCACCACAGTTGACATCTGATTCTGGATGAAGAAACTGTAGTGATATCTCCACGATTTCCATATACATGAACAATAATCTGTGAATTTTTATTCTGGATTCATTAAATGTTTAAATATGCTGCCTGGCAATGTCATCTATAAGACGCCATTAGAAAATGACATTCTCTATAATCTTGTCCAAGTTAGTGATTGTAGTTACATATTTGTTTTTTCAATGCACCAATTTCCAAAGGCAGTCTACTAGCGTGCATGCTTTCCTTCATATACAGCCGTGTGCGTGTTCATTTCCTGATAATATCTAGATCCATTAATCAGTTTATTGGTAGTGCCAGGAAGACGTATCTTTCCAGAACCCTACATGATACAACCTATGGTACCAAGGGAATTAATTTTGATGTGAAAACCTGCAAGTCGTTTAGTCGAAAAATGAGATTTAACTATTTATCTGGGGGAATTATGCCGGAGTCTATAGTCTTACACACTTCAAGACCATGTGGTACTATTGTGTGCTTTTGACACAGCTTTCTAATAGTGTGTATGCATATTTGCAGAACTTCAGTCACCACAACTTTTGATGTTGGCAAAGATTATGGGAAATATAGCCAGCCAGGCATTCTATCAGTTTTTAGCATCATTTGGTTTCACGTGTGGTCTTAGTTTTCTTCAAACGAGCCTCGCAGATTTCATTTTCATATCTTCTCTCATTGCGATCCGCTTTAAGACCGCGTCTCTTCCAATTCTTTGCGGGATAACACCAATAATAATAATATATAGACTGGCAATTTGTTTTGGAACTAATTATATTTGATGACAAAAACGTCTTAGTAAAATAATGATTGAATTCCTTTTTAATTATTGGTATTTTGTTAAGATACTGTGCCATCAATACACAGTACCTTATAAACAAACACAGATTTGCAGTCAATTATTCTGATTTCAAACAAAAGAAATAAAAGAACAAAATAATTTATTTTGTAAGTTTATGAGTTCACAATTGACGATTGTCTCTTTAATGGTTATATTGTGATTAAAATCATATGTATGAAGTTTTGTAGGTAAGATGAATCTAAATTTGCAATCCAAAGATCACAAACATTGTAGGTTTAAGCTTTTTTGATATTGAATATTAAATTTCCAACTGTGTCTTTCAAAAATCAAGGTATTCCCACTTAATGCCAATTTTGAGCACTTTCTACCAAATTTATGAGCGTAAACATAAAAAATTCAGAATCAGCGCCCTCAAATTGTCCAAGATCACTTTTGAACCTTTTGTGGCTCTGTGCATAGCCCTAAGTGGTTTTCTAGCATTTTGAGCTGCTGGCGCCCCAATTAAATTGACCGTGCTATTTTGATCGTTTTGTTACAGCTAGCATTTTGATAGATCCAAATCCTTGTAATTGTCTGGCCCAGTGCCTTTTCTTTTACAACATGTATGCGTTGGGTTATTTTTGCTAGGTTTACGGATACACCATTCACAGCCAAAATTGTTATGCTCTGTAAGTAACTCGCCCAGCTACGCATTTACAGGTGGATCTTACCACAGGGTTTAGAATACCCCTTCTATATACGGCAGTACTATATACACTTATAATACTAAGAACTGCATCATATTATTGGTACCAAATTGTAAATTATTGCTCATCTACCTTAAAGCTTATGCCGCTTTTCGCAGCCCACGACTATAAGATACATACTCACAGGCTGCATCGCAGTATAATCTCGTTTGGATAACGACTCACACTCTTAAATCGGATAATTAGGGACTCATAACACTGCCTTACTGCATCCGTCGACTATCCCAGCCTGTGGCTCTTGTAGACAAGTAAGGCTTTACTTTTTTATTGATCAATAAATACGTAAGCAGCTTGGGAGAGCATCTAGGAAGTTCTTTCCCGCTGCTCGCCCTATTATCAACTCTAGGCTCTTTCTCACTTGGCGTTCTATCCACTCTATTCACCAGGCGAGAGGATACGACATCGCCCACACCAACCACAACAAAACCCTCACACGTCCTATGCTGTAGAACACAGGCTACCTTTTTGTATAAAGTTTCTCGCCCGTATACGAATGTAGCTGCCAACTAACCAATAGGACACGCACTTACTCCCGATGCAGCTATCTCACGTTATCGAGTAGATTTGTTCATCCAACTTACATGCGGGCTGGCTAAAAGTTAGGTAGGAAAGCAATTACCTTGAGTAAGAGTTATGCTCACGCTTACTGCTGGAGTCGCAACCTCATGACCAAGACAGGCAACAATTTCCGAGCTAACAAAATGACATCACCCTTCATACCACTCTGCCAGCTCGCCGAGAACCGGATAACACGCGCGCATGTGTTAGTGCAATTTTCTGGTCTTTTTGTATCGCATCTTGCTGCATGATCTACGTTATCTAGTTGTAATTAACATCCGGTAACTTCCCAACTGAGTACAACGACGACCTCGCCACTGTCAGTCGGGAACTGACCAGACGGTCTCAATTTTCCCATGATCTTCCACTTTTGAAGTTGTTCTGCCTGCTCGACGAGCTCCTCTAACGTGTATGACACGTGTGCTTTCATGCACTTCGTGTTCTGTTATCCATCTGTATCTGTTTCTGTTCCGTACTATATTGGCAGGAGCCACTTAACGCCGTCTAGTGGTATATGGAATGCAAGTAATCGTGACGACCGTTGTGGGGCGCAACCTTCTTGGTCGTTGAGGTGGGGATGATACTCCTTTCAGCGGTCAGGTTTACTCAGTACTAACCTAATACATAAGATAGCCATAGGCTTCTGAGGCATAAAGCACACACACACACACACACACACACGCACGCACGCACGCACGCACGCACGCACGCACGCACGCACGCACGCACGCACGCACGCACGCACGCACGCACGCACGCACGCACGGACGCACGCACGCACACACAGACACATGCTAAGCGTCTTAATCCGTTAGTTTAGGTCCACAAAAGCCTAGATCCGGCGAGTTGGAACCACTGAAGGACCACTATGAGACATCAACAGTAACATATACTAAATTTAAATCTGCGTTATTGCTTCTTGACTTACACACAAGCTAATGTATTAGATCCTAAATCTCTACCTTTTGACTCACAGTTTCGGCTGACATTCAAAATGGGTATAGGAAGAACATCTAGAGAAAATCTCCTTCCATCCTTCCTTCTTTCTTTCTTTCTTCATTTCTCTTTGGAACCTCGACTGGCTAGGCTAGCTCGTGAAACTGAAGTTACCGCTTGACAAAATTGGCATAGGAAGGATATCTAGAACGCATCTCTTCTTCTGTTTTCTTTCTCTTCTCTTAGTGAATAGGTCAAACACTAAAACCCTAAACGTTATATTAGGGATAAGCCAGCTAATAGATTAGGGTAAGATCCACCTTAGAGCATCCTCCCCATGTGCTCTTTCTCTCTCTCTCTCTCTCTCTCTCTCTCTCTCTCTCTCTCTCTCTCTCTCTCGCTCTCTCTCTCTCTCTCTCCCTCTCTCTCTCTTTCTCTCTCTCTCCCCCTCCCTCCCTCTCCCTCCCTCTCCCTCCCTCTCCCTCTCCCTCCATCTCCCTCTCCATCCCCTCTCTCCCTCTCTCTCTCTCCTCTCTCCCCCTCCCCTCTCTCTCTCTCTCTCTCTCTCTCTCTCTCTCTCTCTCTCTCTCTCTCATGAAAATGTAGAGGTAAGAATGTTGGTGCCTGAAAATAAACTAGACCTAGTCTTCTAGACTAGGTGATATTTCACAAAATCCATCATCAAGTGGCAATTTTGAATAAAGGTTAGTAACGTGGCTTTTTAACATAAATTGGACGCGCTGAATCCGGAAAATGGTGTTCCCCATTTTCACAACGCCAAGACTTATTAATAATCCATAAATGGTGTCCATCTTGGAATCCATAAATGGTGTCCATCTTGGATCTTCAAAATGGCCGTCATGTTAAACTTTTGATTTCCATACGTTGGCTTCCAACAGCCGTAGAACTATGATGTAAATGGTTAAATGTATGTTTTCAGGGACAAGGAATCCAATAAAAGCTACATTGTGGTCAGTATGTTATAAACAAATCTACATTTGTCTTAAGATAGATCCTTGTTTATATTTTATACCGTGAAACATGGAGGCAGTCCTCGGTGAGCCGACGTGTCCTATAATCCTTGCATCATATGCCAAATGTCCGGGACTGATACTATTTGAAGAGCAACGGAACAGTCTCTAAGGACTATCACAAATTATACTATCAGTAGGAAAAAGTTACGAGACTCTAAATACAATGCTGCAATTGGCCATATAGATGAAACTGTGGCCTCAAACTATGAACTATGAAACTGCGAACAATTCACTGATAAAACAAAGATCGGAAGGACACAGGCAATTTCCACAAAAAGCGCATCTGATGGATCAGTACCATCTGCATCCACCTCCGTATGAGCATCACATTTATGTTTTGTAGCAAGATAAGGCCTCTAGACAAGGACAAATGTATGTTTTACCTAGAACCTCGTGATAAAGAACGTGTTATATCTATGGCCAGCTTAATATGAGTCATATTCTTAAATCAGAATTGCTAGATCAACCAATGACTTTTCATCTTGCTGGCACCTGTGCTCTTATTGCTGCTGAAGGGAAGTACCATCTCGTTTGGTTGAGCGCATTTAAAAAGGTGACTTCCAAAACAGAAGATGAAAGTAAACACCCTGACTTGGCAATGATTTGTCTTTGTGATGAACCAAAGTAAGCTGCTGGAAAATGGCATATATTTCACTTATTTGATGTCTAGGACCACTATTGTGCATTGTAAGAGAAACCTGACTCTAGCATACCCATGCAACCAATTTGCCATGGCGGTACTGAGAAGCAACTCTTGATGCTGAAATATCAACATGCGGCGCTTTCACAAAAGTTAGACAACATCATGGATGAAGAACTGTTGACAATGCCTCCATATCAGTTTGAAAATATCTTTCATTCACTGCACATGTGGTATTAAAGATTGGTAGAGATCTAATTCAGGACACACTGGATTCCGTGTCAACGAAGAGAATATGGTGACCTGTACTCCAGACAGTATTTTCATGTTTCTGCAGTTGTTATTTAATGGGACAGATTTTTTTATAAAAAGACAGTGATGATTTAGACAATACGTGCGGATATTGACTTACTCAAGGTTCTCAGTGTTTCACAGGATATATTAATTTAGGCAGTACTCGCCATCAAGCGACCAGATCCCAACAACACATTCCGAGTTATGAACAAATTATGAAGCTGAATACAAGCTAGGTAGAACATACCTTGGAAAGCATGTCTAATAAAAATGGTGCAGTAGTCCCATCTGACCTGATTACTGGAAGATTTACGCATCACATTGCCGGTAATGTTGATAGTATTGTGGAAATAGTGGATGAAAAGAACAGGCTGCAAATGGCAGCATGGCAACGTGGACCTTCACAGTCAGTGGTTTTAGAACACTTGCCACCGTCTAAACATCGGATAGTTGTACCAGAAGCAATCGCAACAACAATACCAACATAGGTCATTGACCACAAAGCGATGCCGATCTTTACTACCCCGGTTGATAAATCCTGGATTACAATTGAAGACAAAGAAACCCCAAATGCGTTAGCTACTAGAACAGCTGATTTAACATTTCAGTTTATTCGCCAGGATGCTGATATCAAGTCGAGCTGGGCATCATTTAATCATTCCATAATAGTAGACGGGTCATATGTAACAATAGATGGTTACATGCCAATAATCGAGGGGCGGGAACATGAACTAGACACGCTAAATGGAATGGGATAAAGATGCATGTACAGCCTGGGCTACAACACACTGTAATAATTGTTGATTAAGCATTGCATTGCAAGCTATTAGAGCTAAAGTGGGCACTAGTGGTGCACAGAGTAAAAGTCATACCACGTCTTGTGGGTTCTTCACACAGCCATGGCATTCCTTAACGTGATAGGCAAGCATACATAGTGTTGTGGTTGGCAGAACCATGTAACTGTATTCCGGAGATTCGATGTGTTCTCAACTGCTCAACATGGTACGTTGAAACGCATTGCAACAAAGGATCTTGCAACAAATAGCATTAAAGAATCGGTGGTTAATGAAGCAAAGCTTGGACAGAACATAAGACTTCTGTTGAGGAAAGTTTGATTCGAATGAAGACTGCACATCATTAAAATTATTTATGACCCGTATAATCGCATACGAATTTGTTAGACCAGTTGACAGGCCACATATTTTACAGCATGAACTAATGCATGTGCCTGTTTATTTAGCTGAAATGAACAAACAATGAATGTGGTCAAAGATTTTATTGGCAGATATTTTACTTGAGGGTATTACATGCCAAACATCTATCAAGTTGGAGGGCACACCATCATTGCTCATTGAAGGGCAGGCTCTAGTGAGCACAATAGGAAGGCCACCTGAAGCAGGCACAGTTGGAGAGTTGGCGAATATCTTTGTAAAATCGGTGCTAAAAGCAGCCATGTTATACGGCATCATCCTTGATAGATGCATGGATAACTCAGTCAAGGAAGGTACATTTGACATGGTCCAGTAGTTCACCAGATCGAATTATTGAAGAGGAATTGGTGCCGCTTTTGAATAATTGGCGAAGCTTCGTGACATCAGAAGAAAACAAGACAGACCTTTCCCGATCCCTACCAGAGCAATGAATTGCACAGGCACCATGGAGGAAGACTATTGTTTTGGCAGGTGGATTCTCTAATGGTCTTGAAGTACAGATCCAGCTCTTACAAAAGCCTATGACATATCACCACTTGAGTTTTCACAAGAAGAAGCGGATACAAGGCTCATCTTGCATGCCATCCACAACAAGACAAGAAACATAGTTGTATCAGCAAGAGACACAGATGTTCAACTTCGTTTTGTATCCCGACCCAAAATATTAATTTTTATACTTGGAAATATTTTTTAAATCATATTGGCATATTCATGTAGCATATAAAATGAACTAATAACAGCATGTAGTTGTGAACATCTTTCAATAGACCATAAACGTCGTAATTCACCTTGTATCATGGGAGAAACAATAACATTTAAACAATACTACAATAGCAGCTAATAAGTGTACACATTTAAACTTTCCCATCATCGTCGTCATCTTCGGAATCAGGTCCCGGCATAGTATGAGTATTTTCACAGCATTGGCTATTTGCATCACAAACGCACATCCCTGTGCATGTTAGACCATTCTTTTGCATGAGCACGATCCTGTTCCACATTTGTTGGTCTTACAGTGACATTTTTCAAACTCATTTGGATTACTAGCATGTGGCAGATTGGAAACATCGAATACCAACATTCCATTCTATTATTCCCGGCCATATTCTACAGGCGGTGGAAGGTTAAGATTAGCTTCTTCTGTATATCAGATTGGAGCCAAATCATGGCTTGGTACTGTGCACGGAGAATGTGCTGCTTCAAGACCTATCGAGTAGGGGTGGTTTCTCTGCTTCAGATGGGCGTAGAATCGTCCATACTTCGTCGAATACATCAAGTACATTGTTACTGGATGTGTGCAATGTTTTTCAGCATGCTACCTTTCCTTTTCTACATATTTTCCCAGTGTTATCAGTGCCGGTTAAGACATGAGAAACCTGGAAGCAAGTATTTGGCAAATAGTGTTGTAGACATGTAGCAAATGTACTAACTGCCTCTCGTACAACTATCATACATGTGTTGTTGTTGAGACTAGGGAATTTCTGCAGAGCTATGTCGAATACGGCTGCATCAGGTGGCATAATGTGCACCTGATATGCATGGTGACCAACATGTATAGCATGAAGAATCAGCATGGTATCTGCTTCCTCATGATTGCTGGACAGGTACTTGACATCATGGTGGTTTGATTTGGCACCACCTGTGTTGGCCACAACAAGGACGTTGATATCATACTTGAAATGGTCAAGTAATTTGTCATCTGAATAGACAGTAAGTCCATATTTGTATTTGCAATTGGCGAGAAAGCGTTTGAGTGCCATCTTGATTTGTACTGAATCTGAGATTTCACAGCTGCAACAGCGTGTTGCCTTCCCTTGGAGACGATGTTGTCTATCTTCTTTGAGTGAATACTCTGTATCATATCGATCAAATACTATATGTACAATTACATACTTCCCTGTCTTCAAATCAATTAGATGTAGAAACTGCCTGGATTTTCTGCACCTGACTTGATAGTCTGACCTGACATTTCTCTTGCAACCGACCTAGCCTGATCAATCACAATGGCTCTGGTAATGACTTGTTCATGAACATCTTAACTAATCACTTCTCTATTTGGGTATTTGACTATCTGTAATCTCTTCTAACTTTGATATCGTTTTACATTTATCTGTAGAGGGAAGAAGAGAATGATCTGGTGAAAACAAAGATCTTGAAAGGCATCAAGATTCATATTCGCCAATCACTTCCAGTAGATCAATGTCTGTGTGATTAGCAGCCTTGCAAACAGACCCGTCTTTTTCAGCCTCTCTTGTTCTTAGATTCACTTTAACAATTTGGCTTCCATTATATCAGTTTAGCAGCTTGAGTTTAGTCATTCTATGCCAGAGATTAGTGGGACATATGGTGCATTCTTTTACAACATTACTATACAGTTCCATTCCTACATTTTCACTGCGCAATATATCATGTTCTGTACTCACTGGCATTAGGATCTTTGTATCAATGTTTATTAGCTGATCATTCTCATCAGTAGATGTGTTACACTCAACAACTATGGATGCTGTATGTTTTGTTCTTGTCAAATAAGTATGGTATCAGATACCTCATGACGCTTTGTCCTGTGCTGTTAAAAAATATTTGCGATACTTTTCAGACCATCTGAAAGACAAATTAGCACTGGGGCGATCAAGAAGAAACTGGATAGTGATGCAGGCTTCTGTGTTATTCTGCCAAGCCCACCCTTGACTTTTATCAGCTTATTAATTATGCCCAATATCATAGCCTACTCATGTCCACTCCAAAGGCATCTCAACGATGTACTGGGAAACCATCCTGGAATAACTCAGTCAGTTTTTAGCAAAGAAGTGCCTGCACATTCTGTCTAGAGTAGATGTAGTAGCCCATTTCCTTCCCGAGTTGCACAAATTAAAAGAAGTAGAATCATAACCATTTCTATATAATGATGCTTTAAACAAGGGGTGCAGGTTTTCATAAATTGTCTGCCATACTGCTACACGTATCAGAGAAAGCCTCCATCTGCTCAGCATATCCTTCCATTACAAGTTTGTCGTTGAGGCAGCTTTCTTGAAACAGATCAATCATTATCTGCAAGGAAGTGGTATGTGTTTCAAGTGACCTTTTCATGTTTCCTTTGAGAATCTGACGCGTTATCAAGGACCCATATAGATTAGATGCAATCCAAGCCTCATCAAGTCCACTACGCTCTATAGTTGAACCTACTGTCCTTGGCATACATTATGGCATTCACCACTGCGAATAACCCACTGGTCTTTGCAGTTTGACTCTATCATCTCCAGTCTTTCGATTTTCCAGAGAGCATGGTGTCCAAGGTACATGTATTAAAAAAATTTCGGCTTGTTCCTACGATTACAGCATTTATGTGATGTGCTTGCTTCAAAACAGTTAGTAATGGCCTTCGTTCATGAGCGGTTGCTGCAATCAGTGGCAAGGCATGGGAAGATGTGTGTGGGCTTGTGTATGCACAGCATAGTCATTTGTAAGCTGACCAAGTGGGAGTCGATAGTGATTGAGCAATGGCGAATTGATCATTTTCTGGTTCATGTATGGGTCTTTGAAATGAGCTTATCATGAGCCAAGCAATGCCATCCGTTTGGTTTTCCTGCAACACCTCTTTGTTCTTATGTCTTTTAAAGTCATCATATTTTGTGTATTTTTTTGCTTTATTTGCCCTTTGATGTTGCATGATAGTCGTTCATCTATGATCGAAATAATAGTTGCTAATGATTTATCTTTAGCTTTGGGGTGATAAAATTATTTGCTTTTGATATGATAGATTATCTGGTATTCTCTGTTGGAATACTGCTAACGCTGTTGCTTGCAGTGTTCTCTTTCCATTAATAGTGTCCTCGTTGAAATCCGCATTGTCTGCTGCAAATGAATATATATATTAACAATGGACCTGATGGCATCATCAATGCACTATTGAAACATACAAGTGGCATTATCTCAAAACTGATCAATCAATTCACCTTTTATGCACCACCTTCCCATCGATGCTGTAGGCCTAGACACCCTTATCGTTGTGCTCCTCAACAGCATACGGAAAATCTTATCCAATGTTACTCTATGCCACATCAGTGACAAGATCGATTACTTCACCGGAAAATGTCAAAGTGGCTTCAAACATGGACGCAACTGCGCAGACGGTGTATGGGCTCAACGCATGCCTGTGTCGGTAGTCATGTCCAAACACTGGGATTTCTACAAAATGGGCATTGACATGGGCCTTCGACACAATTAACCGCCCAAAGATCCTAGACGTACTACGTTAGGCCAGTAGCAATAAAGATAGGCCACGACTAGTGAGACTATTGCTTGCAGACACCACGCTGAGAGTACGAGCCAAGTCAGTAAAGTCTGTAGAGCTTGAGACATCAATCGGCTCCCCACAGGGGGATGGTCTATCTCCGGTGCTTTTCACCTGTTACCTTGCTGCTGCATTGAAATCTGTGCGGGAAAGTCCCACAAGACCAAATCCCCAGTGTTAATACTCGGTATGCCACTAGCGATTGAATATGCCGACGATGTGGACTTCATAGACGAGGAAAAGTAACCCCTTGACTAACTTCTCCAAATAGCTGCGAGCAAACTAAAAATTGAGAATCTCTTTATGAATGAATCCAAAATAGATTTCACCCACATATACCTATCTACAAAGCATGAAACTAAAGAAAATGACGATTCACCATGGAAGAAAAGCACAATCCTGGGCTCACTGCTTTGCAGTACTGCTGAAAGCTATGGATTCGTAGATCAAAGATGCCCTTGATAAAAAGGTAGCGTTTATTCAATGCAACCTGCGTGCACTTGATGCTGCATAATTGTAACAGCTTGGCAGCTCCAAAGGCAGCTCTAGACAAACTCGATGCTTGCCACAGTAAACACCTATGCACCATCACTGGGCACCGATGGCCAGACAGCATAATTTCCAACGATGCATTATACAAGATGTGCAATACGTCGCCGCTGTCTGTAAAGGTCGCCCAGCAAAGATCGTCCATGTTTGGCCATGTGCTAAGGATGCCAGAAGAGACATCAGCACAGAGAGCCTTGGAATTCGCCATACCCGGAGCCAACAAATACACAGCCAGGAGAGGACGCCATTGCATATATCTTCTAAGCGTGCTACGAGGTGACATCAAGAACGCAGGACTCGGTACACTCAAGTCAAGAACGGACCTGAGGAAGCTAAGGATTTCAGCTGAGGACAAGACATGGTGGGAAAAAGCGAAGAAGGACTGATTGGAACTGTAGACTGTTTCTACTACTACAGTCGCAGAATACAGTAAGCATACATGAACAATAGACGTCGGAATATGCACATCATCATCTTGCCTCGTCTGCTGAATGACTGCATTAACTATTTGTGTTTCCGCATGAAGTACACGCTGGTAGTTAATGCAGTGTCCAAGTTTACGCAAGAAATTAACTTTAGTCTTGCTTCCTGCAGCCTGGTGTTTGTCATTGCAAATCATCATGCCATTGCAAGTCCAAATAACAAAGGATTTTCATTTGGATGGTTTAGGTGCATAGGTCACATGGCGACTAGATTTATATGTGTACATTATATTCTGGACAATAATTATTGTTTCTGATTGGATTGATCTTTCCCTACTTTCAGTTTTTTATGTTGTTAATCCCACAATTATCCAACGTGGTCAGTGGCGTAGCCAGGTTTTCACGCCAGGGGGAGCGAGGTCTAAAAAGGCGCCACCACACTTGGGCGAGGACTAAAAAGGTGCCAACCCGTATACCAATTAGGCGTCGAATGTGCTTAAATTTCTTTAATAAAGAGAAAATAGCATCCCAGCATCGCCAATTATTTTATTCTACCGAGAAAGTAGCGTTTATGCTACTATTCTTTGTTTTGATGTAGCGTAATTAAAACAAAATGTCTCAACATAGCGATGAACGAGCATGACAAGAAGACATTAACAACGTTAATGGCAATTGAAATAGTTCTAATTTTCAATGTAGATTAACTTGTTAACGGTGGCTTGGGAGTTGGGACCTCCAGAAAGTTGTATGTGTTACGGACATGATTTAGGCGCAACATTTGGGAAGATTGGTTCAGGTGGAGCGAGCAAACCCCCTGCCCCCCCCCCCCATGGCTACGCTACTGAACGTGGACCAGTGTGTCAAAAGGTTAGGTACATTATCATATATTACATCAAGGGAAACTTCAAATGCCAGTTATCAGTTACTAATATGAAATTTATCACAGATGACCGAATGGAAAAAAGATTTGTTTTGAGTAAATGAGTTTTAATGTAGGCGTAAATAAGCTTATCTGTATCTGTATCTGTATGTAGAAATCCAGCCTCGATGGGCTCACCCCTATTTCGTATGGTACGAACGATTCTTCAAAATGTCTATATAACACAGTCTTAAATACTCGAATACACGAAATTTGTTCTGATTGAGTAGGATTAAATTAATTAATGTCAAATTGATTGCAGAGTTTTTCATTCACACATTAATAAGAAAGTTCTGTTAGTAACATTTATAACTTGTAGAGGAATAGGTAAATTTTAGATTATGTCTGATTTACTTTGATTAGTGTTCATTGACGTATTTATACAGACACACTTGCCTCAATCAATTGTGTACGTTTGAGGTGCAAGGCATAGCAGAGAAAAGGTGTAGTTTTCGCAACTTTGAGAGAATTTGCTGGGGACAGCTTAATGTCCAATCTGGATATCATCATTGTATGATCAAGTATCAGCTGAGTTGTATTTTCGGGATCAGCTAATAACGTGTTGATGATGACTGGGTCATTTTCTAGGTACACGGTGATGAGAATACTCTTCAAATATGGTTTTCTTGACTCCTCCAATGCTGTACATAATGTAATGAAGTGATTCCTGTCCTCGGGTGCTGAATGGCAAAGTAAACACTTGTCAGAGACAACATATTGATTGAAACGGGCACGATTTGCTTGCAAGATGTGTGAGCCAGTCAGAATCTTTGAATTTATTAATGCTCGTCTAACATCCCTGGTTGTGTTGTCAAGTGAGTTCCAACAGTGGTGAACGTTGTTTACCGTGCATACATTGACATTTAAGTATTGTGTTAATGTCTTCATGACAATCACCTATGTGATCGGTGAAATTAATACGAACAACGTAATCAATAACAATTTGAAGATTCAACAGTTTCTCGTCGTTAACTTTCATTTGATATGCTACACGACTAGTTTCTTATCATTTTAAAATATTTCCGAATGTAAAAATTGGTCATTTGGGGGTCATTAGATTAAATGACCTCTAAATGACCTTCAAAGTGCTCCGAATAAAATGGCAACATCATTTTTCTGATTCGTGGTTCTATGCCAAATACCTTCATATACAAAACCAAAGATTAACATTAAAATCCCACTGGACTTTATTTCGCTACATTGGCCCCTACACTAGTTGCATTGCGACAAAATATTTTTCAAGGAACACCATCTCATCAAAGATTTAGGACGTAACGGGCTCACAGCCGTGAGCATAAAAGTAGCAGAGGTGTTTGTTCGTAAGTTGTATCGTGAGGTGAAAGTGTGGAAACTGTTAATCAATCCAGTCATCCGCGGTTGTAAATATTTCGCAACTGGATGGGTCAACTGTGTACTAAAACAACAGAAAGTGCACGTTCATGGCACATCTTCTGCAAAGACTCCCCTTAGGTCTATAATGCAAAGGCAGATAGCAAAATAAATCTGCCTCCCAACAAAGCAAATTCAATGTATTTCGTTGAACAATTAATGAAGAATATTAAATAGTTGCTAAGTCAGAGCAAATTGGATATAAATACTAATCTAGTAGACCAATAGCTTCAATAGAAAATATCATATCAAATTATCAATCAAATAAAAAACATCGATGTTAGATATAAGAAAATATATATTTAACGACTCTAGCAACATATATGTTAGATTTTACTAATGTTATGGGCAGCAACAGGCCCCAGTCAAATTAGTTCAAAATAGTCAATAGGGTAGCTGTATAGTTACCATGAATTTATGATTCTGGGAACTCAGGCTTGGAATTAAGGCCTTATATAAATCAATCCCAACACGCGCGAGACATGAACGAAATTTAGTTGGATATGGGCGAGGCATTGATAAGTAGATTTATCCATTACCATTAGTAAATCATACGACCGGTGTGTGCGCGTTGAACTACATTGTTTTCAACTTACGTCTGTAGTGCGTGACTTTATCACACTGGTACGAGATGGAATGATATGTAATTGGTGTAATGAATGTAATGTAATTGATTATAAAATAGATTAGTAAGTGACAACTTAATGAGATGGGATACATTCAAACGGAATAGCTGAAATAGCACTTTCTAATGGTCTTGCGAGCCAATACGATTAACATGCTCAATTTAATTGCTTTTTGTCTAATTTACCGTTCCAGTTTTAGCTATACCCCGCCCATCTCTAGCCAAGCTCCACCCACACCTCGCTCGTGTTGGGATCGATCGATCACTGAACTACCTGACTATCAATTTTTCAGAAACCTATACAGGTAATGTTTTGAAGCTAATTTGACTGGGTTATGTTGCTGCCTATGGCAACAACATCGCCCAGTCAAATGAGTTTCAAACTATTCAACAGCATGTTTATTAAATAGCAAAGACACAATTCGTACAACAACGCTTAGTCGTCACCAAGTATACGTTCGGGATGCACGTATCTGCGTCATTCATGGCATCATTGATTATGGAGTCATCCTACACGTAACGTAGTTTAGTATGATGTCATATGATGGGTGGATAAACTGGAAACGTCCATTAGATGTTGAAGAACAGAACCAGTCCCCGAGGAAAACAGAACCCTGAATGATCGCGTGGCCAGATATTGGCTGTATATTGGAACGTCGTCTTAATTGAAAGATCGTGCCAATAACTTCACAAAACATAGCATTGTTATACTCGTTTATTTTACATTTTAAATTTTAGAATTGGTGTTCTGTGTACCCCTCCCACCCACCGCCCCTCCCACCCCCACCCCTTGCCAGCAATGCATATACCTGCACAAAAACTGTATTGCCATCCGTGGTGTGCAGGATAAAGGAATTCCCACCACAATTTATAAAATTATTTAATTGAGAATTTTGAAACGTATTTAACTGGAAGGTGTTTCTGTCCATGGCAAACATAGTCTTATATCAGATTAGCGCCATTGGAAACCACGAGGTGAAAGCGTTAAATCTATGCACGAATTCGCCCTCTCGAACCGTATACGTAATACGTAATAGTATCGTATCTTTCAAACCTACATGCCAGATAAGCAAAACCCTGTAAAATGTCAGCAATACTCGGTTGATTATTTCATGTTGATGTACTGATACCAGACAAATTATGGGTTTAGTATCTTCCAGCACGTAGTATTGGTCGTTCAGTCCGTCTATATATAAACAAGCAATATGGTATACATTGTCTTTCTTCAAGACACGTGTGTAAGCCTGCGGCGTCAACTCATCCAAATTTTCCTATAACATTTAACTTATTAAACTAATTTAATATATATTAAAATAGTTTAATAAGTTAAATGTCATTGGGAATTTTGGAAGAGTTGGCCCTGCAGGCTTACACATCTGTTTTGAAGAAAGGCAATGTATATGCCATATTGCTTGTCTCTGAACTTTTGAAGCCTAGATTACATGCATCTCATCAAAGACTCACCTGACATCTACATCCGCATTGATAATTCCATCTTTCCTCGCCTGGTCAAGCGCCATTGTCGGAGCTGCGATGTTCTCGTCCTCACGAAATAAACTTGTTCGGTTGTCTCCTAGCCATCCTATCCTAATCTCTCTGTTAAAACAGGCATGTTCCCGTACCACACCAAGAACTATTAACATCATTAAGAATTTGCCTACAATATAAGGACGTTGCATCGCGTTGTTCTAGAATAATTGCGCAGGAAAATCGTTAACATGTCAAAAGGTGTGTTCATTTAACTTTTGGTTTTGGTTTGACACAGCTGTAAAAAATAAACACGATGACGACGACACAAAGGCAATAATGATTTATTTATTTTGAATCCTGTATATCAAAGATACTTTTCTTTTTTCACAATCAATAATGTTGACGTAAAGTCTTCTGTGTACGGACAGGCTAAACGGCTGCCTTGTACACTGTGAGCGAGGATAGTGCAAGGTGTTCAACTGACAGCAGGTATTTACTGATGTATTGCGTATCTTCTTCTCTGACAAAAGTCATTTCACAATCTTTCATTGGTTAGTAATAATATTAACCCTTTAAGGCTGAATTTGTTCAAGAAAATTTCAATTTTCTCATTCAGTATGACCAATTGCAGACCAAGAGATTATTTTTTTAATTTATCACTTGGATGATTGGTTCGGTTTCTAGACACGGGCCTGAATGCTTTTCATTGATTTTACACAGCCTTCCATACATGGTCTGTCAGACTTGGTGCATAGCGATCGTTTCCTGCATGGAAACATCATTTCATCAGATGATCAATTCTCCTTGAAATGATACATACAGCAGCATAATAAGGTCACCTTCAACTTACATGTGTGTGCGTGCGTGCGTGCGTGCGTGCGTGCGTGTGTGCGTGTGTGAGTTCGTGTGTGCGTGCGCATGTGCGTGCGTGCGTGTGTGCGTGCGTGCGTGCGTGCGTCAATGCCGCGTCAAATTGTATGAGCAACCTTAATAATTTCGACCTGACACAAATGTCTGGACAAACTTGGATTTTCTCTGAACTCTATCGTACCGCCTGGTCCTTTGACCATAGCATTGTTTTGAACACAACAGATGAACCACCAGTTGAGCACCATCAGGTATACGTGATTTGAACTGATGTGAAAGGCCATGTTGTCACGTTTTTCAAAAGCTTTACATAGGCACCAAAGATTCCGTCTCGTTTTGCCGTTGTGGACAACAACACTACATTTTCTGTTTCCTAATAAGGAAGATGATTAATGTAAGTCTGGTATGCCTTTTGTTTGAGGATGGAATGGCCATCAAGGGGAATCAGTGATGCCTGGCATAGTTATTTCAGCATGAGTTCGCGTCTATCCCACCGCTACATGCCCTGTAACCAAGTGTCACGCTTTCGAAATGCGGCCATTTAAAAAATGGTGAGATACTATATGAGAGGATATCTTGATCTGATTTGGCAACGATTACAGATGTTTGTTTGAACTAGATTAAAATAATGCGTTAGCTTTCTAATAACTTGTATACCATATTTGGTCATGCTAACTATGTACACACTCTAGTAAAAGCAGAGGCTTTAACACAATTAGAGTGGCTGGATGTTGTGAATGATTTTTCCTGCCATTTTCATGACATATTCGCATTGTGTCCTCTGTCCCTCCTGAACACGTTTATCGTGGCTATTAACCCTTTAACCCTTGAATTTGTTAAAAAAAAATTAATTTTCTCATAGAAAATGTGTATTTGCAGACCAAGAGAAGACTATTTTTGAAAATTTACCACTGAAATGACTGGCTCGGTTTTGGAGCCAGTCATTACAGGTGGCAAATTTTCAAAAATAGTCTTCTCTTGGTCTGCAAATGAACATTTCTCAAGATCACTACAAAAGCCGTTTTGGCTGATATGAGTGTTAAAGGGTTTAGTTGCATATGTTCCACCACAATCTGCTAGCTAGTGGTTCGCTGGATCGCTATGCGTCCCATGCTTTGCACATGTCCTGTTTTCAGATGAACTTAATATGTATACAAGTACACATATTGATGCAAGGCATCAATGGCAAATAGCGTGGCCGGAGATTATTATAATTCAAGTTGAGTTTCAAATTCATTTTTATATATAATATACAATTTGCAGTAGCACAACAGGTTGTCCACCAAACACAGTGACTATATCTAGACCTTGGACCCCTACATAGAACAAAAAATAAATTATACATGTAAAAATGGCACGGCACTATATACTATAGGAAGACGTGAGCTTCAAGTTAAGTTCAATGTACTATAAAGATATAGCCATTAGACATGTGATAAATTGACAATATATTTGCAGGACAGAGGGAAATTTGTTTATCTTGTTATATTAACATTCAATATTACATAGGCTCTGACTATCATTTACAGTTGCTTACGTTTCCCATATAGTGCTGATGGTGGTTGCGATTGTAATAATGATAGTTTCTTGGTAGTGTCATATCTTTAAGATGGTTGTAATGGCATCGGCCTTGGATAGGATTAGCTATGGGCTATAGGAAGAAGCAGATTATATTTTGGGGCAGTCCATCCATCTTGTTGACCATTTGCGTAAATTCTGGGGGGGGGGTTTGTTTGATAATTCAGATTCTATCGGGAGATAAATTTTGGGATATATAGAAAGATTTTCACATTACTGCAAGAAATATTTAATGATACAAGTGTGCAATATCAAGTGAGTTCTAGATGGTATTATGTTCGAAAGCCTGGTTACAAACCGAGTACAGAGATTCTCATACTGAATATATAGTAAATTATTAGTATTTGAAACCTGCAAGTCGCGACTAAATTGCGTATTTCGAAATTACTTCCTAGTAGAATTTTTAAAACCCTATCCTTTATTAGCGCATTCATGTATATCTATGTAAACATATCGGTGAAATTCTGGAGCCAAACCTATTACAAGCAATATGCCAGGACCTATCGAGATCTATCCGATTGTGGCTAATGTGAACCAACTATCTTTGAATGGTGACATATTGTAAATAAATAACTACATGGACATACTTTGTAATTATGATATTATTTGATGGTAGAATCGTGCAATATCTCGTACAGCACTAGTACATAATAATGCATATTGAGTTCTACATGGCTAGATGTTCGGAAACTGTTTACAAACAGAGTACATAGATATCAGTACGTAAATTATTGGCATCTGACAACTTTTGGTCGCTACTAAGTTGTGTATTATAAAATTACTTTACGGTGGAATTTTTAAATAATTAGCGTATTTATATATCTACCTGACATTTTGGAGCTAAACTTATTACAGACAGTAGGCTACCGAAAACCATGGATCTGCCAAAACTTGTGCAAATTTTTGCCATGAAATTGTGTGCTACGAAATTACTTCATGGTAGATATTTTTAAGCTTGATACTTTATTAGTGTATTCATATACCGATCTGACCATATGTATGAATTTCGAACCGAATATGGGCCAAACTTATTGCAGACAGTATGGTACTGAAAACCACTGATCTGCCAAGATTTAAGCCAATTTTCGGTATGGAATTGCAGACTATGGAATTATTTCATTGTAGAATTTGTTTTAATTATGACTATAGCTAGCAATGATATGATATCATATTGTTCACAGCTGAAAGTGATTTAGACTAAATTATACTTTTTAAACTCAAGTTTATGTGGGTGGGAATCTGGGGCCCAGCATAACCTACAGACAATAGGGCAGTGAAGACTGTGAATTGGCTAAAATTTATACACTATCTCGAATGTTCAGCCCAGTGTTTTATGCTATAATACATAAGAGAAATGAAACAGACACAGTACCTGGAATAATATGTTAAACCTTTACTGTCTAGATTTGGTGAAGAATGTTAAAATATTTAGATATTGAATTCCATTTGCAGGCCAAGAGAAGACTGTTTTTGCAGATTTGCCACTGAAATCTGGAATGACTGTCTCGAGAGTCATTCCAGTGGTACATTATCAAGAACTGTCTCCTCATGTCATGCAATTTGACATGGCTCAAGATCACTGTAGTGGTCAGTTTGACCAGCTATGCCATGAGGCGGTTAAAATACAGTAAGAGATGATGATAGGCCTATTTTAAAACTAATTTGACTAGATGCTGTCGGTGATTATAGCAGCAGCACAGTTAAATTAGTTTCAAAATATTCAACAGAATGTTTATTAAATAGTAAAGACCTACAATTCGCACAGCTTACATACTTTTCAACGTTCCTGATAGCCATAGCTACGTCATTCATTACGTATTTCGACTGTGACGTCAGCCTACATGTGACATAATTGATTATGACGTCAACACTTGCGTGACAGGTTGGATAACTTATACCTTCTATAAGAGAATCGGTCCATTGCGATTGGGTCTACATGCGTCTGGCAGGGCAATGCTAACTATCTGAATGCACTTGCAAAAATATGTGGTCACTTATTACAAGTGGGTGGACCACACATTACAAAGTGGTATTGGCCGTTTAATGATCAAATTTGTTCATGACAATTTCAAAGGTGGCGTCCATTTCTAGCTAAGCTCTGTCCGTTCTTTCGGTGTTTTGGAATCAATTTATATACTTTGATTCACGACTTCCCAGAATCCCAATTTCAAGGTAACTATATAGGTAAGGTGTTGAATATTCTGAAACTAATTTGACTGGGTGCTTTTGCTGCCTATGGTCGTAACAGTGCTCGGTCAAAGTGCCTGGTCAAATTAATTTTAAAATATTCAACAGAATGTTGATTAAAAAGTAAAGACATAAAATGTGTACACTTGACGGACTATTCAATATTACCGATGGAGCTAGAGACGTCATTCACGAAGCATTTTGACTATGACGCCTGTGAAGCTTTTATAGGACTCAATTTATAATGGTAAAAAAAACATACAACGCCATACAATTCGTACAATGCCTAGTCAAATTAGTATCAACATATTCAACAGAACATGTTGGATCTGTCAATAAAGATTGTTTGCTTGCTTAGTTTTTTAACACACTGGCAACGCGATGACTTCAATTTCTGTGCTAACCTCACCCACATAGTGCACCCGTTAGTTTACTTTGTTGATCATCATTTCCCCGGTCAGGGATCGAACCGTCATCCTGCAATTCCGCATAGCATCAGCAACCCAGACATCTTTCCGCTGGACCACCGCACCAAGACAAGAATCGGATATACTGATACACTGCCGAATTCATATGAGACTATCTTTTGAATGCACACCGTATGGTGTATTCTATGCCCTCACCCGTTCTCCATCATGACACTGGCAGTAGTAGATTGATCGATTGATCGATCGATCAATCGATCGATCGATCGATTGATTGATTGATTGATTGATTGATTGATTGATTGATTGATTGATTGATTGATTGATCGATCGATCGATCGATCGATCGATCGATCGATCGATCGATTGATTGATTGAATCCCGGGGATTAAATCGTAAAGACATAAAATTCGTACACTTGATGGACTATTCAATGTTCCTGATGAAGCTATTTACATCATTCATCACATATTTTGATTGTGACGTCATCCTACATATGACGTAAATAAGTATGACGTCATATACTTGGGTGACAGATCAGATCCATCCATTATCATAGGGATATCCTATACCCATTTGCAGACCAAGAGACCGTTGTTTTTGGCACTTTACCATTGGAATAATAGGCTCAGTTATCGAGCCAGTCATTCCAGTAGTAAATTTCCAAAAATGCCTACCTGTTAGATGTAAATGGTAGTTTTTCAAGATTACCACAGAAGCCATTTTGGCCAGTTTGATCGGGACGAGTGTTGAAGTGGAGGTTAAGAGATGTACGTGGGTACAGTGGGACAGATCGCAAACTATTTTATTTCTGACGCAAATGTACAGTCAGCAATTAGCCCAGGTCATCAGCTAGTAGTGCAACTAGCGCCAATAGTGCGGGTATGCGTTTAATGCGCACGAGAAATCTAGACAATATATCCTAAATCTACGATTTCAATCTAAATAGAGACGCTCGCGTTAATAATATATATATATATATATATATATATATATATATATATATATATATATATATATATATATATATATATATATATCGCTCTCGTTAGTGTTAGATCTGGTGAGAACGTGAATGACCACAATCCCTAGTGAAAAATGGCAGCACCTGCAATGGACCTTTCCAGTCTTAGGTATGCCCCGCTCACTTCTAGCTAAGCTCCACCCACACTTCGCAGTGTTGGGATCGATCGATTCCCGCAAATGCCCTGACTATCAATTTCCTAAAATCTATACAGGTAAGGCGTTGAATATTTTGTAACTAATTTGACTGGGTGTTGTTGCTGTCTATGGCAGCAACAGCACCCAGTCAAATTAGTTTCAAAATATTCAACAGAATATGTATTAAATAGTAGACATACAATTCTTACAACAACTCATGGTCCTTCTTCAATGGACCTTTCCAATTGTATCCTTCTATTATATGACGCCATATGACATCATAACCAACTAAGTGACGTGCATTCTGACATCATAATCATTACGTCATAAATGATTCTATTTGGCCCGTCTTTAACTCTTAATCGCCCAACACGTTGCAAGAATTGTATGTCTGCTATTTAATAAACATGCTGTTTAATATTTTGAAACTAATTTAACTGGGTGCTGCTGCTTATTAAATAGTAAAGCTCTTCAATTCGTACAGCTGAAGGACCTTTCAATGTTCCTGTTAGACATAGCTACGCCAGTCATTACGTATTTTGACTGTGACGTCACCCTACTGGGGAGGGGTTGGTGGCGGGGTGGGTGAGTGGTGGTGGGGGTGGGACTAATTGATTATAACGGCAAGGCTCTACAATATCTGACCGCTCTTGCTAAAATATGTGCTCACTTATTACAAGTGATTCGACTGCTTAGGCTACGTTATGCAGCTCATAAATAAGTTAATGTACTTACAAAACATAAACAGAAATTGTGTCTTGTTTTGCAAACATGTTAATTTATTCTTTAGATATTCTATACCATCGAGTAGGCGGTTCTACAGTACAGCACATACATGCAAACAAGGCACTATATTTGCAAAGAAAAGCAGAAATTCTACCTTGCTTTGAAAACGTGTTAATTTATTTTTTAGGTATTCTATACCAAAAGGTGTCAGGTTTCACGGAAACTGGGAGATAAAAATACCTCTAATCATTATCTTTCTGCTTTCAAGGGCTAGGCCTAGTTGTTTCACGGTCAGTACAAGAAAGATTTGTGTAGATTATGTAAACACTAATGCTGAAAATTGTCTACATGTGTGCAGCAACGGTTTACGGCAGCAGTTTCCAAAATGAATACAAGTTATCATATAGTTATCATATGTAGATAAATGTTTGTAATTTCAGCGATGTATGCGTTAGGTGTTAACGCATTTCTGTCATTCTTACCGCCTCTCAGTATTACCGTATTTCCCCTATTTATTTTTACCGTAGATTTATAGTTCCGTATTCTGCACGCTATTTAAGCAGAATTTCTATTCCAATTAAAAAAATTAATAATTTACTTGAATTTGGAGGCTATATACATATCTGATCGTCTGCGTCAGATGTCAGTCAGTCAATGAAGATCCAGCGGTCAAGACATCTATCCCAATCCCCCATAGTGAGCGTATGCGCATGAGTGATCGAGCCAACATATATCCTAAATCTATGGTTCCAACTAAAAATAGAGGCACGCTCTATCTATCTCTCTAGTTAGCTGTTGGAGACCACAATGCTTTGCGCAAAATTGCAGCGCCTATACGCAATTCTAGACACAACCCGAATATAAGCGTAGCCGTGACCATATACAACACACGTGTCATGC
>CM067370.1:139943842-140014069 GCA_034401795.1 Chaetoderma sp. LZ-2023a
CGCATGACACGTGTGTTCAACAGAACATGTTGGATCTGTCAATAAAGATTGTTTGCTTGCTTAGTTTTTTAACACACTGGCAACGCGATGACTTCAATTTCTGTGCTAACCTCACCCACATAGTGCACCCGTTAGTTTACTTTGTTGATCATCATTTCCCCGGTCAGGGATCGAACCGTCATCCTGCAATTCCGCATAGCATCAGCAACCCAGACATCTTTCCGCTGGACCACCGCACCAAGACAAGAATCGGATATACTGATACACTGCCGAATTCATATGAGACTATCTTTTGAATGCACACCGTATGGTGTATTCTATGCCCTCACCCGTTCTCCATCATGACACTGGCAGTAGTAGATTGATCGATTGATCGATCGATCAATCGATCGATCGATCGATTGATTGATTGATTGATTGATTGATTGATTGATTGATTGATTGATTGATTGATTGATCGATCGATCGATCGATCGATCGATCGATCGATCGATCGATTGATTGATTGAATCCCGGGGATTAAATCGTAAAGACATAAAATTCGTACACTTGATGGACTATTCAATGTTCCTGATGAAGCTATTTACATCATTCATCACATATTTTGATTGTGACGTCATCCTACATATGACGTAAATAAGTATGACGTCATATACTTGGGTGACAGATCAGATCCATCCATTATCATAGGGATATCCTATACCCATTTGCAGACCAAGAGACCGTTGTTTTTGGCACTTTACCATTGGAATAATAGGCTCAGTTATCGAGCCAGTCATTCCAGTAGTAAATTTCCAAAAATGCCTACCTGTTAGATGTAAATGGTAGTTTTTCAAGATTACCACAGAAGCCATTTTGGCCAGTTTGATCGGGACGAGTGTTGAAGTGGAGGTTAAGAGATGTACGTGGGTACAGTGGGACAGATCGCAAACTATTTTATTTCTGACGCAAATGTACAGTCAGCAATTAGCCCAGGTCATCAGCTAGTAGTGCAACTAGCGCCAATAGTGCGGGTATGCGTTTAATGCGCACGAGAAATCTAGACAATATATCCTAAATCTACGATTTCAATCTAAATAGAGACGCTCGCGTTAATAATATATATATATATATATATATATATATATATATATATATATATATATATATATATATATATATATATATATATATCGCTCTCGTTAGTGTTAGATCTGGTGAGAACGTGAATGACCACAATCCCTAGTGAAAAATGGCAGCACCTGCAATGGACCTTTCCAGTCTTAGGTATGCCCCGCTCACTTCTAGCTAAGCTCCACCCACACTTCGCAGTGTTGGGATCGATCGATTCCCGCAAATGCCCTGACTATCAATTTCCTAAAATCTATACAGGTAAGGCGTTGAATATTTTGTAACTAATTTGACTGGGTGTTGTTGCTGTCTATGGCAGCAACAGCACCCAGTCAAATTAGTTTCAAAATATTCAACAGAATATGTATTAAATAGTAGACATACAATTCTTACAACAACTCATGGTCCTTCTTCAATGGACCTTTCCAATTGTATCCTTCTATTATATGACGCCATATGACATCATAACCAACTAAGTGACGTGCATTCTGACATCATAATCATTACGTCATAAATGATTCTATTTGGCCCGTCTTTAACTCTTAATCGCCCAACACGTTGCAAGAATTGTATGTCTGCTATTTAATAAACATGCTGTTTAATATTTTGAAACTAATTTAACTGGGTGCTGCTGCTTATTAAATAGTAAAGCTCTTCAATTCGTACAGCTGAAGGACCTTTCAATGTTCCTGTTAGACATAGCTACGCCAGTCATTACGTATTTTGACTGTGACGTCACCCTACTGGGGAGGGGTTGGTGGCGGGGTGGGTGAGTGGTGGTGGGGGTGGGACTAATTGATTATAACGGCAAGGCTCTACAATATCTGACCGCTCTTGCTAAAATATGTGCTCACTTATTACAAGTGATTCGACTGCTTAGGCTACGTTATGCAGCTCATAAATAAGTTAATGTACTTACAAAACATAAACAGAAATTGTGTCTTGTTTTGCAAACATGTTAATTTATTCTTTAGATATTCTATACCATCGAGTAGGCGGTTCTACAGTACAGCACATACATGCAAACAAGGCACTATATTTGCAAAGAAAAGCAGAAATTCTACCTTGCTTTGAAAACGTGTTAATTTATTTTTTAGGTATTCTATACCAAAAGGTGTCAGGTTTCACGGAAACTGGGAGATATAAAAAAAACCTCTAATCATTATCTTTCTGCTTTCAAGGGCTAGGCCTAGTTGTTTCACGGTCAGTACAAGAAAGATTTGTGTAGATTATGTAAACACTAATGCTGAAAATTGTCTACATGTGTGCAGCAACGGTTTACGGCAGCAGTTTCCAAAATGAATACAAGTTATCATATAGTTATCATATGTAGATAAATGTTTGTAATTTCAGCGATGTATGCGTTAGGTGTTAACGCATTTCTGTCATTCTTACCGCCTCTCAGTATTACCGTATTTCCCCTATTTATTTTTACCGTAGATTTATAGTTCCGTATTCTGCACGCTATTTAAGCAGAATTTCTATTCAAATTAAAAAAATTAATAATTTACTTGAGTTTTGGAGGCTATATACATATCTGATCGTCTGCGTCAGATGTCAGTCAGTCAATGAAGATCCAGCGGTCAAGACATCTATCCCAATCCCCCATAGTGAGCGTATGCGCATGAGTGATCGAGCCAACATATATCCTAAATCTATGGTTCCAACTAAAAATAGAGGCACGCTCTATCTATCTCTCTAGTTAGCTGTTGGAGACCACAATGCTTTGCGCAAAATTGCAGCGCCTATACGCAATTCTAGACACAACCCGAATATAAGCGTAGCCGTGACCATATACAGTAAAACATGCCAAGCGTGGTCGTTTGCTTTTGGGCCCACAATATAGTGGTTCATTACAACAGGCGGTCATAAGCCCACCCACGCGACCACATACCTTAGATAACCACCATTGTTTGACGCCAAATGTCATTTTGTAATGTCACTGACTTGTAGTAATTGTCTTTCCATACCACTAGCATTGCCCCTAGCTGGAATAAGGCGTCTTATCTGCAATTTTGATTTATTTGAACGCATATAAAACGAGAATGAACTTGAGGGACAAGTTGACTCACACCCGATGCGCTCTGTGTAAGCAATGCACTTAGTGACACCCCAGCCCCCCGCCCCCGTCCTAGATATATTATCGGTTGACATCAAACTGCAAACAATCATGATCTGTCATAATATGAGAGCGAGTGCTAAATCTGGTGATTCTGCCTTCTTGCACCCCAGAGTTATGGACACAGATGTATATTCCGGTATGCACATCGCGAACCCGTGACCTAGATATTTGATGCTTTGTCCTGAAACTCATAGAACTTCTAGCCACCCATAACATCAATAGATGTACCAAATTTTGTGATTCTACCTACTTGCGTTACCGATGTGTGGCTAAAATTGTGTACTTCCGGATGCACTAAGTGACCAAAATGACGATCTGCTTCGTGGCGGCGGACCATGAAGGAAAAGTAAAATCCTGGGCTCACTGCTTTGCAGTACTGCTGACATTGCTGCACGCTGTGTCATGGGGAACATAGCTTTCCAGTCCTTCTGGAAGCTATGGATTCGTAGATCAAATACGCCCTTGATTATAAAAGGCTACATTTATACAATGCAGCATGTGTATCTTTGATGTTGTATAACTGTAACAGCTTGGCAGCTCCAAAGGCAGCTCTAGAGAAAGTCGATGCCTGCCACAGCAAACACCTACGCACCATCACTGGACACCGATGGCCAGACAGCATAATTTCCAATGATGCATTATACAAGATGTGTAATACGTCGCAGCTGTCTGTAAAGGTCGCCCAGCAAAGATGGTCCATATTTAGCCATGTGCTAAGGATGCCAGAAGAGACACCGGCACAGAGAGCCCTGGAATTCGCCTTACTCGGACCAGCAAATACAAAGCCAGGAGAGGACGTCATTGCATAAATCTGCTACGCGTGCTACGAGGTGACCTCAAGAAAGCAGAATGGACCTGAGGAAGCTAAGGATTTCGGCTGAGGACAAGACACACTGGGCAAAAGCGAAGAAGGACTGATTGCAGCTGTAGGATGTTTCTACTACTACAGCCGCAGAACACAGTAATCATACATACTAATACGTTATAAGATAATTTCCTGAATTTGAGTTCACTTCTAAGATTTTGGAATTTCTGACTCAATGATCACGATTCCAGAACCTTGTCGGTACTTTGTATATTTATCGCACATTCGCATCAAACGTAACTTTTCGAATGTCTTGCCTTTCGCGGAAGTGTTCTTCGTTGCGATGTACTTATATAGGGATATATGAGATATTCTACAGCTGCGATCAGTCCTCCTCTAGCCACAGTGACTGTTTCCTGTCCGCGGCCAGAGTCCTTAACTCACTCAGCTTATTCTTAGTCGTCACTGTACCCAGTCCGACTTCTTCCAGATCAGCACGTAGTACGCATAGAACGTTTGTGCAGTGGCATCTTCTCCAACATTTACAGATATTGTCACCGAGCACAAGAAAATTCTAGGCGTTTAGGGGTGTCGTGTGGCATTTGGATCGCATGACCAACCATAGACTGTCTTTTTTGTGCCACTTTCAATGACAGTGGTACTGTATTGTCCATTGTGTATGGGGCATCGGTGGAGAATATACTGTCCGGACAGCGGTGTTGGGCTATAGTACAAATGAGTCTGCGGTGGCAGGCAGCCAGCTTGTCTAGAACTATCTTCGGAACTGCCCAGCTTTTACAGTTGTACAGCGTCTATGATACACATGTCGCGTCATATAAGTGTGGGTTTTTTAGCCAGAAGCATCCGTTATCTACAAATACACATTTGTCAAAATGACTGGAA
Source organism: Chaetoderma sp. LZ-2023a (assembly GCA_034401795.1). NCBI lineage: Eukaryota > Metazoa > Mollusca > Caudofoveata > Chaetodermatida > Chaetodermatidae > Chaetoderma > Chaetoderma sp. LZ-2023a. Next base: position 139,948,783 of record CM067370.1, read on the forward strand.
AGTAAGGTTTCCCGTGAGTCCATGACGAAGCGCGCATCAGTGTCAGAGGAGCGGCACATTAGTGATCTTCTTTCATTCCGTATGGATATATGCTCAGACGTTAGAAGACAAATCATATTTCGAAAATGGACTAAGACATACGAATAAGCGAACTTACACAGCACGGTTTACATATCATGAAAGGCTCTACATTAGTGATCCCTTGGTGAAACATATGCAACTGCGTTTGCCAATAGAGGGAACAGATGATACACATGTATTTCTATAAATGTTGATCGAAAGGGGACTGAAAAACATGTGAACAGCCCAGAATGCTAGTGCGTAAATCTACGTAATGTATCACTCTTAAAGATAACCGTTGTTGAACAGGATCCATAGTCACTTATGTAAGTCAGGGTCCATCTATAGACTATTTTCTAAACAGAATGCTCTAAATGTAAAGAGTAATTATTTCATAGTAGTGACACAATAACAAGTTCATGGTTCTTTTAAAATAGCCTTTTTTGCCATTAATTATATCGATAAAATAGTTTAGCGAAATTTGCTGAGCAACATTAGAGAAAGAAAATGAACGACGGCTAATGCTAAGCATCAACAGTTAGTGATCTCAGTTGGAGAGATAGGTGCTCATGCTCCTAATCAATCCTCTGCTTCTTAAAGTGCCCATGCATAAAGAAAAGTTAAGTCACCCAATATAGCCTGATAGAATTCGTAAACATTTCGTGGTATGTGTTGGTTTGTGTGCAGTTTAGCGAATTAACTACAAATGCATGCGCCATATTTAGCGAGCCTTTCTCAACACCATTTTGTTTGACCGTATTGTGGAAGCAGCCGTGACGATTTCCAGCTAGCACAGACAACAGAGAGGCCCATTTCTGGCTATTCCCCGCCCATTTTTATCCACGCGTCGGCCACTATGTCGGCTCCCTGCGCATTTGAGACGATTTAAAACTTTGAGCCATGAAGTCCCAGAATCCCAAATCACGGTAGTTGTGCAGGTAAGCGGTTGGATATTTTAAATCTAATTTGGCTAGTGGTTGTTTATGCGTATGAGAATAACAGCTCCCAGTCAAATTGGTTTCAAATTATTCAACAGAATGCTTAGGAAATTGTAAATTCACCAAGGACACAGAAATCAGACACTTGATTGTGACGTCAGCTAACAAGTGGCGTATGTTATTATAATGCAAGATGCTTGAGTGGCCAGATCCCTCCATAGGTTTGAATAATAACAAAGTCATATAAATGGCGTATACACGTCTGGTTAAAGTGCACATTGACCAATACATATACAGAAATGTATGTATTTCTTAGTTTATAAGAAGTTTAACATATGCATAGATGAACAATATAAAGATCGGTTGTTGAAGGAAAGTAATTAAGAACAGTATATCTGCACTTCCCAAGAAATCCGAACTGGCTATAAAATATTGTTCCAAGCACAAATGTTGTAAGATTTGCATAACATCATAAATATACAGGCGACTAACTATGGTTATTTGTTTTGCAGCAACTATTGCAGATCATATTTATGATGTCGTCCCGAATCTGTTTTGCGAGTAACACATAGAGAAATGGGTTTGCTATTGAGTTGGCATACACGATATATATAGCTATTACGTACACAGTCCAGTGATAAGGTTGTTCAGGGATTCCAATAAAAACATGAATGAGTAATGCACGACATGAGGCAACCAAGTTATAAAGCTGAAAATAATTATAGCGAAAACAATGCTTCCATCTGTACTACGTCGATTCTCCTGAGCATTCGGGGCGTTCGTCTTCTGTTTTGATACAATCACGTGTTTCGTCATGTTACAAATAATAATTATTAAACAGACGATTAGATACATAATATTTGTTAATCCGTCCTTGATGGCATAGTTTCCGTAGTAAATGCAGATTAATCTGCGTTCATTATTGACATATCGGAGGATGCTAGGTCGGTAAAGATAGGCTAACGGTGAAGCAATAATAGCGCATACAACCCAAATAGAAAAACAGACTTTCATTAAGAGTGACGTGGTAAGACGAGACTGGGCATAGAGCGGACATACAAGCTGGAGATATCCCGTGATGGCGAATACTGCAAGATGACTGAAGCTTATGTGGTTAAGCGTGGCCACGAAATAGACGATTGCGCCACATGACACGTTTGTGTTTGGATGGACCATGTATGGGAAAAGATACAGGACATTCAAAGCGAGGAGTAGACATGATGACATATCTACGCATGCCAGACTCGTGATGACAGTGAATGGTATAGAGCGCCATTTATCGGTCTTCCAGAAATAAAAGACGAGCAGACAGTTTGCCAGGAACCCGACGAGATACAGTGAGAACGGAATGCCTCTCAAAATTAGGGGATGGACATGGTCATAGAATTCGGCGAGATCCAATATATTGTTGTATTAAATTGTAAGTGCAACATTATCCGTATATCTATGCCAGCAGAGAATTTAACAACGTTGTTTTACATTGTCTGTGAACGTGTCGTATTATCCTACAGGTGTGCCTATCATAATCTATGGAGTGACGTTCCTTGGATACACGAGATTGATTCGGTATAACATCGAGGCGAAACTCGACCTAATTTAACGAATCGCACGGACAACAGGATGCTGGCAGTTTAAGACAACTGGTGTTATAATAATTCGCCTGTACCACCATTTATGTTCCCCGAAACAGTGGCAGTGTGTAGACTGTATGAATCGTCAGCAAGCTGGTGGTTCGTTTGTAAAACAAAAATGTTTGCATTATGTTACTTGTCCACTAAATTGAGAATAGTTTTCCTCCAAGATGATATATGGTAGAAAGGATGTGACACATACAAACATATATAATAAGAAGCATGTGTGACACGCTACTTGGATGGTTAGGCAGCTTTATCAGAAATGTCACAAAATTGGCAAACTGACAGACAGCCCTTTATATGGTTATGTTGATACAAAATGAAAGGTAAAGGGATGCTAATCTCATCTCAAATGTTGTATTGTACCGACAGATTATGGTATATAGATAGCATATCATTCATATCCTGTCACATGCCCTTACCTGTATCACTATTATCTGCTTTGTAATTTCCCTTAAATGCTGAACAGTGATCGTCGCCATTTTGTCTCGTCAAGCGATAGTGTGTGATGTCATGTATGTGCCAATGCATTACATTCTTTATTATGTAATACTCATCGTGTTGAATATTTTGGAACTAATTTGATTTGAAGCTGTTGCTTCCTAAGGCAACAACAACTTCCAGTCAAATTACTTTCAAAATATTCAATAGCTTAGCTGTAGGGACTAGGGATGCTTTTACACCACATTGTCAAACTATAGATTGCACCTCTATGACTGAGCGTATATACCGAGGCAGAGACACTAGGCTTGATTGGTTGAAAAGTAAATCACGACAGCCATCATAGGGTGTAGAAATGTACCAACATTTAGCTACTAAAGCCTGAATATCTTTCTTTAGCGGCATGATAAAAAGCTTAAAATTACCTGCATAGATTATGAGTGGTATATTAGATCATCTGAATAGCTATCAAGAGATGAGGTTAGTTATCCTTTAAGCTGTAAAACAAATCGCAAGAAACGATATGGCAAAACTAATTTCAGATGCTTCTTCTGCACGTATTGCCGAAGCCTGCTCTACCTTCTCTATACTATCATGCCAATATGGCTGTTTTGTTGAACATGTTGAGAATTTAAATACTTTATTTTAACGCTTTAACACCCACGCTGGCCAAAAACGGCTTCTGTAGTTATTTTGCGAAATGCCCATTTGCAGACCAAGAGAACAACAGCTTTGTAAAATTTACCACTGGAATGTCTGGCTCGGTAACAGTGGCACATTTTAAAACCTCTCTTGGTCTACAAATGAACACTTTCTATGAGAAAATTGAAGTTTTCCTGAACAATGTTGAGGGTTAAAGGGTTAAAATATTGATAAGAATGGCAATATAAGAAAAGTTTGTTATGATATTCAATTGGGACAAATATAGCCATAGCAGGATTATATTTGCTTTTCATGTCTCTTTGTGAGGCTTGGCTCGGAGGAAATTATTCTTATTTCTTTAGATATATATATATAGATTGGCAATGAATGTATCCATGGTGCAATCAAGCTAGATTCCATGCATATCTTACTAATGGACCATTCCAAGTTCATCCATCGATCGTATGACGTCATATGACGTCATAACCAACTAAGTGACGTGTATGCTGATGTCATAATCATTACGTCATAACTGATTCTATTTGACCCGTCTTTAACTCTTAATAGTCCGACACGTTGTACGAATTGTATGTCTCGACGATTTAATAAACATGCTGTTGAATATTTTGAAACTAACTTGACTGGACGCTGTTGCTGCTATAAGCAGTAACAGCGCCCAGTCAAATTAGTTCCAAAATATGCAATAGCTTGCCTGTATAGTTTTCTGGAAATTGATAGTTAGAGAGCTCAGAGATCCATCAATCCCAACACGAGCGAGGTGTGGGCGGGGCTTAGCTAAAAAGGGAAAGGTTTATTGAATGATCATCCCACGACACATCTTGATACATTTTGTCACCTAAATGGCGGTATTTGTCAGTTTTCTGATGTCCGATAACGGATGTAGATGTTGGCTATTGTGCTGCTAAAAGATGTTGCTGTCTAATAAGCAACATTGTTCTATAATACATCTTTCAAAATGGCCACCGGTTTTCCCTCCATAGGTTTTTGTTGTTTGTTGTTGTTTTGGGTTTTTTTTGGTGTTTTTAATTTGGGGTGGGGGTGGGGGGGGGGGGTTCCTCCATAGGTTCATGCTTGTTATTTATCTCCGTCGGTGAATATGTTAATGTCGCACAATGACAATATATGTATATTAGAATTGTCTATCACTCGAATATCGAGCAGGCTTTGTCTGCGTATACAACGTCTTCTAAAATGTGGATGTGTACTTAAATATCATTAGAAATACAATTACCATCTCTTATGTAAACAGCACCTCAAAGTATTCAAAATGCTACTAATATAGATTAAGATTTCTCAAGAAAATGCTACGAGATTCAGAAAACTATTTTTGTACATTTACTACTGAAATTTACAAAAAAACACCTTTCTGTTTTCCTACGAATGTCCATTTCTCAAGGCGGCTGCAGAGGATGGTTTGACCGGTTCGACCATGAATGCGTTAATTGTCAAGAAAAGCCAAATTTCCTGCTTAGTCACTGTCCATCTGCAGGAAAAGAGAAGACTATTTTTTTAATTGAACACTGAAATAACCACCTCGGTTAACGAGCCAATCTTCAAATTTTCACAAATATTCCTCTCTTGGCCTGTAAATGGACACCGCTCAATACCACTTCATAGGCCCGTTTGGCCGACTTACCCATTAAAGGGTTAACTCGTTAAAAGCGTGGCTAATGGAGGCTAGTAGTGACGATGCGTAAATAACGTTACTACTCAATCAAAACTACTCGTGTTTCTAATGAATCATGTCTCTAATCTAGTCATCTAATCTTGGATATCCTGTTTTAGCCGTGTTTTGAGGCTAAACTAATCGATCAGCGGTATATGGAGATGTAGTTAGTGTTCTAAGATGACCACAAAAATTAAATTAAATGTATACTGCCAAAGACCACGTAGTGCGAGTCATTCTGAAGGTTACTAAAATCAGGATTGTTCATGTGAAAGATCGCGTGGTTGCTGTAGGTTGTTACTGTTTTAAAAAGACCCCCACTTTGCTAACATTAGTTGATTGAATATCACATTTTTGTGCAAAACTAAAGAAGTAACAACACTATGGCAAATGATATCCTCAACGCCTAGAATGGCATTAACATCATTATGCAGATAAATTTGAAAAGAAATGTAACTTAAGTGGACTACAAATTAGCCAGGTGCTCTGATTGTATTAAGTTGGGACTGACCAGTGACAGCTATAGTTTTCATTCTAAGAAGTTTATTGGTGGCTGAATAACAACAGCTACTGTTAGCATACAGACCGGTTAGAACATAAAAATACAACTGTTTTTTGTAGGTGAGTGGCAATGACACACACTGACAATAAAAATCCCAACATCAGTTTTTAGCAGCACAATTTGCAAATCTAACATTAGTAATTCTCTAACCTGTTCTACTACTGTTTGGTTTAAACAGAATTTATTAATTTTTATTAATTTGTCTAAGTGGGGGCACGATAAGACAGCCATGTCTTATAACCGTGTCTCCCATACAGGTGATAATACAATGCAATACAAAACTCAAGGTGGCGGATTTAAAAAAGTAATAAATAGCATTTTGCCTAACCCTTCAATACTGAAGCCGCTGGAAAAACATTAAGTCGCGAACCATAGCAGCATCATCCTTGAGGATTTGCCACCGGAATATCCAGTTCGATAATTGAGCCAGTCATTCCAGTCGCAACCCCCCCCCCCCCACCCCACCCCCACCCACCCCCAGATAATGGTGTGCTCCGGACCCGCTAATAGACTGAAAGTAATGATGTTGTCTTAAACTAATTTGGTGTTAAAGGGTTAGAGATGTGTGAAATAACAAATTGTGTGAAGATACATATTATTGCAGCAAATAAACTACGAATGGCAATTTAAAGAAATTCTAATTAAACATGTGACGCTTCCTTTGGTTCTACTACTGTTTCGTGCTATTGGTCAACGATGTTAATCTTTTTACGCTCAAACCTGTTAAAAAATTTAATTTCTCAGAAAAAAAATTTACATTTGCAGACCAAGATATTATTTTTGAAATTTTACCACTGAAATGACTGGCTATCGAGCCTGGGTTTTTTTCAATCTAGTGGTAAATTTTGAAAATAATATTCTCTTGGTCTGTAAATGGTCATTTCTCGAGACCGCTGCAGAAGCCGTTTTTGCCAACTTTGCGTACTAAAGGGTTACGGGAACGTGTTACCGATACATTGAAAGCTAGAACAAATGTCGACTTACAAAATCAGGGGGCGTGGCAAATATTGCGTGCTTCTGCATAGGAACAACTTTAACCAGCTTAACCCTGAAGTACCAGAATCTCTTAACAATTTAAATTTAATTTAACAGGTACGTTGCTGAATATTTTGAAACTATTTTCATAGGAATCTATTGCTCCCAGACGGCAAGAACTCCCAGTTAAATAGTCAACAAAACGTTTCTTACATTATGTGATTCTTCGTATTTTTATCTTTCGTGATGAAAGTTTTGCCAAGGGTTACACTATCCCATCTGATATTTACTTGTTCCCGCTTTCAAAAGAGCGGAATATGAAACGCGCGAAATATGCACGTGTGTGTTGAAGACAATTTGACGGATATTTGTTGCTGCACAACAACGAACTACTGCCGTGTTTTCGCTAGGCAATCGGCATGATTTCAGCTGTAAATGTACCCTCTATTGGGCATATCTAAATGTAGAATGAATTTTGTTAATTTATTATGCTGAAACACTGTCTACGCATATGTTACACGCTAATTGCCCTACGGTGAGATTGGATTAAATTGAAATTTGAAGTAAGTAGCCTAACTTCTGCACGTTACCAGGCATTAGCGTAGTCGTCATTCAAATGACCAACTCGATACAAGCACTGGGTCGTTTCTTTACAGTTATGTGGTTGCTTACCATCAAAGTCACGGGCATATCCATCGTTTACTAAATAAATACGACGATGTATCTTTGTGAACGTATTTAATTGAAACGGCATATTACATCGCTAAGTCGGCATTTTTCAAATAAGATATTAAAAGTAATCATCTCCCGGAGCCGAATTAACCAGATTGAATTCGAAAAAGGATTGTTGTAAAGTGAATCCACAATGATATCATTCGACAATGCAACCGGCAATGTGCAGGTCCCTGATGACCCAATAAAGCTCAGATATGCGGCAGACTCATCTTTCCAATACGCTTCGGCGTTCTCTCCAGCCATCGTCTTCGCAAATGTCACTGTTAATAAGCGGGCAGTTTTCCTCGGCCTGCTTGTAACAATCAGCATTGGTCTCTGTCTCGGTACAGGTGCACTGTACATCGCAGGGAAGCTCGTAAATGTCAATGGGAACCCAGGACCTGGTGCAGCAGTAGAACAAGGCGGGGATTACGGTGTGGCTGAAGGTTTAAAGCTTGGCCAGTGCTTCAGTAAGCATTGTCTGGAAGAAGGTGCATATATGTATAAAATCATGGATTATTCTGTGGATCCTTGTCAGGACTTCTACTCATATGCGTGTGGCAACTGGCCCAATGTGAGTTTTTTATTAATGCAGATTTAACAACTAACAATGAATTATCATCTAGTCAATCTCGTCGTAGTTGTCCGCGCACTCACGCTAGAAATAACCGCAGCAGAAACAGCCGCAGCAGAAACAACATCAACATCATCATCAGCATCATCAACAACAACAACAACAACAACAACAACAACAACAACAACAACAACAACAACAACAACGTGTTTGACGACAAACCTCCGTGAAAAAGCCGTGTCTATCGTTGTTCATGGCCGGGATCAATTTTCGCGAGTACAGCTATATCTAATTACCATTCAAACTGATGTGTTGGCGCAGAATGACGACGACGGCGACGACGGCGGATGCGGCGGCAGCGGCGGTAGTAGTAGTAGTAGTAGTAGTAGTAGTAGTAGTAGTAGTAGTAGTAGTAGTAGTAGTAGTAGTAGTAGTAGTAGTAGTAATAGTAGTAGTAGTAGTATTAGTACCAGTAGTAGCAGCAGTCGGCGACGGCGTCTTTCTCGGCTGCAACATTGGTTTGAATTGTAATTAGGTAGGCTATATAGCTGTACTCGCGTAATAGTAATATGTTTAAACCTTGAAATGTCGTGAAAATGTACACTTGGCCGACTTTGTATTTCCGAAGGCCTGTTTTGGTATGCCATATGAGCATGGCGTGTTTAGAATGTCATATGCACATGAAATGAGAGTATGGAAGTCTGGAATGGATATATCCCGCTTCTGAATTTATTAACAGGTACATTCGGTAGATCCCGATGCCGGCTACACCTCGGTGTTACGTCAGTTGAGAGAGAAGAATCTGGATCTGCTGAGACGGATCATCGAGACGCCATCCAAGAGACAGACAGAGTGGTCTTATGAACGGAAAGTCAAAGTGAGTATGCGCCACTAAAACTTACAAACCATATAGACTAGGTCATCTAGGTCTTATTGGTCGAAAAGGTGATCACGATAAAATGGGTGATCATCTCGTTAAACAGCTTGCTTGTACGTATAGTGTCAGGCAGCTAAGCAAGATTCTTCCCACGAGCTATCCAATGCCATAGCTTTCACTTTTAATAGAATCTACTGTTTCAAGATACGGTATTGCGCATGGCGGCCATCTTGGACTTACAAGATGTAATGTAAAAACCTACACGTACCAATATCTCCCCATCGACAGTCACCCAAGCTACTTTAGCTGTTATCTTTGGTGCCGAGTTTCCTGGAGCAAGGAATACAAATACACATTCATAATGTGATCAAATAATTATATGCTTCAGGATTAAATCAACAGATTCATTATGACAATATCAGTTGAGAATTTGCTGGTGATTGGTGCAGATGTGACTGATCGTCGTCAACACCTCCCTGTGCCACATGTCAGTGTTGTCAAGATCAACAGTAAACAGACCCGCTGGCAATCCTCACAATCTCTCGAATCTCTCGAATCATTCGCTTCAGGAAAACATTTTCCAACGTATTAGTGAGCATGCTGTCTGAGAGCCATTTAATATGACGTCATAATAAGCTAATTGCCGCATAGGATGCAGTCATAATAATTACGTCATAAATGATTCTACTTGGCCCGTCTTTAACTCTTAATAGTCCGACCCGTATACGAATTGTATGTCTCTACTATTTACTAAACATGCTGTTGAATGTTTTGACACTAATTTGACTGAACACCGTTGCGGCCATAGGCAGCAACAGCGCCCAGTCAAATTGGTTCCAAAATATTCAATAGCTTACCTGTATAGTTTTCTGGAAATTGATAGTCAGGGAGTTCAGACATCGATCGATCCCAACACGAGCGGGGTGTGGGTGGATCTGAGATGGGCGGGGCATAGCTAAAATGGAAATGCCCATTGTCCGTTGCATGAGGAGACCCTGAAGGCATTGGTTCCATGGTGCAACATTAGGCATGTTGGGCATGGGCGTCTACAAGTACCAATTCTCAAGGTGTTTGAGGAACATAGTCACTGTGTTGTCCATAAAACTACCAACAGGTTTACGGGCATGCCAATGAACCAATGACATGTGCAGAGCAATGCTATGGTCAAGGACTCTGAGGTTCAGTTGGTTTGACTGGGAATCATTCCAGAAGTGGATGATCTCGTGCCTGAACAAGCAAACGTATTGAACGAGATTGAAGAAAACTAAATACTAAATCTCCCAAAACCCGACGTGCAATCATCATCATGGAGAGAGATGATTTTCCTAGCAACGAATGTTCAGCGAGTATACGATGAGTCTGGCTGATGTCATCAGTGATCTGGGAAACCAGTTCTTGAGGAATAACAATGATTATGACATATGATGATTTGAGCTAGTCTCTGGTGAAGACAGTGACGAAGATGAACTAAGGAAAGCCCACTATACCAAACATCACAAGGAACTACTATAACAGATTATTCACACTCATTTCATGAGACGAAGAATGATTTCCAGAGTACCACACAAAACAATCAATGGAAAAATAATGTTGGTCTCTTCTCTTATGTGTACATTGTCATGTAGCACAGGGAGAGTGACGTGTGCGTATTCGTCAAACACGAATGGTCCCTCCCCTCGCCCCTTTCATTCTCTTTTGGTGGGAAATTGTGCTTAGCAGAAGCGTATCTGTGGCCCAGGATACCCAGAAAGATCCCCTTTATTCCTATGATGTGGGGGCTTCGTGATAGTACTGCTGTGGATTGCTTGCTTTAATTTATAAGCTCTATGACATTTGACGGGTATGCTAGCATTACGAAACAGTGGACCTTTCCATTTTTAGCTATGCCCCGCCCATCACTAGCTAGGCTGCACCCACACCTCGTCGTGTTGGGATTGATCGATCCCCAAATGCCCTAGCTATCAATTTCCTGAAAACTATACAGGGAAGCTGTTGAATATTTTGTAACTAATTTGACTGGGTGCTGTTGCTGCCATTGGGTGCTGTTGCTGCCTATGGCAGCAACAGCGCCCCAGTCAAATTAGTTTCAAAATATTCAACAGAATATTTATTAAATAGTAAAAGCAAACAATGTGTGCAACAATGCATAGACCGTCTTCAAATATGCGTTCGTGACGTACCTATCGACGTCATTCATGACGTCATTCATTATGATGTCATTGTACACGTCAAGCAGTTCATTATGACGTCATATGATCGGTGGGTACTCTGGAAAGGTGAGTTGGAACACTCTAAGCCCGATAGCGTGATATAGATCACATATATCGCCAATACTGTTCACAACAGAAAATTAAGAAAAACATAGTCAGAGAAAGGTTGATCGTAAGAATAAGATCTAAAAAAACATCATTACATATGATGCCACAGCCATTCCTGGAGGAAGTAACAACACAATGCCTCCATGTCACCATAAGGAAACATACTGTGATACCGCCGCTGTGTTCTTCGTAAAGGGTAAAAAATCACCATCGTAGACATGGGACTGCTACCATAATATGGCCTGTGGATTCAATAACTCACCATATTCTTACCCAAACATATATGCGAATGTACCACACCTCCGCCTACGAGGACGCTACACAACTATTGTGTATGATGAGCCCATTGACTTAGAACAGTTTAATGACGCTGGGGGGGGGGGATAATCGAAACTGTTACACTCCAGCTAGAATAAGGTAAATAATTAAACAGAGTGAAGATGATGTACCCACTTAAGAAGGGTAGCCCCTTGGTGGGAAGAGTCAGTCCTGGTTTCCTCTAGCACTGCAAGACCCGTATTGAATTGGTTCTCGTGCATGCAAAAGGCGTGTTGGAAGTGTACGAAACTGTGTAGTTCGACTGAATCACCATCCAATAAAGTGGTATGTCACATTTCCACAGAATAGGCTGCGTTGCTCTGATTACAGCTTGCATTTCTCAATAAATCAGATCTACATTCCCTTCCAGATAGAAGCTTCAATCTTAGAAGAGATGATAATCTGGTGATATCCTGAATGATACAATAGCATTCATTGTCAACGTATGTAAACGTATGTCCAGGCAGAATGCCTTGGAGGCTGAGATATCGGTATTTATATATTTACGCTGTAGCTATCTTGGAAAACCAAATGTCAAGTGTACTGTGTCATTTGAACGTGGATCTTATTAAACATTCTAGGCCACAGATATGGCTAGCACGTAAGAAACGTGTGTTACTTTTGTCGGGAACCACCACATCATTCTCAGATTTGCTTGTAATTTGCCTGACTATTGCACCAAACCGTATTTGTCACGATGGTTTCCTTTTTGTAGGATTTCTTCAAGTCGTGCATAGACAAATATGGTCGGATGCTAACTGCTGGCGACCCTTTTATTGAGAAGATCATTAAGCCGATAGGTGGCGCGTATATCTTTGGCACATTTGACAACGAAACATGGGATATGACTGATCAACTAAAGAAGGTTCATGTGGACTTCTGGACGGACATCCTGTTTTCCGTGGATATTGGCGTTGATTGGAGGAATCGCCATCAACAAGTTATTTTGGTAAGTAAAGAAAATAAGATGCATGTCTATTTAGGATTAAGCCCAATCTGTTGCTACGCAAGGATTAGTGCACCGTCTTTTTTAACCTCGTGTCTGGCGTGTCTGCGCGGAACTATCGGTAGAAACATAGGGAATCTCCTTCACTGTTCGCTCCACTGGAATGGTACCGGTGGAAAAACTAGGGAAGCTATCCATAATGGACTGGAGAGAACAGCATAGCTAGTTCCTTGAGGGGGACCTAAAATAGTGCCCCAGTATAGGCCAAACAAACACTTCTTTCTCGTCTTTGACTCACTCATCAATGTTATTTACTTTTGGGAATTTGAATCTACAATTTAATCAAAAATCGCGATTTTTTTTGCAAAATCGATCGCGATGTTTCAAATTAAAAATCGCGCAAACCTCACTACCCATTAGACAGAATGTGTGTGTGTGTGTGCGTGCGTGCGTGGGCGCGTGGGCGCGTGGGCGCGTGTGCGTGTGCATGTGCGTGTTGATCCGAGGCATATTTCCGGAATCCTATGAACTAGAATCACCAAATTTCTTAAATACATTGATATTGTGGCTAGAAAAATCTTTAGTTTGGGCAAAAGTCGAGGTCACGGGGTCACTTAGTGCATCCTTAGATACACATTTTAGCCATAAATCCGGAACGCAAATAGGTAGAATCACCAAATTCGGCACACACATTGATATTATGAGTGTTTAGTTTTGAGTCAAAAGGTCAAAAATCGAGGCCATGGGGTGGGGTGGTCTAGGTGCATTGTCAAGACGATATGACGTGCTGACTCACGCAAAGGCGTGAGTCAGCCTCTCCCTTGAGTGCATTCTAGTTTTATAGTAAACGGCTTGCTGTAAGCAACGCTTTTCCTTTTATATTAGTAACCGCCTGCTTGGACAAGGTGTCAATCGATTTATCGATGTGATATTTTAATTGTATGCGAATTGTGTTTATATCTAGATTCGGCCAGAAGGCAGCCTGAACAAATTGTTTTATACCGATGTACATCAGCAGAATGTAAGTACCGCCACTTAATTGCTCCCAAAAGTGCATCATTTTGTTCAACGGTAATAGGGTAATAATTAATATAGTAATGTGGAAATCTGTCGGTAACTATGAAATTCCCATACCCTATATACATGTCACACAGGCACGCACGCTTGCACACACTCGTGCGCACCCCGTGTATGTATGTGCGTCCGTACGTGCGTGCGAGAGAGTGAGTGAGTGAGTGAGCGAGCGAGCGAGCAAACGAACGCACAAGCGAGTGAACGAGCGGGCGGTCGGTCGGTCAGTTGGGAGGTTGGTCGATCGGGCAGGCAGGCGGGCTGGCAGACGGGAAAGCAGGCGGGCAGGTGGGTGGGTGGTGTGTGTTGGTGTGTGTGTGCGTGTGTGGGTGCGTGGACGGACGGCCGAGCGAGCGCGGCGGGTGGGTGGGGTTGGGTGCGAGCGAGCGAGCGAGGGAGCGAGTGCTTCGGTATGCACGCACGGACCTGCACGTGTGTTGGTACACGCACACACACAAGCACGCACACGGACACGCACACACGCACGCTCTCACACACGCACGTACACAATTAATCGTATACGTTCCTGCACATACACCCGCGCACACGCACACACATACATACACACACGGAGACACATAGGCACGTGTGTGTGTGTGTGTGTGTGCGTGTGTGCATGCGTGCGTGCGTGTGTGTGAACATATGTGAGTGTGCGTGCGTGCGTACGTACGTGCGTGTGTATGTGCGTGCGTGCGTGCGTGTGTACATATGTGTGCGTGCGTGCGTGCGTGTGTGTACACGTGCATGTGTTACAAAAAGCACTATAACTCCGTAATATATAGCCTATAAGGCAATTGTCAAGTCCTGTTTTAGAGCTGGATTTCTGATGTTGTGTTCTTCATCGCTAAACATGTTTATCACATCTTAATGACAATAAGTAGATGCTTTATCTTTGTCTTTCACAAATGATTTATACAGATTGTCGATGATTTATGTGACCATTCATCTTTAGTGATAACATGTGAAGGTGCATGCAGTGGCCGTTATTAACAGGTATTTCTATACAACTGTGCTATTGCTTCAGGTGCTAGATGACTACAAAACTTACATGAAAACAGTCGCACGTCTACTCATCAGGGATAGCGGAATACCCATGAACGACACGGAGATGGATGAGAGGGTAGACATATTTGTCAGCGATGTAATTGAATTTGAAACTGAAATATCGAGGGTGAGTAGTTGATCTTTGCCGGGTTTGCCCTCACATGGAATATTTTCGATTGTTTCCATAAATAAATGTATACCCTTGGATGCCACTTTGAACATCTTTGATTCCCGATCGGTTCAGCGAGCGCCATCTTATAGCCTACTTGTCCAGTTTCGATAGAGAATAGGCCTTACACTATAAAAATTGAATTAATATCACACTAATGGCAATTTGGAGGCCTTTTACTTTTCCACGTTATAAGTTGTCCAGCTATACCGTGCCATAATATACCAGATTCTAATAATCATTACCGACATCTGTCCCTCCCTAACATTCCGTACACGACTTTCATTGCGCAGAAACCCATCTCCATTTCATCCAACGGTAAACCATTCCCACTACTCAACGCGCTCAACAACCCACATACCAAAATAATTAAATGTTCTATAAATAACCGGTGACAGGTATAGACACACATAGCATGTCCTCTCGACTACGTGATTAAAACCCACCACCCCCTTTCAACCTGCCGGGCGAGTCACCCATTGGAACATATATGAGCATGTTGTGCCATGATCCTCTGCTCTCTCCTGATTTACGCCTTACAATGGACCTTTTCGGTTTTAGCCATGCCCGCCGATCGATCCATGAACTCCCTGACTATCAATTTCCAGTAAACTATACAGGTAAGCTGTTGAATATTTAGAAACTAATTTGACTGGGTGCTGTTGCTTCCTATGGCAGCAACAGCGCCCGGGAAAATTTGTTTCAAAATATTCGACAAAATGTTTATTAAATAATAAAGACATATTAAGCGTTTAAGACCGAATAATTCGAGTCATTCATGCTGTAATTGATTATGACGTCATCCTACACGTCACGTAGTTGATTACGACATCATATGATGGATGGATAAACTGTAAAGGCGCATTATCACTACCCACATCTATCCTACTATAGGCCTAGTATTGCACGAGCATATTTATTGTGACATGCATAAGACCACATCATCTGTTTTACCCTTTCAGCTCTCTACACACCGTCCATTGACCGACTGTAATCTACGATAATTTACCCTGCACTAATCTCCATACAATACCCCGCCAAGCATGCCATTCCCTCCGGATCAGAGTGAAACTCACCGTAGAACAGTTCATCATACACTAGTATGGCATCTGTTTTCTATGATGATGTGCATCACCTACTAGGGCTAAGATGTCTTAAAGACAGAATGTTTTATAAGCCTTTGGTGTCTTAAAATAAAAAAAGATTTACAAACTACGTTTTCTTCCTTCTTTCTCGCATTTGATGTATCGCTTTGTCCTCTGGTACATTATCAAAGTTAATTGAAATGTACATCATTTAATTATTATTATTATTATTATTATTATTATTATTATTATTATTATTATTATTATTATTATTATTTTAGTTGCTAAAGGGCAGTCCTAATGTGAAAAATGCATATGCTAATTGGAACAGGATGACGATTCAGCAGTTGGACACACTGTCTAATAACGTGGTATGTACATACGATCTGCTCGCTATAGATCGAGGAATTGGTCTTTATGTCCATAGGCCTACATGTTATCTAATGGCATGATCTAATTATTTAAGCTGTAAATAGTATTATCAAACTATCTTTACCAGATTAGTATGCGATACAGAGGAATGGAAATGGGCCCTTATCATAAAAGGTCATATTTGAGGAATTTCATGTTGCATTTGACTAGTTATTGTATGCAAAAATGTATGGCAATACAACATTAAAGCGCGCTATAGACTAGACATATTAGTGTGTTACCTGCACTCTGTAGTTCTTACTACATTGCAACGTTATAATGTAACTTTCCAGTTTCAGCTATGCCCCGCCCATCCCTAGTCAAGCTTCACCCACACATCGCTCGTGTTGGGATCGATCGATCGATCCCCGAATGCCCTGACCAGCAATTTCTAGAAAACTATACAGGTAAGCTGTTGAATATTTTGAAGCTAATTTTAACTGTGCTGTTTCTGCGCATGGCAGCAACGGCACCGAATCAAATTAGTTTCAATATATGCAATAGCTTACCTGTATAGTTCAAAATGTTTATTGAATAGTAAAGACATACAATTCGTACAACAACCCTTAATCCGTCTTCTAGTAAAATTGGTACTATTGTAGCTATCTGTGTATGGTTGTAGTTGTGTGACCAAGTTGTCCAAGACAACACCACTATTCTGTATTATCGCTTTCAAAATGAACACCAGCCTCTTGTTTAACCACTGAACGTGAATTTTGGCACCCTATAGCAAATGATTATCCCACTGCTTCGACAAGTAAATCATCTAAATCTACTCTTCAGATTAACTTCACGGCAGTCCTATCTGATATGTTCAATACAGCCGGTGTAAGATCATCCACGAAAGTTGTTGTCTTTAATAAGATCTACATTCGTAGGCTTGCTAATTATATAAGCAACCTGGGCTCCGATGGGAAGAGGTAAGATTATATACATTTTATTTATATTTCTAGTATTATTAGTCTCACAACGTGCTGTCACGAGAATATTGTTATTGTCAAGTGTGCGTGCGCGCGAACGTACGCATGTGTCACACATGATGTGTGCGTGTGCGCATGCGCGTGTGTGCATGTGTATGTGTGTGCGTGCATGCGTGCGTGCGTGCGTGCGTGGGTGCGTGCGTGCGTGTGTGTGTTGGAATCCCGAGGAAGTGTTTAGATTTGGATAAGATCAAGCTCATCGTCATTGAAAAGGTAACAAATTATTCCGCGCGATAAATCAAATTCTACTAATGGGATCTTAACCAAACTTGTGTGAAATGTTACGGTCCCGAAGAACCGTGTTAATTTGTGAGTCAAAAGATCAAATGTCAATGGTCACTTAAAGGATCGGAAGTGCGAGTTTAGGAATTCTTCGGAATACATGTTCCAGGAGTGGAAACACTAAAAAAACCTTAACAACTTCTGGGTGGGTGGGGAGGAGTGGCTGCATCATCGTATGTACGATTCTACACAAAATTGCTGGTAATCTCCATTTATTAACTATAATACCTACTTGATAAAATAAGCTTGAAACAACAACAACAACAACAACAACAACAACAACAACAACAACAACAACAACAACAACTACTACTACTACTACTACTACTACTACTACTGCTACTACTATTAATAATCCTACTACTACTACTACTACTACTACTACTACTACTACTACTACTACTACTACTACTACTACTACTACTACTACTACTACTACTACTAATACTGCTACTACTATAACACAGTAGTTGTAGTTATGATGATGATAGTATTATTAGTTGTGGTAATGATAATGGTAATAATGGCAATGACCATAATAGTAATAATAATTGCGTAACTAGCGCTATAAACCACAACAACAACAACAACAACAACAACAATAACAACAACAACAACAACAACAACAACAACAACAACAATAATAATAATAATAATAATAATAATAATAATAATAATAATAATAATAATAATAATAATAATAATAATAATGATACATTATATAAATAAGAATGCGTCTTCAAATATGGACGAGAAAATCTTATATAGGCATATATGGCCCATACACGTTGTACAAAGTCTATGGTAACTAATTCGCTCACCGCCGCACGAATTACATGGAAATAATGAATGTTTTATTTTAACCTTTCTGCTTTTACAGCGCAGTAGTTGCTCTACCCTTACTGATCTGACATATTTCACATTGGCATACACGTATTACTAAATAACAACTGTATGAATTATATACAAAGTGTGAGACAGAGACGATACCTTCTTTGCTCTAGCCATTTGAGCACAGTTCCTTATTCACGTGTAATGGCCGGTTCGACAGTACGGCGCCATAAATACGCCTGTGAACGGAATTCCATTAAGATTTATGGTAATCAGACCTCTATTGCTAAAATAATGGAGATAGAACTTTCTAATTTTTTGCATGTCGATAGTTCTTTGGGAGCCTTATCAACCTGTCTGTTCTAAAATCTGGGGTAATGGCCGGTTCAGACAAAATGGCACCATAAATACGCCTGTGAATGAAATTCCATTAAGATTTACGGTAATCAGACCTCCATTGCTAAAAATAATGGAGATAGAACTTTCTAATTTTTTGCTTGTCTGTAGTTCTTTTGGAGCCCTATCAACCTGTCTGGTCTAAAATTTGAGGTAATGGCCGGTTCAGACAGTATGATGCCATAAATACGCCTGTGAACGGAATTCCATTAAGATTTACGGTAATCAGACCTCCATTGCTAAAAATAATGGAGATAGAACATTCTAATTGTTTGCATGTCGATAGGTCTTTGAGAGCCCTATCGATTGATATGTATGAAAATCTGGGGTAATGGCCGATTCAGACAACATAGCGCCTTATATAGGCAATTGCGGGCGAGTTTTCATGTTTTTCACTACTCTTTTCTTCGCTACAATATTATTTCCATGATTTTTTCTTTAAATATTGCTCGAATGTAGCCTATTCATATTACTAAACATCAAACGTGCAAACAACCCCGTGGTCGACCGACCAGCGCAAGACTTACACCGTTTCTATTACCATCGTGAAAAATCCGAATGTGTCGAATGTTTCGAATGTGAATAAGGAACTGTGTTCAAACGGCTCTTTGCTCTCCGTGTTCGCTGAGTGATCATAGCATCATAAGGTCAACTCAGACCGCGTGCTAGGATACAGATGCGTTCAACGTTAATAAGCGTTTCTTAATTAGTTATATAGTGTGTAATTGAACTCTTGACTGCTAATCTTTGCATTAATTAACAATGCTAATGATAACAAGCGACCTAAGAGTCTTGACGATCAGCTGTCTGAGATTTTACGTTCGTGGGCCTGTATGCATGCCAAGTACTTATTTTTAAAAGTGTTCAATATATTTGGTCTAAATAGCTGAAATTAATTATAGATGTGTTGGCTGAATGATTTATTATTGATTCTAACAAGGAACCTAGAATCTCCGTAATGCATTGTATCACAAAGTGTCGCCCCGCACCCCCGTAATGTTGCGTGAATTATGAAAGGTGCATCGCGTTCGATACACCTCGCAGCTTTAGTCCACGATGCACAGGTTGGTGGCAATATGAGGCAGAGCTTTGAGAATACAAACTCGACAACATTTTATGTTCTGTTTATTGAAGTGTGCAAGATAGGTCACAATGACCTATTTGTGATACATGGCGCACATTTAGCTCAGGTTTTCTTACTGCATAAGAAAATCTCTTAAAACTACAGCCCAAACAAGAACTTTCTATGATATTCAGTAAATCACGAAGAGTAGGTCATGATGACCTACGTTTGATATACGATACCCCTGCAGCATAGGCGTACAAAGCATTCATACACCAATTTTGGCTTGGATATACAAATAACGGGAATTAATTTGATCTTCGGTGAACCGTAAAGATCAGATCAAATTGGCCTACTTATGAGATGTGACGCAGCTTTGGGGTACAATGTATCCATGCACCTAGTTTAATACTGTACACGAAAGCCTCTTGAACCGGCAACCTGTACAAGAATTGCTTATGATGTTCAGTGAACTGTGATATATAGATCACGCTGACATATTTTAGCTGCATTGCGTTATAGACTGCATCCATACACTGCGTCTGCTTACTATATATAAAAAAAGTCTTGAAACGATGGTCTGGATAAAAATTGTCTAGGATGTTCAGTGAACCATGATATATATGTCACGCATGGATCTAGTTTTGATACAACACACCATTAGCCGACAATGTTTCCACCCACCAAATGTATTTACGTTACATCAATCAATCAACCTATCAACCAATCTATCAACCAATCTATCAACCAATCTATCAACCAATCTATCAACCAATCTATCAACCAATCTATCAACAACCAAACTATCAACCAATCTATCAACCAATCTATCAACCAATCTATCAACCAATCTATCAACCACTCTATCAACCAATCTATCAACCAATCTATCAACCAATCTATCAACCAGTCTATCAACCAATCTATCAACCAATCTATCAACCAATCTATGAACCAATCTATCAACCAATCTATCAACCAATCTATCAACCAATCTATCAACCAATCTATCAACCAATCTATCAACCAATCTATCAACCAATCTATCTATCTATCTATCTATCCATCTATCTATTTATCTACGAACGAACGAACGAACGAACGTGCGAACGGACGAACGAACGAACTAACGAGTTGAGCGAGCGAGCGAACGAACGAACGTTATTGGCATATCAAATGCGCCATGATGCAAAAATTTAATAATATATTACAAAAATGTATATAAACAAAATATATACCAAAAAGCAACAAGGTCGTGATCAATGATTGCCAATGATGTGAAGTAAACTATGAAATATAGTAATACACTGACCTACTTTTCATAGGCCATACCTTTATGCCACAATTCAGGCATACACCAAGTTTCATTACTTTCTATGAAAAAAATATTTCTTAAATGCGTGGTAACGTATGGTCGAAGGTAACGACGAACCAAGTTAGAAGCCCACAGCTCTTAATATAACAAATGCATCATCGAAGTATTATTTTTCCTATGGTGAGGAAATTTTCAGGTTTGTAGGCCTGTTTATTCTTTTGCCTTTCTCGTTTCAGAATTGTTCACAATTATTTCCTGTGGCGTTTGGCCATTGCATATACTGACCACTTATCTTGGGATTACATTCATGCGGGTCAGAAATTCTACATTGACAGTACTGGTAGTACTGAGCTCCGCACAGCTTGGCAGACATGTTTTGGCTATGCATCTCACCGACTGGACGTTGCCCTCAGCGCCATCTTCCTGGGTGTTCATTTTGAAGAAACAAAGAAAATCAAGGTTGCTTAAATTAACTTACTAATAGGGTCTGGGAGAATTGTGCGTGCACGCGCGCGCGCGTGTGTGTCACAAACGATTAGACCTACATATTTGGGCGTATGCTTCACTAAATGAAGTGTGCTTTGAGTGGTTCAATTCAAGTTCATCTCTAACTTTATTAGGTAGAACCAGTCCATATTCTCGTGTCCATGCCTACTACCTTTTCTAATTTATCTGGTTGAATTATCACTCCAGTACCTGATTGAAAATTTACTGAATCAATCCATCGATAACTGATAGTATATAATAGCCGGGTTCAATCGATCATCACCTCTTTGTTAACATTGAAATTTCCCCTAGACCTAAAACCAGCATCTCTCTTTATAATAGGAGTAATGTCAATTGCATATATTTCCCGTTTGAATAGGTCCTCGTGACCGACCATTTATCTTATATAAACTAGATGACAGGTCGCCTTACACCTGATACAGCTAAGCTAAATTGTGATTAAGCTACCATGTATGCACTAACCATAATTATATTGCGGCATACTTTACATCTTATGAGCAGCTATGTACCGAGGCAATGTTGACATATTATGGTTTGTTCATACCGCATATACGTGGGATATGATATTAACATTTTTACACTTTAATACATAAAATATCAATAATTCATTATACATCACTTAATGGACCGTTCAAGTTTTTGCTAAGCCCCGCCCACTTCAAGCTAAGCTCCACCCACACTTCGCCGTGTTGGGATTGATCGATCCCCGAATGTCCTAACTATCAATTTCCTGAAAACAAGTAAGCTGTTGAATACCTTGTAACTAATTTGTCTGGGTGCTGTTGCTGCCTATGGCAGCAACATCACCCAGTCAAATTAGTTTCAAAATAGTCAACAGAATATTTAATCATAATCATAACATGTACAGCTTTGTAGGGTATTGTATCCTATTATTAGCTAATCTAATAAATTTGGTGATGAGCTACATTATCTGAGTCATTTTTTATTACATGCTTTGTCTAGAGCTTGATAATTATAATATACTGGATGTTGAATAAATAGTTTATTATTATTATTATAATTATTATTATAATTATTATTATTATTATTATTATTATTATTATTATTATTATTATTATTATTATTATTATTAAATAGTAAAGACATACAATTCGTACAACAAAGCATAGCCCGTCTTCAAATATGCCAAAGCATAGTCTGTCTTCAAATATGCGTTCGTGACGTACTTATTTACGTCATCCATGACGTCATAATGACGTCCTTCATTATGATGTCATTCTACACGTCACGTAGTTGATTATGACGTCATAGGATGGATAAAGTGGTAAGGTCTATTCGCAAATCACCTTAAGTTATTGATTTACTACCAGTGTAGCCTATGTATTTCAAGTACACACATCCAGCCTCTGTGGATAAGATATATATATATTTAACGGTTCAAAACACCATGTATATTAACTTTATGGAAAAATGTCAGATTCTCTGTGCATATGCACTATTGTGCTGCGGTGGAGCATTAAAAACAACAACATTTGTCACCATACTATTTAAACATGCATTACATAAAATCGTTAATATTGTCATCAGAATTAAGTACGAAAGCCCAGGAGGCTCATTCGAAATTCAAAATTCAAAATTCGATATTCAAAACTCGACTTCGAAATTCAAATCTTAGATCAGCCAATCACGAGCCAGTTTACATCTATGTAAATTTATGCCAGCCAATCGGATTTCTAGGTCACGCTAGGGTACGTTTATACTAGTTTACGTTTCTGCTAAACGTATGTACGTTTGAAACAATCATGGCGCAAATGAAGATTGCTGTTTCGGAAAGAGATGGAGAGACATGTGCGTTCTTCGCGGTTGCAACTTTATCGCTTGAACAACTCGGTAACTCGGCTATTCCTGTTGCTGATATATGTTGGCCGATATACTTATATGCCTATATACATACTTCGGTGGTAGTTAATGCCAGGATAGAGGTCACACTTGAGCAAGGCTACCTCTATTGCTGAGGTATTGCGTCCCGGGTCTAAAAATAGCATCCTGGCCTGTTTTGTTAAGAAGAAACTTAATGCGTACGAATGCATGCGTCCGTGGATCGAATCTAGACATAATAACACTAACTAATACCATCACCCCTTGCTCTAAAATTTGGGGACACTCCACTAAACCGACAACCCAATAGTCCGACAATTTTACCCACTTGCCAGCCCATTAGTCCAACAATTATAGCCAGTTAGTCAGACAAACCAGCACAAGCCGCCCACATGCACGCCCACCCAACCCACCCACCCGTACATCATCATCATGGTCGCTACCAAAACCAGTAGTAACAGCAGCAGCACGACCACCTCCACCACGCCCTCCACAACCACCACCGCCACAAGCAGCAGCAGCCCACCACCACCGTCGTTGTAGCCGCCACTTCTCTCGATAAAAACGAGCGAGAATATAATCCACATACACATTTCCACAAAAAAATGGTGATTTATCTCTGCATGATCTAGAAATCTGATTGCCTAGCATAAATTTACATAATTGTAAGACGGCTCGTAATTGGCTGATTTAAGATTTCAGTTTCGAAGTCGAGTTCTGGATTTCGAAGCCGTGTTTTGAATTTCGAAGTCGAGTTTTGAATTTCGTCGTCGAGTTTTGAATTTCGAAGTCGAGTTTTGAATTTCGAAGGTTGAATCTTGAATTTCGGAGTTTGAATTTAGAATTTTTAGTTTTGAATTACGAATGAGCCTTTCCTAATTAAGGATGATCCAACTTACACCATCTGTTTGTACCGTTATTATTATTATTATTATTATTATTATTATTATTATTATTATTTTTATTATTATTATTATTATTATTATTATTATTATTATTATTATAGTTAACAGATATAATTGAGAGCATGAGTCAAGCGGCATTGGAAATTATCGAAGCCATCCCATGGATGGATGATGAAACAAAAATAATTTCAAAACAAAAGGTAACAATAAGTAACTAATATGGTGTCAATGTAACTTCGGTGGCTCAATCTGCCATATCTAAAGTATGCTTCAGGTCAGATGACACTGTATTTGAAAGAACAAACACGGAGCATGGATATAACATCTATGAGATCAACTGAACGAAATGAGAAAATAAACCGATCTACCAAATAACCCGATAATATATCCTCAACAGTGGGATAAATTGCTAGCTAGGCCCGCCCATTTCTAGCCACGCTCCGCCCACGTCTTGCGGGTGTTGGGATCGATTTATATACCTTGAACGCTGAGTTCTCAGAATCCCATTTTCAAGATAAATATACAAGTAAGCAGTTGAATATTTTGAAACTAATTTGATTACGTTATGCTGCTTATGACAAGAACAACGTCCAGTCAAATTAGTTTCAAAATGGTAAACAGAATGTTTATTAAATAGTAAATCCACAGGTTCCCAGCCTGTGTCCAACACACCAACCACAAATAACAAGGACAACACACGAAGCGTTAAAAGCACTGTAACTAGTTGATACTAGGCCGAAGAAGCGCATAGCAGACTATTGTGACCTTTGCTTTGAAGGCGTGGGGGCCCACTCGGCCCTTCCAGTCACAAGAGAGTTAACCTGTTAGTTTTAAAATAGTAAACAAAATGTTTATTAAATAGTAAACCCATCACAGACATACAATTCGTACACTTGGCGGACTTTTGAATGTTCATGACAGAGCTACGCCATTTGTTATGCGTTTTGATTGTGACGTCAGTCTACATACTGAGGCAAGGTTGACGTCAGATAATTGAGTGACAGGTCGGATCCATCCATTGTATCATATTGTGTGCGTTTATTACAGATCGAGGGCATTCTGTATCAGATTGGATATCCAGACTACATGGCAGATCAGGATGAAATAGACACGATCCATTATCCAGTGAGTACATAAACAATCTCAAATACGCAGTCATATTTACTATCAAAGTTAAGGAGCAAAGATGAGTAATGGAGGAATCTAGTTTTAGCTATGCCCCGCCCATCTCTAGTTAAGCTCCACCCACACTTCGCCAGTGTTGGAATCGAGCGATCCCTGCACTCTCTGAATCCCAATTTCCGGAAAATATACATGTAAGCTGTTGAATATTTTGAAACCAATTTGACTGGGCGTTGTTGCTGCCTATGGCGGCAACAGCGTCTACAGCGCTCAGTCAAATTAGTTTCAAAACCCGTTATCAATTAAGCGTTCGTGACGAACTTATCTCCGTCCAATCATGACGTCATTGATTATGAAGTCATCCTACACGTAGTTGATTATGACATGGTTGAAAGATAAACTGGAAAGGTTCATTGTGTCATCTTGAATGTGCACTCGTGATTTAAAATGATATGTAAGACTACTCGAGTAAGGTGACTCATTTAATATTAATTGGAAATGCGTTGAATATTTTATAAATTCGTATGGCACTCATCGGCGTAAGCCGCGTAACTCAATGTTGTATAACATTATATGTGGGGTTAATGGAAGGGTCCACTTTTAGCTATGCTCCACCCATCTCTAGCTATGCTCCACCCATCTCTAGCTGAGTTCCACCCACGATTTCCCAGTGTTCGGATCGATCGAAACCTGAACTATCAGAATATCAGTTTCCAGAAAACTATACAGGTAAGCTGTTGAATATTTTGAAACTTCTTTGAATTTGACTGGGTGTTGTTGCTTCCTGTGGCTGTGGGAGCAATGTTTGTATGTATGAGTACTGTATTCTGCGCATGTAGTAGTAAAACATCATACAGCTGCAATCAGTCCTTCCTCACATTTGACGCCCTCGCATGGTTTTGTATTTGCTGGCGCCCAGTAGGACAGCGGCGATGTATTAAACATCTAGTTTAGTGAATTCTTAGAAATTATGCTGTCTGGCCATTAGTGTCCGTCGATTGTGCGTATGTGTTTGCGGTAGCAGGAATCGAGTTTATCTAGAACTGCCTTTAGAACAGCCCAGCTGCTACAGTTATACGGCATCAAGGATACACAGGTTGCATTGTATAAAAGTAGTCTTTTTGCCAAGAGCATCTTTGATCTATGAATCCAAAGCTTCGAGAAGGACTGAAAAGCTATATTCCCAATGACGCAGCGTGCAGATATGTCAGCGGTACTGCAGAATAGTGAGCCGAGGTTTATACTTTTCCTCTATGCTTTCCAACCACGAAGTGGATCGTCAATTTCATTAGCTTCATGCTTTGTCCATAGGTATATGTTGGGGAACTCTGTTTTCAATTCCTTCATAAACAGGTTCTCATTCTTTTATTTTGTTTGCAGCTATTGGGAGTAGTTCGTCATGGGTTTTTCTCGTCTATGGTGTCCACATCGTCCGCATATTCCATCTCTAGTGACAGCTAGTGCCATACCCACTATGGACACTGGGGGGTTTGATCCTGTGGAATTTTCCCGCATAGATTTCAATGCAGCAGTAAGGTAGCATGTGAAGAGCACCGGGGATAATCCATCTCCCTTCCCGAGTCGATTGAGATCTCAAACTCTGCAAACTTCACTGTTTTGACCCATACTCTAAGCTTGGTGTCTGCAAGCAGTGAGCTGATTAGTCGCTGCTCATCTCCATTGCAACTGGCCTGGTACAGTACAGATTATGATCTCTGAGCGTTGTGTCGAAGGCTCGTGACATGTTAATACCCATTTTGTGGTAATCTCAGTGCTTGGGCCTGACTACTGACACAAACATGCGATGCTACGATGTCTGCGCAGCTGCGTCCACGTTTAAAGCCACTTTGACATAATTCAGTGAAGTCATCGCTCTTGTCTCGGATGTGGCACAGAGTAAAATTGGATAAGATCTTCCGTATGCTAATGAGGAGCACAATGGGCTGCAGATTGGCTGGGGTTGGATGGCAGGTGATTCTTGGGCTTAGGTAGCACGAAAGATGTGTCTTGGCATACAGCATCGATGGGATGGTGGCACATAAAGGCTGGATTGATTAGGTGCGTGATTGGTTTTGAGATAATGTCACTTGCGCATTTGAATAGTCCATTGCTCATGTCACCCGGTCCGGATGCACGTGGATTTTTCTCAGGGCTTTCAGTGCCTTCTCAACTTCTGCTTTTTTAATTGGTGTTAGTAATTGCTAGGTGTCACCTGAAAACGGATGCAAGGGCTTATCATCTCATCGTGGTCGGTGAGCTGTTCCTTAACCCATTATCGAATTGCGTCCACTTTGCCATAGTCAGTAACGATAAAGTGTTTTAGAGCTGTGTACAGTGAGTCGGGGTGTGTAGTCAGTAACTGTCAGGGCTAGGGCTACCCGGAACATTCTGTGACAGATATTCGTGGCAGTGATTTCATCTGCTAGGGAGTCTGTTTGTTGAGTAGCAAGATCTTTTAAGAGTTCGCTGATGTAACCCAGCATATTATCGCGTTCACTACATCGTTTGGTGTGGTCTTAACTTTTGCCACTTCGATATATTCGCAGCCATAATGCTTTCTGCTCTGATGTTAGCTATACTACTATAGGGGCATCAGTATACCTACTTCGGTTGGGGTTTTTTAGAACTCCGATGGTGCTGCTGGCTTTTGGTTCCATACGTGTGTGTGTTCGTGTTAGGGCTTCGCTTGGATCGGAGCTGACGCCGATGTTAACTATCTGCTCCTCGATGGCCTTTTTGTATGACATTTGAGTGTCAGTGTCGCTAATGAGCTTGGGTTGGTTGTAGATGGCCCTACCCTCTTGCCGGGTATAGCATTTGTATATTAGGCACATATGGTTCATCTATATGCGTGCAACGACTGGCTTGTGTTCAGAATTGAGGTCTACACCTCCATAAGTACGAGCATAGCAAAGTAGGCGTTTTGCTTTTATTTGACATAGTATGACTCTTATTGTAGCCTTAGAGCCTGTTGGGGCTTTGCGATCAGCAATATGCCCTGTCCATGTTGTCCGATTACGGCAATGGTGTTTGGAAGTCATATGTGTGGCCAATATGGCATTGGAACTAAGGAATCTCACCAGTGTATCTACATTGATGTTACGTGTGCCCTCTCCATATGACCCCACGCATAATCTAGGTACAGAATTCTTGTCCGCATTGCAGAGTTTACCCAACTTGGAGTTGAAATCTCGAACAATTGTCATCTGGCTGAAATAGTAATGGCGACACTCAGGTCTGCGTAGAAGGAATTTAATGTTGATGGATTCTCTTTGGCTTTTTCAGCAGTTGGGCCATTTGCGTTGATTATGCTACACTTAGTGGTGATACGTTTTCGTTGTTATAGTCAGGTCGATGAATGCAACCCGATCACTCGAAAACTAATCACACGGTCCAGAGCCTAATTAGTCGGATATGTGGCCTCTCTTTGCTCCATCAGTACTAGCATGTTAGCATTTACTGATCTGAATGTTTATTAAATATAATTCATGTAACTTGGCGGACTATTACACGTTTATGACGGACTTAATTACGTCATTCATGACAATTGATTATGACGTCATATGATTGATAGATTGATTGGATTTCTCTATTACATGTGCAAATTCACACTAATTGCTTGAAAATAAAATTATTAAAGTGTCATGCCTTTAGATGCTTAAATTGTGTGCCTACGCGTATTGAAACGAAATAGATCTTAACAATTGATGATTTCATTGCGCATAAATTAATATGTTTTAAGTTGTGAAATTGAATTAGAGACACGAGTCCCTAATTCAACATTGCAACTAAAAAAATTATATTAATTTATACGTAATGAAATAGTCAATTGTTAAGATTTATTTCGTTTTATTACATTGAGGTACGCAACTTAAGCCTCGAAAAGTATACAATCTTAACCATTTTATTTCCTAGCATTTTGGTGTGAATATGCACATTTAAATATTACTAATAGGAAATGCGTTGAAATTCTTGTGAACATAATTTTTCTTGGGACATCGAGAGAACGCTTCAAAATCAGCGTATTTTGGTACTGTATATTTGAAAATGTGTCTAGATAAGTACCTGCCATATATCACATCGTACATCTTGGAGTTAAAGAAAGTCAACTTTAACATAGGTAGTCTAAAGACTTGGTAGACTAAAGACTCGCTCTTACATTGTGGCAGCGCGATAGAGTTCCTGTGGCAATTGCCTTGTAATATGGGCACCCTCTCTTAAGAGCAGATTGTGCTAGTCCACAATTATGTTGTGTAGGACAGGTTTGCGCATATTCTCTATTGAGTTTATTTTTGTCTAATGCAATGTCACGCTTTAATAAGATTCATGCGTATCCTGATCCATGCATTGTAAGCTGCACTCCCCTATCAGTCTTAGCCATTGTAAGCCCACTTCTTGCTTTCAGCTGAAGATAAGTCGAACTGATTACTTCCAGAACATGTTGAACATAAATGTATTTAAGCGCGCTGAGTGGAACACATACCTTCGCTTTGGCGAGCACCGCGGCCAGTGGAAGGGCACAACTTTCTCACCCTATCTAATATACTACCTCTACTGGAATGAGATTATCGCACCAGCTGGGATTTTGCAGTTCCCGCTTTATGCACATGATCTGCCACACTACGTGAATTTTGGGAAACTAGGAACCTTCCTCGGACACATGATGATACACGCCTTGGATGGGATAGGTAAGAGCTCTCGTGTTACTATATGTAGGTGATGTTGATGTATGGCAGCGCGCGTATACGTGGGTGTGTGCACGTGCGTGTGCGAGTGCTTAGTTTCAAATGAACATAGTTTTCATTTATGTTATCAGTGTCCATTATACTGTCGATCATACCACTAAATTTCTAACTCATTACCCTTTCTACAAACAAACAAACATAAATGTATTGAAAATGGTTGATTTCACATAACAGTACTGGCATCTCAGTGGTGAAACAGATAATTAATACCATGCCCGTTATTTATACATTTATCGTGTTCTAAGTCTTATTTTCGTTAAATGAAAGCAGAAAATTAAAGTAATAAAATACAGTCAAATATATATCTACCATGGGTCGTTAGGAGAAACTTAAATAATAAGATACTCTCTTGGCTCTAAGACAAATATTTGATCGCCCTAGGAACCCCAAACTTAAGATAAAATCAAGAATAGCTTATAGCGTTGCTAATAGGCCCCAATGAAGGAATGGGTGTAATGTCGCAATACAGACATATTATCTTACCCCCAGGAAGATACTTTCTACCTAATGGTCACTATCAATATGTGGATGGAAGGCTCACTTCATGGTGGTCTGAGGAGACTGGTCAAAACTTCACTCAAGCAGAGAAATGTATTCTGGATGACATGAACAGCAACACTGCAGGGCCATTTATTGTTGATGGAAAGAGAGAAACAGTGAATTATTTATTTATTTATTTATTTATTCATTTATTCATTTATTCATTTATTCATTTATTTATTTTTTTAATACTACTACTACTACTACTACTACTACTACTACTACTACTACCACTGCTGCCGCTGCTGCTGCTGCTGCTGCTGCTACTGCTACTACTACGACGACTACTACTACTACTACTACTACTACTACTACTACTACTACTACTACTACTACTACTACTACTATAATAACAC
Source organism: Chaetoderma sp. LZ-2023a (assembly GCA_034401795.1). Lineage (NCBI taxonomy): Eukaryota > Metazoa > Mollusca > Caudofoveata > Chaetodermatida > Chaetodermatidae > Chaetoderma > Chaetoderma sp. LZ-2023a. The sequence goes on from CM067370.1 coordinate 139,980,130, forward strand.
CACTATTAACACCGCCACACTGCCGCCGTCGCCGCTACTGCTACTGAATTGTGGTCCGAAAAGACCGATGGCCTCTCAAACAAACCATCGAAATTTAGTAGAGCACGTGACCTAAGTCATGAAATAAGAAGTGAGAAATAGGTATCACTTTTATTGTGACTGCGGCGAAGATTTGTGTTTGAGAAATTACTTAGGCTTATATTTCAGGCTCAATTCAGCCTATTGAAACTATGCTTGAATACATTGCTATGCTGTTAGAAATCAGCGTGGGGACATTGAGGTCACAAGGTCAAAGGTGAACATCACTGTGATATTTGCACAAAACTATGTTTTACAACATTATGTTTTTGCGTTTAGCTACATTCCTCAGCTAATATTTCATGATTGGATAATCCTATTGGAACTAAACTTGGACACATTTGTTGGTATGACATTTGTGATTAGCATGGTGACATTAATAATATTTGGAACCAAACGTTGATACATTCAATGTTCACTATTCCATCGTTGCATATTCGGTTACAAGACAATGTAGCGACATTGAGGTCACAAAGTCAAATGTTAAGTGCAATGTAGCCTTTTTACAAAACAATGGCCATGGTCCCTTAAACTTTATTACAGAATTGGGTTTGCAACGTTACGTGTTTGCGTTTGCCAAAACCTCTCAGCTTATATTTCAGAATTGATTAAGCCTATTGGAACTACGGTCTGGAGCACGTTGTTAAAAGTTATGCTAAGAATCAGATTGGTGGCATTAAGGTCACAAGGTCAAGGTCACTGAACTATGTTTATCGGCAATGAGGACAAGCAAGACATTTAATTCGGCATAACAATTGCTACACCTCACAACTGACAACATCGGTATTAATGAGTTCAATGTAGACGGCAAGAACATCGTACACAGAATGCAGGTAGTAGTTTCTCAAGTTTAATCGTGCCAAGTTGAATGATTTCACAGAATTGACGTGAACATACTTAAAGCCTTAACACAGGATCTAATATATTGTTTAATAGGATTTGGGAATTCACAAAAGTTGTCTATTAAAGGCGGTGGCCTCATAATACATGTGGTATTTGCATCGGGTTCCATTCTACATATACTCTCTACATGTTATAATTATAATAACGTATAATATGATAATAATCACAATACCTCCATCGCCAAAACTGTTACTTAGATGTTTCCCTCTTATGTTAGTTGGAACGCCCTGAGTAAAATACAGAATTCTGAAACTGAAACGACTATGATAAATAGAAATTGAATCTCAATCCCGTTTCTGTTTAATAGCAAAGTTGATTAAATTATTTTATGACATTTCAGGTGAAAATTAACCATACGAGTGCTATGTGGACCATTGCTGAGCTTGGTGGCCTGAGAATAGGATATAAGGTGGGCCTCCGATGTCTGGTTAGCCTACTCAGTAAATAATTATACTATTAGTTAGTGAACGAAAGTTAGCAATTATGCATATTGGCAATATATCGATGGTGGATTGCTATTTTATTCATTATTTGAATGAAGTCATTTTATATACGTATTCTCAAACTAAGTAGAGCAAAAACCTAGGCGAGTGACAATAAATATTTTTAAAGAAAACTGATTTAAAATAACTTTATTATTAGACATTCCTGTGTACCCTGCCGCTAAATAGTCCTATTAAATTAATCAGCTGCTCTGCGCGCGGTAATTGTATCGGTGAGCGGCACATCGAATACAGAGTTTGATTGGTACGACGAGGTGGCGGGTAAATCCACATTCAGCACAACGCTGCTTCATTATTAAGCCATGTATACCTACACGAAATCGTGCACAAAGTTGACCACTGACTGTATCGGATCATTGCTTTATTTGAGATACATCTGTGATTTGATTCTACTACAACATATTAGTTGCATGCTGTGATTCTTTAGCCGATGATTTCCACGTTCTATATTACAGGCATTAAAAAAGTGGGAGCATGAGCACGGAGAGGAACCACGGTTACCCAGTCTCAACCTTACAAATGACCAGGTTGTCTTCATTGCAGGGACACAAGTAGGTCATTGGTGTTTTATGAATAGTTTACGAGCATCCGGTGGCTTAGCTCGCAGATGCCTCATTAGACTGTCAAACTAACCTAATGCTGAATAGCTCCCAGTCCCGGCTAAAATGATGAAAATGGTATTGCAACAGGCAATGGGCCGTTCCAGTTTTTGCTTTGCCCCGCCCATCTCTAGCTAAGCTCCACCCACACCTCGCTGCTGTTGGGATCGATCCCTGAACTCCCTGACTATCTCTAGAAAACTATACAGGTAAGCTGGCGAATATTCTGAAACTAATTTGACTGGTTGCTGCGCCCAGTCAAGGCAGCAACAGCGCCCAGTCAAATTAGTTTCAAAATATTCACCAGCATCTTTATTACATAGTAAAGACACATTCTGACAACAACGCTTAGCCCGTCACCAATTATGCGTTTGTGACGTACTTATCTACGTCATTCATGATGTCATTAATTATGACGTCATCCTACACGCCACGTAGTTAATTATGACATATGGTGGATGGGTAAACTGGAAAGGTTCATTCAGCTCTTCCTTTTGAACTCTAATATGAAAATCTTACACGTGTCAGCATAACAACTAGCGTTAATACAATACTATAGTTTCTACTTCTACTAGGTTCCAGCATCATAATTAATTCTTATGAGATTACTTCATAGCGTCAGTAAAAGGTTCCAAATGTTCAGAAGTAGTACATTTTAAAATAAATTATCAATGTGAATCATTGCTCCACATCCAGCTGATCTTTCAAAATGTTTACATATTGGGAAATTATTACTCTAGATGTTATTCAATTTTTTCTTGTCTACTAAAGCTGTTAATCTGAAAAGAATAAATAACATTATGAAATTTTAAGACAGTATCATCTAGTCAGAGTCAATAACTGCTGATCAGGATATTCAATCATATTTATATCTATGACGCATTCCCTAAAGAGAAGGGTGTGTATTACAATTATTGCCATACCCTTGGGGCATCCTATGTGCCAAGTTTTAATGGGTGTACCTATTTTCATTAACGTGTTAACCAAACATGATACCAATATTTCTGTTCGATTTGATCTTGGCTTGTGGTCTTCCCGTCTCTATCCCTAGTTCTATCACCACAACCCCGTTTCTGTATCTGTATCCATGTCCTTATTAAGAATCTCTGGGTAAATATATATATAATATTCAAGGCATTCCACATTTTACATTTTACTACAGAAGCCATTTTGGTCGCTTTTACCATTAAATTATTAAGTTGGCAGAAGAGGGGTCAATACAGATAATATGTATTTGTTAAAAATGGAGCGACATAGACAAACAACAACGATAATCAGATATTGCTAGAGCATGCCCACCATTCTGCCAAGCACATTCTCTATCTAAACTTGGTAAAGATCCCTTCAATAAACCTCGAGTTATCATCCATAAACGCAATATTACGCCATTCATTAGGTCACCGTAACCCTGGCCTTTGACCGTTTGATTCCAAGATCGATAGGGTTCTTCGGATCACCATACACAAGCTGTCATGCAAGATTTGTAATGTTCCCTTCCATAGAACTCGAGTTATCATCCGGAAACGGTGTGACGTCACGTGACCTTTGATCGTTTGCCCCCAAAATCTATAGGATTCTTCGGACACCCAAAATCAATCTTAAAACCAAGTTTCGTAAAGGTTGCTCCAGTAGCACTAGAGTTATCCCACCGGACAGACAGACGGACGATCGGACGAACGGATGAACACGGCAAATATAGCCCTAGTTTCTCCATTTCAAGACAACAATAAAGCTCTTGAATTACAAAGAATTACTCGTGTGTGGTCTGTAAGTGATAAAGAGTGGTGAAGGGTTTATACACAGTCTAATTAAAATGTGATAATGACGTCAGGAACGTGTTCCATAGTCGAGCTTTATACGATACGCCGGAAAAAATCAATATCTGCCTTATTTTCTCGAAGACACGAAGTTGTGTGTTCGTCTAGCAAATGTTGGACATAAGGCACAGACTTTATGTAAGCGAAATTCATAGAATTATGAGTCTTTGAAATGAAATCATTCTTTTCAGATTTGGTGCATAAATCGACGTGACATTTCTGCTTACAACCGCGTCAAGGGTGGAGGTGTTACAACAAATTTCATGTAAGGAATTTTAAACTTGTCCAAATATGCCGAAATATGCCATTGAAAATAAATTGACTATAGATAAGTTATTCTATTCTTTTTTTATACTTAGACTACATCAACTCAGGAGGTTGGTTTAACCCTTTCATACCAAAGACGGCCAATACCGTCCTCTACAGTTGTCTTGAGAGATGCCCATTTGTAGGCCAAGAGAAGAATATATTTTGAAATTTTACCACTGGAATGACTGGCTCGGTAACCGAGCCAGTCATTCCATTGGTAAATTTTCAAAAGTAGTCTTCTATTGTCCTATAAATAGACATTCAGGAAGCAATTATTTTGATTTTCTTGACGGAATTCATCCATTAAATTATTAAAATGTTATTTGCGGTACTGTCAAACCAAAAACATGTAGTCGCTATCTTGTGGCGTCAAAATGCATATGCATATGTATACTATTTATTTGGTTACTGACTCGTATTAATAAGCCCTCTAGCTTTTGTTACCGCTTAATGCTGTTGTATGAGGTGGTCAGATAAAACAGGTTTTGATTTAGTAATGTGGTTAATAGTTGTGTATACATATTTATATGTTTCAGAATTAACACAGTCATGTCGAATGATCATGATTTCGCGGACGTATTCAAGTGCAAACCGCCAGCGCCAATGGTCAAGAATAAAACATGTCCTGTTTTCTGATTGTGTATCTAATAGACTACTAGAACAAATATTATCTTCACTCATATCTTTGCAAACTTGCTTGGCCAATATTCACTTTAAAGTTATCCTGACGCATTAAGATTAGAAAATATTTAGAAAAATTCAATGACGGTCGTCTTCTTCTGAGCAGCCATTTTACTTTAATATTTGTGTGCGCCATTATTTGGGATTCTATTGTTCTCGCTTCTGCCCAATGCTCTGTATAAAACAATTTCCGTAACGCTAATGCTAGTCATATTGCTGCCTCGGTAGCCTGAGTGTAATACACGTGAAACTGACAGGAACTGTACTGGCACTGTACTGTTGGTCTCCGAGGTCAGCGGATATAACTGTATATCGTGTAGTAAGTGTATAGTAGTGGCATGAGTCTATTGAGATGTCATGTGAGCTGGTGGGTGCGCGCATGCGTGTGCACGTCTCTGTGCATGTGTATCGAGGGATCTTCGTCACGCTTGGGTTGACGGTCCACGGCTGGGCTTGTGCTCCAAATCACGTCTATCAATTTTGGGGTCAAAATGCCAAAGTCCATGGTTATGTAAAGGGTACAGATACCTTGCTCGATACCTTAAGTTCTGCTGAAGTGATCTTGATCAATCATAGGTGACTGATTGCAATTGATGTCCATGTGAAGTTATTAATTTTGAGGTCAAGAGGTCAACGGTCAAGGACATCAAAAATGGCAGCCCAGGATTCTAGACAGATGTTTCATCAGTTGCAGAATCCATTTTATCTATAGCAAATACAAGCATTTCAACACCCTATGAGTAGGAGTCCAGTAGAACAAGCGTTATTGAAAACATTATAATTTGAAAACAATATTGCTGAAATTGGCATACATCTTTGGGACGCTACAAGCAAGCGTTCACCAAAGCTTAATGAAGATCCCTTCAGTTTTAAAGTTTAAGAATAACGACGACGACGACGACGACGACGACGACGACGACGACGACGACGACGACGACGACGACGACGACGACAAGAACAACAACAACAAACAGCACTCCGTGCTCGCATTACCCACCGCGTCTAGCGATGCTGGTAAAAGTGTGAAGTGGCATCAGCTCTCGAATGGCTCGTGGCACAATGTGTGATGGTCTAAGTTTAAACGCTGACGTGACGTAGGTGAGAAAGAGAATCACATATTACTAGATCTGTATATATATATATATATATATATATATATATATATATATATATATATATATATATATATATATATATATATATATATATATATATATATATATATATATATCCCTGCATATATTCAGATTATTTGTATAACAGAAAACCTATCTGCAATTGCCAAACATTACGTTGAAAGCTTCGAAGTGCAATGTATGTGTAATTAACAATAATGTAATGCTTCATATGCGACACGTGAACACACACGCGTGTCTTAAATAAACACATGTAATCGATAAATAAATTAAATCATTGTCTATTGATTGGTAATGGCATTGATTTATAGCCAAATAAAATTAATAACTATTACTGTAGTCACATATATGATGCATAGGCCTACTAGTTAGAATCATGAGTGTCATATACCACTTCCTCCCCCACCCCTCCGCACACGCAACACCTCTCTCTCTATCTCTCTCTCTCTCTCTCTCTCTCTCTCTCCCGCCCACTCTCCCTCCATCCCTCGCTCCCTCCTTCCATCCCTCTCCCCATCTAAAATCTATTGCAGAAATTGGAAATCGCCAACTATCGGTCACCTGTACCATGAACATTTCAACTAGAGAGTCCTCTAAGTAGAACGCTAATGTTTGGCCAGAACTGCAACAAGAACATGGATGCTTCCTATCAAATGTGGCTAAAATCGATCAAGACATTTTAAATTGCCCATTACTTTATAATGGGTGTTGTTGGCGGGGAAAAAAGATGGCTACCAACTCGTTTATCTGACGAAAAATTTGAAATCGCCATAGATAAAAAAAACCTATATAAACCCAATTTCATCTTCAAACGCAAAAAAAGCAAATAAAAAGCAAATATGGTCGTCTAACACTGAATTCTTATTGGTCAATGGCGGCCATGTTTATTTTAAATATACTAACTTCTCATGAACAAACTTGAATGTCCCTAATGATATTTCCAAAAGTTCGGCCCAATCTCTTTAGCGGTTGGGGAGCAGTCGGGTTTTTTAATTTAGGTAATCCAAGATGGCCGCCAAAGTATTTAGGTATTCAAGAACAAACTTCTTTCAACTGGTGTCCTAGATAATGTTTCGTGAGTTTTGAACCAATCTTCAAAGCGGCTTCGGAGTAGAAGATTTAAAGACGTTTCTAAAAACCGGCCAAAATCCCAGATTACTTCCAGCCACATTGCCAAATCAGCTTACGTTGGCTCACTATGACGCAAAGATACTTCCTACCAAATTTGGTTAAAATCGGTCAACTGGTACTCGAAGTCATTTTATATTTCTTATTGCTTTAGAATAGGAGTTTTTGCAAGGTCACCCACCAAATTACTGATGACAATTTTCGGATTGAAAAGGAGAGAGTCCAAATTAAACACGAGCCAATCATGTGTGCTGGATCAGTTTTTAAATGCGACAAAGGCAGGTGCAACGTAAATAACTATATTGTAAACCAACACACATTCCAGAGTTTCAAACTAAGAATGAATATTATATCCAGATAAATATGCATTGTGATTCTGAGAATGTAGTATATTTGATCAATTGTGCCCTTTGCCAGAAACAATATGTTGGTGAAAAGCAAAATGCATTTAGAGTGCGTGCAAGACACCACGTTTAGGATATAAACGCTTCAGCAGGTTTTGGATAGTGAAGAGGATAGTGAAGAGGACACGAGTTCGTTTCGGAAAATACGAGAAGGCCATTGGATTATAAAACCCCAAACAAAAGCACCATTTGGAATAAATGTAGATTCAGGAATAACACAAAAGAACGAAATTATCCCATTTCAGCTCATATATATAAGAGACGTAGGCCTAATCACGAAAGATGAATATTCACAGCTGCAATCTAAATTAAAGGAACCGATCAAAGCACGACCAGTAATCGCTTATAATAGAAATCCAAACCTGAAAGATTTGCTAGTAACATCGAAGTTAAACCTCACAGTTCCTGATAACAATGACAAGATTTCATCCCTCCATACATATTCTTAAATAAATTGAAACCCAGCCAAAAGCAATGGTGGAGCAACTTGAAATCATATCCGTAGGACATCTTTTAATTTTGTATGTAAAAAGGTGTGTGCGTGTATGCGTGCGATTGTGTGTGTGCGTGCATTCATTTATTGGTATACGCGTGCGTGCGTGCGTGCATGCCTGTGTACGGGCGTGTCAATGTGCATTCGTGCGTCTGTTCGTGCATGCATTATTGCGTGAATTCATACATATTGCATGCATTCGTGCCTGCATTCAGGCATGCGTGTGCGTGCGTGCGTGCGTGCGTGCGTGCGTGCGTGCGTGCGTGTGTGCAGTTTCTGAATCATGTAGGATCAATCCCAGCCTTCACCTGTTGAGGCAACCCTACCATTTAGTACACTTTACCCCAATCAATCTCAATGGGGCCACTAAGTAAATCTAAACTTGGTCTCGATAAAACAAATGTAGGCAAAGAAACTTTCAATTAAATGCATGTACCAGTGCGTTTTTCAGTGCTAAGACAGACAGACAGACAGACAGACAGTGCGACGGACGGACAGACACACAGGCGTGCAGGCAGACAGACAGACAGGCAGGCAGCCAGCCAGACAGACAGACAGACAGACAGACATACAGACAGGCAGGCAGGCAGGCAGGCAGACAGACAGATAGACAGACAGACAGACAGACAGACAGACAGGCAGGCAGGTAGGCAGGCAGGCAGGCAGACAGACAGGCAGACAGACGGTCGTCACGAAATTATAAGCTCCCTTCGCCATTCTGGGAATGTGAGCTAATAATGGTACAAAACGTTGACACAATGAATGTGCAATGGACTCGTTCCATTGGGACCATATCACTTACATCTAGGTTACAACGCCCAGTCATATATCTACCCCAAAAATCACCAAATCATGGTAACAGTTTAAATGATTAACACATGTTAATCAGACGGGTTGCCTTTTCTGCGATTTTTCTCGTAATATACAAGATAATTTTTTTTATCTTACGGTGTGAAAGATTCTCTTTTTTATCTTTTTATCTTTTATCCACAAATGCCAAAGTCGTCGCTGCCAGTTATCCTGATAACAAGACTTATTGGACCGGTATAGTACTTGACCAATACTGGGCCAATGCTCACACAAGAGATCGTATGCATATAGGGTCCATTCAATTTAAGTTTAATTTCATTTACATATCGGCGACACTAAAAATTCGCATCTGATGTAGATTCAGTTTAATACATTGAGAAGCCCATTTCTTAAAGCACCACTTTCTGGACCGTATGAGCTGGGGTGGGCGAGGAGTGGGGACGGGTGGGCTTGCACGCCAGCGTTTGGCGATTGCAGAGTCAAAAGACTGAATGGACCGTACATGTATTTCACTGGAGGGATCCAATCTGTCACTCATGTAGCTGACGTCGTCAATGACGTAAGTTCGCCAGGAAGGATGAAAAGTCAGTGTACTAATTAGTTAAATTAGTTTCAAAAAATGCAAAAGCTTACCCCTATAAGTGCCTTGAAATTTGTAGTTCTGGAAATTCAGGGTTCAAAGTATATAAATCGATTCCAACATATGTTCTAAGTGGGAGGAGCTTGGCTAGAAATGGGCGGGACATAGCTAGAAATAGATCCTTGTGTTGGTTGTCATTGGAAACGAATATAATATATATATATATATATATATATATATATATATATATATATATATATATATATATATATATATATATATATATATATATATATATATATATATATATATATATATATATATATATATATATATATATATATATATATATATATATATATATATATATATATATATATATATATATATATAAAAGTATATAACTGCTAATATATATGGCGTAAAGATGAGAAGTATTCTTCATTTCGGTGACCTGGATAAGTCGTTTTGAAATCGCTCAAAGAAGTGTTGTGAAATTTTCCCAACTAAGGAAGTATTGTATGGATGGCTATACATGGCCGTCTCCCAAATATGCATTGCTTTGTTACCACACTTTCTTCCGTAAAGATGAATAAAGTAATTGTCTTTCCAATACCTGTAGCTGTTTTCACCAAAAAGGAGATGGCAGTTCTCATAACCAGGTTGCACCATTCTATTTGAAGGACCGATGAAAATTTTATCTGGTCTGGCATTCAGGGAAAGGCGGAAAGGCACGATGATAGCATTATACGCCCACCTATTATCCTTGTAGTCAGTTCTGTAAGAGTTGTAAAACATATGTAAAAACTCGGAATCAGATGAAGCAAGAATGATACAACTGGCCAATCCGCCATGGGCAGTCTCCTTGCCAGCTGTATAGGGACGCATTCGCAGTGGATCTACAGACCGTAGCACAAACACATCTGAATCCAGGTAAATCCCACCATATTTTCTCAGTGTTTCCAGCCTAGCGACATCGGTTCTGTGCTCGATATAGCGATTTATAGGTTTACCATTTATCGAACTCGGAGCTACTTTCTTTACCATTTGTATGATGGGAACAACTTGTTGCACCTTGTCCCACCACGGACCTACAGGAAAATTGTCGTAGTGAATATATATTTTCTCAGGATTTTGCATAATATACGCACTGTATATACTTATTAGATGGACGATTGATAACGCTCTCTCCTTACCAAACCAGACGTAATGTATAATGTTAGGAACAACAAATAGATTAGGATTCACGACATCGCCGAAACCATTTAGTGACAAGCGGACAGCTTGTCCGAATATTGACCTCAGACTCTGTATTCCGATTGATTTATAACTGTTGGCAATGCTGGTGTCAGGTTTAATATAGAATAACGTGTTTATGTCACAAGTTGTTTTCGGTTCCTCTGCTATAGATTTCTTTGTTTGAATTTGACATACTCCTATCCAGCACTCTGTATCTGCTGTAGTGAGCACCCGCTCACGAGGCCCGGTACCTCGAGAAAACCGCTGCAAGCTCTGAACAACTAAGCTGTACTTATATCCTGGTTTCATCATGATGAATTCATTGCCATAGTGTTTCCCATCAAAACTAACGACTCCGTCAAATCCTCGCAAAAATTCAATATCATTCACTGCAATGGCACTTAGATTCAAGAAGATACCCCCATGATGTTCTAAAATAGATACCTTTACATCCTCCATAGATTGGCTCAAAAATTCCGTGCTCTCCAAATTAACTACTTCAAATTGTTCCAACTCAAGTGTGCGAGTCCAATGGAATCCTACTGGCGACTCCAATCCAGGGCCAATATAGAATATAATTTTCTTAGGTTTATAAAATCTATATGCAGATTTAATGCTCATAAACTCCGCAAATGTTAGGTCGACCCTTCGTGTTTGATTCCAGAAGAAATAAACCAAACGTGGCACAAATCTACTAATACGATTGGTTGCTGTTTTATTGTAGAGAACATACCTAATGATACCGCCCACGGGTGAGCTGTAATTCAGTGATACTGGCTCTAAAATGTGCACTGGGCTGAGTGTCTGCATCACTGATTTCTGCATGTTGGTTATAATTGATACGTTTCTGTAGCGTTTAGCTAATTCTCTAGGGTATTTTATGAGGCGTTTTGCAAGAGCTCCTAGAGAAGTTGCGTCAGTTACAGATTTGTACCATTCATTAACAAACTGTGAATTCTTCGGTGAGCGCATTAAAGCATTAGACAATAGAGCACGAGTGAAACCTCGTGGCAGTTCGAATAACTCTCCACCGAGCATATCTATAGACTGAAGCACAACTCTATCCAATGTAAGCATTATACCGCCATGATTTTTTAAAATTGACAGTTTCGTTATAGATTCCTTATAGTGTTCATTTAATTTGATACCAAGTTTAAAAGCCGTAACGTCATACGTGACTTTTTTTAAAACAACTTTTGGCGACACCTGTCGGATAACTCTCAACCAGTATGACTCCTCCCACGGCCATGTGACAGCGTGAAACATGATTTGTCTTGGCTTAAGAAAACGGATCGCACTCATAACAGAGATGAAATTATGAAGAGTAAAATTGAAGTTCTTGTCGTTCACAATATAATGCACGATGCAGTTGTTCTCGTGTATAGGTAAAGAGACGTGAATGGTGTCAGGATTCATGTGCCAAATCGGTGGACTATTTTGTTCATATAAGAGGTTCCTGTAAATAACCAGCATAAGAATTACTCCAACCATTACGGTGAAGAAAAATATCTTAATTTGGTACGTCGAAAACATTTGGAGGAGCAATGCGCTCTTAGGGGGTTTATTTTTCATATTCCGTATTTCATGTTTCAAATTTTTTATGTTTTTGGCCTCGTTCCAGACATCCATTGCTGCAATAATAATAATAATAATAATAATAATAATAATAATAATAATAATAATAATAATAATAATAATAATAATAATAATGGACAAATCACACAAGGGATGTCGTCGTTTAAGCAATCACTTAATGGATTAATCCAATTTTAACTTTGCCCCATCCATCATTAGCTAAGCTCCACTAATGCTTTGCCCGTGTTGAGATCGAGCGACCACTGCACACCCTGAATCTCAATTTCGAGAAACTTATACAGGTAAGCTGTTGAATATTTTGAAACTAATTTGACTAGGCGTTGTTGGTGTCATAGTATTATATATAGTATTCAACGAATGTTTATTTAGTAGTAAAGACATACAATTCGTACAAACTGAAGGACTATTAAGCGTTTATGACGGACTTACTCACGCCATTTATTAAGTAATTGATTAAGACATCAGCATGTATGTTGCGTAGTTGATTATGACGTGATATGATTGACTGCGAGACGTGATTCCTCTATTATTATGTCATAATGAGCAATGATATAGTACGAACTATTTGAACATCGAAACACCTTTATATCTTAGGCGTGATTTTTGGCACATTTACCAAGTCATTCATTTATCAATCAGCATTGACCAGGAAACACGGACCACGAACGGCAACGCCAGAACTTATATTGTGGGAGATGGGGTGGGAGGAGGGGGGGGCTGTTGATAACCTTGATAACCTCTATGTTATTCTGTGCAATTCACAGACATCATCTGGAAATTATGCACTATTTTGTGATACTGTTGGCATCTTGTCATTTTCTTTGACATCTAAGACACTTATTTCAACCACTTTAAATTTTCAAACAAGGTCCTGTTGTCTACGTAGTATCATCGTCATCAATTTTATCGTCTTACACGGTACCGGACGCAAACGAAGCTGGTATAAACTTAAGGCAATTTAATAATATGTACGTTATACCATTTCTCAAGAATGGGGAATTTGTTTTCATTGCTGAGGACAACGCAAACTTTGTTTCGGACACCGTTGGCGGCAAACACGGAACAGGTGTTGTTGTCTATCAAAAAGGTTCTGTACTCTGGGAATCCATTGCTCCAGCTTAAGCATGAGTTTATCCATCAAACCCCCCCCCCCCCCCACCACCACCCCCCCCCCCCCCAAAACACAACACAGAGCTATGTTGCCATGTGTCAAACTAAAGCCTCGGCAATTTTGTAACGAGTGAAACCGGTGTTGCAGAATCATATGAGCTGTCCCATATGGGTTGCGTTGTAGCATCTGTTGTTGCGAGGATGGATAACAAGAAAGAGATCTGTTTGGTTCATGGGTGGGCTGGGTATAACTCACTATTGTCAACAAGTAGATCCGTGAGCAATGTTGGCGCATTACCTCTACTTCCAGAGCTCACCCATGAATCGTCAATGCTAATGACTATAATTAAGCAGGGGCAAAAGGTGACGGATATGGCAGTCATTATATAATCTAACCTCCATTACGAGAAGGCAGTGCATCTGGTAGATGCAAACACCTATTACTGCTGCATCTTTCCTTTCACAACAATACAAATCTTGAAATGCACGCACTAATCACGTTATTTTCATGCCAATATCTGCCCATATATAGCATTTTATGAATTGACGCTTTGCGAATTGTGCAATGCGTATCCACAACTAAAAAGTGTATGCCTGACAGGAACAGATGCCACAGAAGACGGCTGCAGTAAATCAAACCAAACCAGCAAGGGCGGCATGGCTCACAGTAATCGTCTGTAAGTGCGGGCTAATGATCTGATAAATCTGGTTCAGACGTGGCAGGAACAGAGGTCCCAACATACGATGTTCAAGTCACTAATGAACTATCTGCACCGTATAGAGAATATTCTTTTCTGTGTTGCTGCATCCAGAAATGCTGATATGACCATTCATCTGAAAGATGGGGAAACACTGTGTACGTTATTCTTTGCTTTTGACAAAATCAAATACAAGAGACTTTAGTCAGGATTCATAGCAAATATGTATGCATTCAAGCGAACTCATCCAGAAACGTGGTGAAAATTTAATGCCGAAAATATATCCGTGACAAAAAAATGACATTCCATTTACTTCAATTGGCACAGACCATGCACCTCTCAACTCTCACGTATTCAGCGTGAGACTCATTCATGTGGCTTCATTCTCCTCTCTCGCGCAACTACTTGCAAACATCACGCATTTGATATTTTCATTGAAGTATAATCCGGTATTTACTGTAAATCGGCGAATTTCATATCTCAATCGCTAGATAATCTGACAAGAAACTGTTGCTGGGTAATCATAGCATCCATGTTGGCATCTTGAAGACCAGATATTTTAGAGAAATTTGCGCTGTCGAATTTTAAATGTTTTCCTAGGTAGAGTGACATCCCCTCCTTGACCCTACCACAAATCTCACTATTTTGGTTTTCAACAATTGAGAGCTCTAGACAGCATGTGAGCATCTGCACAAAATGATGAGAGTTCACTCGGAACTTATTGGAATATCTAACAATGCAAATGCTAGACAACAGATTTTCCTGCCTACTTCAAAACTGCCATTGCTGTCTCGAGAGTTCAAGTATCGATTTGCTTTACAAGAAGACAGCCAATGATCATCTTGGCCTTGGAGCAAGTGCTGTTATACAGGAGCATGGCACAATTAACACGATAACGGCTGCCATCCTGGCAGTATTTGATTTACAAGAAGACAGCCAATGATCATCTTGGCCTTGGAGCAAGTGCTGTTATACAGGAGCATGGCACAGTTAACACGATAACGGTTGCCATACTGGCAGTAATCCTTTTGCTGTTGAAGGTGGTATAATCTACGATATTATCTCCCTTGCTTATATACTACAAGAGTGTGTACCACAAATCCTCATGGGCACCAGTGAAACGAGAACCGAACAGGTTGTATACATCTGGAAGCAAAACGGACACAGTACGTGACAAGACTTGATCTCAAGGAAATAAAGGGCCTATATGCGAGGCTGGTGATTTTGAAAAGTCGAGTCGAGACATAGATCTGAAATATTCAATTGGCTACTAAAGATTGACTGTGGTACTAAAGGTGCTGTTTGCTACGTGCGGCCCTGTGCTACAATGTATTGACAAGTCGAAGTTAATCAAGCTGCTGACTATCCTATCAGTAATCAAGAGAAGAGAGGATTCACAGTTACAAGATACAGCAGAAGCCTTTGAACTGACAAGCACTGAAGCCAGTAGGAGAATGGCAGTTGTGGATGGAATGTCAATTAATGATAGGTTAATGAGTCTGACAGTGGGATATGATGAGATAATACTTATCAAGCGAGTTCCCTGAAAACAAAACAAAAGAGGGACGGCGATGTGGGAAGGATCCAATTAGATATTAAGTTAAAGGCGATACCGTAACTAGTATTAAGCATATCCCTATGACTAGGTTTTTGTCTCATGACCAAAGAAAGGCTGATCTTGCACAGTATCTGGAAAGAATACTCTTCAATCAAAGACTCGCATACACCGGTCATATCATTCATCAGCATCAGGTCACACCATAAGTAATAGCAATCTGCATATTGAGAACAACAATCACGAGGAATGAGTTGATAACTTTCACTCCAGATACTGATGTCTTAGAGCTGACAATAGCATATTATGGCAGTCCACCTAGGAAGAAGTCTATCTCAATGGTTTCTGGTATTATTGAGCTACAAGAAATTTGAAAAACTCTAGGCGAGGAGAATGCAACGGCATTGTCTGTCAAACCTTTTGTGGTGCAGACAATACTGGCAGATTCTCTAAAGCTCTTCTTAAAAGCAGACAGTGATGTCATCGAAGCGCTGAAGAACTTGTCGAGAGACACTGAGGTGACAGATGAGCTTCTTTCCATGCTGGCAATATGTATACCGCCCACTGTCTACAGAATGGATAACACAAAGAGACGACCAAAGGCAAGAACAACAGATGTTTCACCAGCTCCAAAGTCTATCGTTGAGCTGGTTAAATGGCAATGCAAATCAAACTGTTCGTCCCATTGGTGCTCATGCAAATCCAAAGAATTACCATGCACAGAGCATTGGCAATGCAGCATTAACCTTCCCTAGGCATGGTATCTATCAGATTGGTCCATCGCTAAGTCTAGATGGAAAACAATGGTGAAGACAGCAGTAGGTGAATACTGGACAGAGAAATGGCGACTTGAAAGAAAATTCAACATTCCAACCGTATCACAAAAGGTGCAAAATTTGCAAATGATGTCTGTGTATTACATATTAAATTGAAAATCATCTTCCAGTTTATTGCATTACCAAGGCAT
Organism: Chaetoderma sp. LZ-2023a; assembly: GCA_034401795.1. NCBI lineage: Eukaryota > Metazoa > Mollusca > Caudofoveata > Chaetodermatida > Chaetodermatidae > Chaetoderma > Chaetoderma sp. LZ-2023a. The sequence continues at coordinate 139,996,736 of CM067370.1, forward strand.
TCCTTGACCCTGAACATATACCTATAGACATCGAGATTATGAATTGGGCCATTTGGTAGCAGATATATAGGGTTTCAGAGGATTGGCTGGCGGCCATTTTGAAATCCAAGATGGCCACCATGAAAGCATACTTCTAAATACGTACTTCAGAGATAATTAGTGAACTTTCCCAGGCAGACACATCTACGTACCATTTATTACTTTAAGTCGTATGTTATCAACAGGCATATCTTTATATAGAAACACCATACAGCTGCAATCAGTCCTTCTTCGCATTTAACCACCATTGTGTCTTTTTGTCAGTCAAAATCTTTAACGTCCTCAGGTTCATTCTTGATCTGAGTGTAACGACTACTGTTTTCTTGAGGTCACCTCGCAGCACGCTAAACAGATTTATACAATGACGTCTTCTGGCTTTATATTTGCTGGCTCGCAGTATGGCGAATTCCAAGGCTCTCTATTCCTGTTGTGTCTACTTTCATCCTTAGCACATGGCCAAACATGGGCAATCTTTGCTGGGCGACTTGCATTGACAGCGGCGACATATTACACATCTTGTATAGTGCATCATTGGAAATTATGCTATCTGACCATTGGTGTCCAGTAATGGTGCGCAGGTGTTTGCGATGGCAGGCATCAAGTTTATCTAGAATTGCCTTTGAAGCTACCCAGCTGTTACAGTTATACAGCCTCAACGGTACGCAGATTTCGTTGCATAAACGTAGTCTTTTTTGTCAAGGGCATTTTTGATCTATCAATCCATAACTTCCAGAAGGCCTGGAAAGCTTTTTGCCACATGACGCAGTGTGCAGCTATGCCAGCAGTACTGCACAGCAGTGAGCCCATGATTTTACTTTTCCTCCATGGTTCCCCGCCACGAAGTGGACCGTCAGTTTCTTTAACCTCATGTTTTGGCGATTGGCATATATGTAGATGAAATCTGTTTTGGGTTCACTCATAAAGATTCTAATTTTTTAGTTTGCTCGCAGCTATTTGACGTAATTCGTCAAGGGATTTCATTTTCTCGTCTCTGAAAGTCCACATCGTAGGCATATTCTATCCTTAGCCGCATACGCAGAGTATGGACATTTGAGCATTTGGTCTTGTGAAATTTCACCACACAGATTTTAATGCAGCAGTAAGGTAACAGGTGAAAAGTGCAGGGGATATAGAGCATCTCCCTGCGTCTCAAATCCGGCAGATTTCACCATCTTGCCTCTCAACTTGGCGTCTGCAAGTAGTAGTCTCACTAGTCACAGCCAATCTTCACTGCAACTGCCCTGGAGTAGTACATCTAGGATCTTTTAATTGTGTCGAAGGCGCATCCTGATTAGTTATGGCGACACATCCAAATGACATTCTTTCACTGCACATTCGTCAAGTACAGGTAGCTACATGTAAGTTAGATATATTCTTTCCCTCTGAATAATTCTGTAAATTTACTAGTAGGATTTGTTGAGCTGTCTGAACTGCCTAGAAGATCATCTGATAGTGTGTTCCAATCCTTTATCATAATGTGAATAAAGCTGAATTTAAAAATGTTTGGTTGAAGTGGCTGTTGCGCAAGTAGTTGATTTTCCGAATTGGCTTCTGTAGACTGCTTAATAGTATCTTTGTGTGTTGCTGTAGGCTGTTGTAGAACAGAATAAGGTGGCTTCGTTTCTTTGTGTCTTTCACAGCTAGCGTTCCCTGCGTAGTTTGGTGTAGTCTTCACTTTGGCTACTCTGCTGATAGTTTTACTACTACATGGTAATCAGTATACCTAGTTCGGTGGTTGGTCAGATGATGCCTGTGTTTGGTAATTTCATACAGTTGTGTATCTTGGTTAAGCCTTCGTTTAGGTCGGAACTGTCGCCGATGTTAGCTATCTACTCTGCAAAGGCCTTTTTGTATGACATTTGTGTGTCAGTCTCGCTGATGGGTGATGGCAACGGTATGACGATTCACTCAACACTAGATAGTAGAGTTACCTATGTATGTATGATTGCTGTATTCAGCGGCTGTAGCCTACGGTTGCAATCAGTCCTTCTTAGCCTCTGATCACAGTGTCCTTGACCAAAATCTTACGCTTCCTCCGGTCCATTATCGATTTGAGTGTACCGAGTCCTGTTTTCTTTAGGTCACTTCGCAGCAAGCTTAGCAGAGATATGCAATGACGTCCTCTCCTGGCTCTATATTTCCTGGCTCCAAGTAGGGCAGATTTCAAGGCTCTCTCATCTTGTTTAGCACATCATTGGAAATAATCCTGTCAGGTCATCGGTATCCAGTCATGGTGCGGATGTATTTACAGTTGCCGGCATCAAGTGTGTGTAGAGCTGCCTTTGGAGATGCCCATCTGTTACAGTTGTACACCATTAACGATACGCAGGTTTGCGCTATACAAACGTAGTCGTTTGTCAAGGGTATCTGTAATTTACCAATACACAGCTGCCAGAGGCATTGGAAAGGTATGTTTCCCATGACATATCGTGTGGTAATGCCAGCAGGACTGCACAGCAGTGCGCCCAGGATTTTACTTTTCCTCCGTTTCGCCGCCACGAAGTGCGTCATTATTTCTTTAGCTCCATATTTTACCTATAGATATGCGGTTGAATGCCGTTTTTGGATTCTTGCATATAGATTCTCATTGTTTGCAGCTACCTGGAGTAGTTCGTCAAGCGTTTTTTCCTCGTCTCTGAAGTCCAAGTCGTCGGTATATTCCATCTTGGCATTTTTTTTCACATAGATATCAATGCTGCAGCAAGGTAATAGGTGAAAAGCACGGGGTGGAGTGGGTGAGGTGGACCATCTCCCCGTGGGAAGCCGATTGATGTCGCAAACTCTACAGTCTTCGGTCTTCACTTTTCCTCTCAGCTTAGTATCTGCAAGTAATAGTCTCACTAGTAGCAGTTCATCTCCATTGCAACTGGCCTGGTGTAGTATATCTATGATCTTTGAGCGTTTAATTGTCTCGAACTCTCGTGACATGCCAATGCCCATTTTGCGCAAATCTCAGTGTTCGGGCATGATTACTGACAAAATCATCCATTGAGCCCATACACGCAATGTTAGTTCAGCTAGTGGTAGAAACATCATGCAGCTGCAATCAGTCCTATTCTTTTGACCGCTGTCGGTTGTCCTCGGGCAAAATGTTTAACTTTCCCAGGTTCATTCTTGATCTGAGTGTATAGTCCTTTTTCTTAAGGTCACACGCTTAACAAATTTATGGTTTCTGCGCGTATCAGTAATTTATGAGATAACTTTTCAACTCCATTTGCATGCATTAAATTGTAGACTACACGACAACCAACCCACTAATACCAGCGTCTCACTTTAATTGCCTCAAATTCAACTTAAGCTTTAAACTAGAATTTCAGTGACCCCTCACCCACCCAACCCACTCACTCACCCATAATCAGACTCTAACCTATCGCTAATTGCCTAAGGTTAATGACTGGGAGGATCTAAAATCTAAATGTTGAAATGATGAATAATTAAATCTGCAAGCCTACAAAACTACAACTCTACAAGCCTATCGGATTTTACCAGCTTAAACAATATAATCACAGCTGAAATTTAGGATTAGTAGCATTTAATATTTAAACATACAAGCAATACAAAAATAATAATTAATATATCTATAACTCACAGTTTGTTACCGTCGTGCTTGGCTGACCGGTTTCGGTTAAGAATAACCTTCTTCAGAGCCTTTACAACAAATCTGTCCTTCCATCAAAATTTCTGTCTATTTATTAGTTTGGCTAACTCTTAGAGGCGTGTCTTTGATTGTTACTCAAATGTTTTGAAGTTGGAAAACTTGCTTTCATTGAGGATTAAGACAGCCATAAATTTTAGATTCAATTGTGTAAAGCCCTTTGCTACTGATTGAGCATTAGGGTTTGTGAGTGAGGTTTTGGCATCACTCACTAGTTTGAGAGGTCATCGATCAAAGGATCAAACATCGACCATTAATTCAGTGAATTGTTTTTCTATTCTTCAAAGGAGTCCAATAGGCTTGGTTTTCAAAGTTTGATTTATTCCTTTAGAATTTAAAATTCAAACAGAGAATTATTTAGGCAATTTGAATAAGAGATTCTTTCAATCTTAATTTACTGAAAGTTTCTTTTAAAGTATTTTGAGTTTTGTGTTGCTGAATGTATTTTGTTGTTGGCCACATCAACAAAACATCTAGTAAATCTAATTTCAAAATTACTCTGTAAATCGAAGGAATTGGATAGATGGGTGGAAAGTGGGAGACTAAATAAATGGCTAAAATACAGTGGGGTGGGGCGACGGAGGGTGGGTGGGGGCGGGGGTGATGGACAAATTGTAGAAAGGAAAAGCTGGAATGATGGAATGAGAAAAGGAGGGAGTGAGGGAAAGAAGAAAGGAATGATGGAAAGAAGGAAGGAGGCGGATGAGAAAGAAAGAAGGAGTGAGAGAGGGGAGGAATTAGAGAAAGAAGAGATGAGAGGAAGAAAAGGAATGCGAGAAAGAAGGGATGAGAGAAAGAATGAGAAAAGTGAAGGAATGAATGAGGGAGGCAAGAATTAGAGAAGTGAAGGAAGGAATAAATGGGAAGGACGAAATGGAATAAATGAGAAGGAAGAAAGGAGTGAGAGACGGACGAAAGGAATGAGAGAAGGACGATAGGGATGAGAAAAGGAAGGAAGGAAATAAGGAATGAGAGAAAGAAGGAAGGAAGGACGGAGGGAGGAAGGAAGGAAGGAAGGAAGGAAGGAAGGAAGGAAGGAAGGAAGGAAGGAAGGAAGGAAGGAAGGAAGGAAGGAAGGAAGGAAGGAAGGAGGGAGGGAGGGAAGGAGGGGGGGGGGGAAGGAAGGAAGGAGGGAAGGAATGGGGTGATGAGAAAGAATCAGGGGAAGGAAGGAGAGAAGAATGGAGAGAACGAAGGAACGAGGAAAGGATGGAAGAAACGAAGGAGGGGAGGAGGGAGGGGGTAGGAAGGAAGGGGGTAGCGAGGGAGTAGGGAGGCTAGGGAGGAATGGAGGAAGAATTCATCCATCCATTCATCCCTCCAACCATCCATCCAACTGTCAATCCACAAGGGCAAAATTTTGCGAAGACAGATAATATTATTGGATGAGTGGAATGACAGATTTGCCCGACGGTATAGACAGGTGCACATAATTAGTGGGTTAGTAAGTCAATAAAATAATTGAACTGGCACTGGCTAGTAAGTAGTGATATGGTTAACGCGCTGGCTCAGAATTTTCAAAATAAATTGAAAATATTTTAAATTTATTTTATTGCCTGAGATTTGTTATTTTGGTTTTATCGAGGCGATATGGCCTTAAAAATATTGGACAACTTTAAGATGATGGTGGTTGTCCAGTTAATTTCGATTTCACTAAAATATTACGCAGATTTGGATTTTTCTTGAATGCTATTATTGGACGCAAGTTGAGAGGTTGTTTCAAATTATCCTGTAATTTATGATATTCATCTTTCAAAATTTCGGAAATTGCAACATTTTTTCGATTATATGTCAGGATGAATGGGATAATTTCACGTTGATCAGCGAGACCTGGGTCCACATTTATGCCCTTCGGCCATTTTGTATCTAATTCTTTAATCCAAAATGATTCTCTAAGTTTTCTTTGTTTATCAGTTTCTTCAGTGGTACTAGAGAGAGGTGGTTGTTCAATGGGTATAATTTCAAAGTCTCTAGCGACTGAGTGACCAGGGAGGTTAAAGTGGTCGGCGACATGTGTGTCTTCTTCATGTCTAATATCGCAAAGGTGTCTAGTTGCTCGCCATCTTAAAGGATTTTTAGTTTCACCGACATACTGCTTTTGGCATAATTTACAAGATATTAGATATATGACGTTTCCGGAATCGCAGTCTAAATTGGATTGAATTTGAAATTTGTTTTTGTTCTGAAAGCTCATAAATGTTTTTTGATTTGGAAAAAGTATGTCTAATTTACACCTCTTCTTTCCACATTTCCGAGATTCACCTGCGCCTGTAGTTGGACGATTGTGGCGAATTTTGGTAGGCATGAGATTTGCAGCATTATCAGGGATAGTTTCCAAATCTTGTAAAGTGTCAGACTTAATTTTACGCAAAAATCTAGATGAATAGCCTCTCGTTTTGAGGGCTTTGAATAAGAGTGAGCATGCAGATTCAAAGTTCTTTTTATCACTCGAATTTCTATGAAAACGGATGATTTGCGATTTTACAATTCCCTTAAATGTATGAGGCGGATGGAAAGATTTCTTATGCAACAACTGATGCGAATCTGTTGGTTTAAAATATACTTTGTAATCGAGGTGTCCAGTTGTGTCATACTTTACACCTTTGTATAGAGTTACATCTAAAAAGTCTACGGACATCTGCTCAATGTTGGCTTTTAGCTTGATATTCGGGTCATGATTGTTCAAAATTTCAAAAAATTCATCAAAATCTTCCTTTGTATGATCCCAAATAATGAAAATATCATCGAGGTAGCGGCGATAAAAAAGTGGCTGTTTCGGGCATTTGCTAAGCGTATCTTCCTCCCACTCTGCTACATAGATGTTGGCAAAACTTGGGCTGAAACGCTTCCCCATGGCGCAGCCGCAAATCTGTTGGTATATTTCACCCGCAAATTCAAAATCATTGCCCTTTAAGCTTAGCTCTAAGAGCGTTAATATTTCGCTGGTGGGCCTGTTGTTATCAGGGTATTTTTCAAATGCTCTACGGACAGAATTTAAACCCTTTTCGATGTCAATGTTTGTATACATAGCATCGATGTCGAGTGTAATCAAAAGTGAATTCGGGGGTATCGAGATCTCAGAGACCTGCGATAGAAAGTCTTCAGTATTTTTCAAGAAGCTGAAATGTCTATTCGCAATTGGTTGTAGGTGATAATCAATGATTTCGCTGATTCTATAGGATTCAGAACCACAATCCGATATTATAGGTCGTCCTGGTGGTATCAAAGGATCTGACCAAGAATCAACAGGCTTATGAATTTTGGGTAGCAGATAAAATGTGCGTGGTTTTGAGTCACGTTTTGCAGTTAGGTATTTAAACTGCTTTTGAGTTATACTCTTGTTGTCAACCATTTTTTTGAGAGTTTCATTAAAATGGTCGCAGTTGCTCTGCCAGAGTGGTTCATCTAGTTTTTGGTAATGCTTTGGATTACTGAGTTGACGGTGCGCTTCACGGATGTAGTTGTTTTTAAGCATAATTACAGTAGCAGACCCTTTGTCAGCAGGTTTAATGACAATGTCATTGTTTTTACGCAATCCAGTTAAGGCTTTACGCTCCTCACATGACAAATTTTTATGATTTTTTGGAAATTCAACATTTTCAACACGTTCTTTGATCATTTTTATACTATCAGAGATCGCTGGGTCGACTAATTTAGACTCTGGTGCCCAACCAGTTTTTTCGACAAATGGCAGAATATTATTTTTCGAGTTTCGAAAAAAGTCAGCTAATTTGACACGGTGGGCGAATTCAAGAACTTCTATTGATCCATTATCTAAAAGTGCATCTAGACCGATTTTCGGCATCGGCGTTGGTACAAATGTTAGGCCACGACTGAGTAATAATTTCTCTGATTCAGATAAAGCAGAGCCAGTGAGATTAACAATATCACTACCCAGCCCGATACCTGGGTGGTTAGTACCTTGACCCTCAGTTAGTTTAAATTAAGAAAAGTTAACCAGCTTTAATACATGGTGTTAGCAGTCTTCTCGCTCCAGTGAATTTTATCTTGGACAACCTGAAATTCAGAAACGGGGAGGCTGGGGATGATGGAAACCCTCACTCTCATGTTTTCGACACAGGAGTTAATCGACTGGATGTTCCTCTTCTGGTGGGCTGAAAGACGCTGACAGTAGTTGAGCTTGGCGAAGTGGATCTTGGATTCGGGGAACTTGCACCTAAGTGTGCTAAAGAGAAGATGTGTACGTTGGGCCGATTGACCCATCGACTCATCCTTGTCATTTATTCCAAAATTGACTATTATCTGCTCAGGTTTGTAGGATTCATTATATTTATTAACAATGGTCCTAGCATGTACTAATTTAGCGCCTGGAAAGCAGGCGATTTGCATATCAGGATGAGGTTCGACATTGATTCTACTCAAATTTGATGCACCAATGACCAAAATCTTCTTATTCAAAGTCGGGAGACGCCACTCATTTTTGTGCTCAACCTCATGTCGAAATTTCCAAAATATGTTCTGTTCTAAAGGTGTTCTAGGAGGTTGAGACGTCACGCTAGTTCTACAAGGGGTGGGTGAAAATCGAGGTTGTGGCAATTTGGTCGCAGGAGTTCTATTGGTGTTGATTATGCGTCTTGTTTTACGGCCACCAGCTCTTTGTGGGAGCGGAGGAAATTCCTGTGGTGACAGAGGAGGTGGTGGAGGTAGTGTACCTGGCAGAGGAATTGTAGACGGATTCATAGGTGGCGGCAAATCTAGAAGACCCACCCACCCTCCCCTCCTCCACCCCTCCCCTCCCCCCTCCCTCCCTCTCTCCCTCCCTCCCCTCCCCTCCCCTCCCCTCCCTCCCTCCCTCCTTCCCTCCCTCCCTCCCTCTCTCTCTCTCTCTCTCTCCAACCCCTCTCTCTTATTTTGGTTTATTTAGTGAACCCAATACCTATGTCTTCGTTTACGTTTTCTTCCTTTTTTTGGTGCGCAGCTAATAGCACCATTTCATTTTCCTCTAGATTTCCGCACAGCACCCACCCCCACCCCACCCCCTTGGTAGAGGCATGTCGCTTATTGCAATATTGGCGAATAAAGAATGCCATCTTGATATTTCAGCTCCTTTTAAAGATTTCTAACAAAAATTGCATGCTATGCGCAAACATTGTACGCGTCGTATACGTGTACATGTAAAATTACAATACGCATACACATAACGCACACGAATCGTTACAAGTAGCGATTTTATTGGGATACGGACAACATTCGGATGTGGGATTCCTTGAAAATGACGTTTTCATTACGTCATTCATGGGCTTTCCCCAAATCGGCACTATGTACATGTGTTCCAATATATAAGTTAAATTCTTAGTAAGCCGCTGGAATGTGAAATTCACTGAAAGGCTGATTGACTATTTTAGAACATATTCATGCTAGTAGTAGTAGCAGTAGTAGTAGTAGTAGTAGTAGTAGTAGTAGTAGTAGTAGTAGTAGTAGTAGTAGTAGTAGTAGTAGTAGTAGTAGTAGTAGTAGTAGTAGTAGTAGTACACTGCTGGGCAAAAAAATGAGGCAAACATGATTTATCATATTTTTTATGATTTTTCTTTCATATTAATAAATACAGGTGAAATAAGTGACAATTTTACATAATATCGTATGCATTGTATGTGTGCAGGGTACCTTTTAGTATGGGATAGCTTTTCCCTTGTTTTTCTTCAGAAATCTCAGGCGTTTGAGCAAGCTGTCTGAAAGCCTTTTACAGTGTGCTGCATCAATGCTGTTCCATTCATGTCTGACAGCTTCCAGCAACTGGTCAGTGCTGCCAAATTTTCTGCCAACCAATTTGGCATTGATATGCGCCCATATATTCTCTATGGGGTTAAGACCTGGTGACTGTCCAGGCCAAAACATCACCGACAGAAAATGCCACTCAAACCATGACTTTGTTGTTTTTGCTGTGTGTTCCGTGGCATTATCTTGTTGAAAAATAGCTTTTTGTCTTTTATTTCCACTACACAACTTGTTCAGGCTTGGAAGCAACCCCTTTTCTAATATGTTTTGATACTCCTTTGCATTAATGGACTTTTTACATTGCACAAGCTCGCCAACACCAGATGCAGAAAACACACCCCATACCATAATTCCACCTCCTCCATGGTTCACAGTGGTTATATGTTTACCTGACCTACGAAGACAGCGCTCTGGAGCATTTGTACACAGCTCAAAACGTGACTCATCACTCCAGAGAACACGCTCAAACCACTGAGAATCATGGTCACGATAAAGTGCCAAAAATCTGAGTCTGTCTGCAACGTTCTTTGTGGACAGCAATGGTTTCTTAGCACACCGCTTTGATGAAAAACCAGCTTCCTTGAGCCTCCTTGCAATTATTCTTCTTGAAACAGCCTTATTTTGTGAATTTCTGAATTCTTCTGCTAATTTGGTGAGAGTCTTCTTACGATTCTTCAGAACAGTCATTTTCAGCCTTCTTTCATCTCGACATGTTGTCACTTTAGCTCGTCCAGAACCTGCTTTCCTGGCAACAGGACCTGTCACTTGAAATGTGTGGCCAATTCTCTGTATTGTAGACAGTGGAATCTGTATATCCTCAGACATTAGAATTTTCTTAATCTCAGGATATGACTTTCCAGCTTGACGAAGACCTGCGGTCCGTTGACTTCAACAGGTACATGGAATTTAGCCTATTTCTTTAGCTCCATATTTTACCTATAGATATGCGGTTGAATGCCGTTTTTGGATTCTTGCATATAGATTCTCATTGTTTGCAGCTACCTGGAGTAGTTCGTCAAGCGTTTTTTCCTCGTCTCTGAAGTCCAAGTCGTCGGTATATTCCATCTTGGCATTTTTTTTTCACATAGATATCAATGCTGCAGCAAGGTAATAGGTGAAAAGCACGGGGTGGAGTGGGTGAGGTGGACCATCTCCCCGTGGGAAGCCGATTGATGTCGCAAACTCTACAGTCTTCGGTCTTCACTTTTCGTCTCAGCTTAGTATCTGCAAGTAATAGTCTCACTAGTAGCAGTTCATCTCCATTGCAACTGGCCTGGTGTAGTATATCTATGATCTTTGAGCGTTTAATTGTCTCGAACTCTCGTGACATGCCAATGCCCATTTTGCGCAAATCTCAGTGTTCGGGCATGACTACTGACAAAATCATCCATTGAGCCCATACACGCAATGTTAGTTCAGCTAGTGGTAGAAACATCATGCAGCTGCAATCAGTCCTATTCTTTTGACCGCTGTCGGTTGTCCTCGGGCAAAATGTTTAACTTTCCCAGGTTCATTCTTGATCTGAGTGTATAGTCCTTTTTCTTAAGGTCACACGCTTAACAAATTTATGGTTTCTGCGCGTATCAGTAATTTATGAGATAACTTTTCAACTCCATTTGCATGCATTAAATTGTAGACTACACGACAACCAACCCACTAATACCAGCGTCTCACTTTAATTGCCTCAAATTCAACTTAAGCTTTAAACTAGAATTTCAGTGACCCCTCCCCCACCCAACCCACTCACTCACCCATAATCAGACTCTAACCTATCGCTAATTGCCTAAGGTTAATGACTGGGAGGATCTAAAATCTAAATGTTGAAATGATGAATAATTAAATCTGCAAGCCTACAAAACTACAACTCTACAAGCCTATCGGATTTTACCAGCTTAAACAATATAATCACAGCTGAAATTTAAGATTAGTAGCATTTAATATTTAAACATACAAGCAATACAAAAATAATAATTAATATATCTATAACTCACAGTTTGTTACCGTCGTGCTTGGCTGACCGGTTTCGGTTAAGAATAACCTTCTTCAGAGCCTTTACAACAAATCTGTCCTTCCATCAAAATTTCTGTCTATTTATTAGTTTGGCTAACTCTTAGAGGCGTGTCTTTGATTGTTACTCAAATGTTTTGAAGTTGGAAAACTTGCTTTCATTGAGGATTAAGACAGCCATAAATTTTAGATTCAATTGTGTAAAGCCCTTTGCTACTGATTGAGCATTAGGGTTTGTGAGTGAGGTTTTGGCATCACTCACTAGTTTGAGAGGTCATCGATCAAAGGATCAAACATCGACCATTAATTCAGTGAATTGTTTTTCTATTCTTCAAAGGAGTCCAATAGGCTTGGTTTTCAAAGTTTGATTTATTCCTTTAGAATTTAAAATTCAAACAGAGAATTATTTAGGCAATTTGAATAAGAGATTCTTTCAATCTTAATTTACTGAAAGTTTCTTTTAAAGTATTTTGAGTTTTGTGTTGCTGAATGTATTTTGTTGTTGGCCACATCAACAAAACATCTAGTAAATCTAATTTCAAAATTACTCTGTAAATCGAAGGAATTGGATAGATGGGTGGAAAGTGGGAGACTAAATAAATGGCTAAAATACAGTGGGGTGGGGCGACGGAGGGTGGGTGGGGGCGGGGGTGATGGACAAATTGTAGAAAGGAAAAGCTGGAATGATGGAATGAGAAAAGGAGGGAGTGAGGGAAAGAAGAAAGGAATGATGGAAAGAAGGAAGGAGGCGGATGAGAAAGAAAGAAGGAGTGAGAGAGGGGAGGAATTAGAGAAAGAAGAGATGAGAGGAAGAAAAGGAATGCGAGAAAGAAGGGATGAGAGAAAGAATGAGAAAAGTGAAGGAATGAATGAGGGAGGCAAGAATTAGAGAAGTGAAGGAAGGAATAAATGGGAAGGACGAAATGGAATAAATGAGAAGGAAGAAAGGAGTGAGAGACGGACGAAAGGAATGAGAGAAGGACGATAGGGATGAGAAAAGGAAGGAAGGAAATAAGGAATGAGAGAAAGAAGGAAGGAAGGACGGAGGGAGGAAGGAAGGAAGGAAGGAAGGGAGGAAGGAAAGGAGGGAAGGAAGGAAGGAAGGAAGGAAGGAAGGAAGGAAGGAAGGAGGGAGGGAGGGAAGGAGGGGGGGGGGGGGAAGGAAGGAAGGAGGGAAGGAATGGGGTGATGAGAAAGAATCAGGGGAAGGAAGGAGAGAAGAATGGAGAGAACGAAGGAACGAGGAAAGGATGGAAGAAACGAAGGAAGGGAGGAGGGAGGGGGTAGGAAGGAAGGGGGTAGCGAGGGAGTAGGGAGGCTATGGAGGAATGGAGGAAGAATTCATCCATCCATTCATCCCTCCAACCATCCATCCAACTGTCAATCCACAAGGGCAAAATTTTGCGAAGACAGAAAAAAATATTGGATGAGTGGAATGACAGATTTGCCCGACGGTATAGACAGGTGCACATAATTAGTGGGTTAGTAAGTCAATAAAATAATTGAACTGGCACTGGCTAGTAAGTAGTGATATGGTTAACGCGCTGGCTCAGAATTTTCAAAATAAATTGAAAATATTTTAAATTTATTTTATTGCCTGAGATTTGTTATTTTGGTTTTATCGAGGCGATATGGCCTTAAAAATATTGGACAACTTTAAGATGATGGTGGTTGTCCAGTTAATTTCGATTTCACTAAAATATTACGCAGATTTGGATTTTTCTTGAATGCTATTATTGGACGCAAGTTGAGAGGTTGTTTCAAATTATCCTGTAATTTATGATATTCATCTTTCAAAATTTCGGAAATTGCAACATTTTTTTCGATTATATGTCAGGATGAATGGGATAATTTCACGTTGATCAGCGAGACCTGGGTCCACATTTATGCCCTTCGGCCATTTTGTATCTAATTCTTTAATCCAAAATGATTCTCTAAGTTTTCTTTGTTTATCAGTTTCTTCAGTGGTACTAGAGAGAGGTGGTTGTTCAATGGGTATAATTTCAAAGTCTCTAGCGACTGAGTGATAGCTAAAATGTCTATTTGCAATTGGCTGAAGATGGTAGTCGATAAATTCACTAATCCTATATGATTCCGAACCACAATCTGAAATGATGGGTCGCCCTGGTGGTGTCATAGGGTCGGTCCACAAGTCAACAGACTTATGGATTTTAGGAAGAAGATAAAATGTACGTGGTTTCGAATCATCTTTTGCGCACAGGTATTTATATTGCTTTTCAGTTATCTTCTTGTTATCAACCATTTTTTGGAGAATTTTGTTGAATTTGCTACAGTTATTTTGCCAAAGTGGTTCATTTAGTTTTTGGTAATGCTTCGGATTACTAAGCTGTCTATGCGCTTCTTTGATGTAGTGGTCTTTATCCATTATTACAGTAGCCGATCCTTTATCCGCAGGTTTGATGACAATTTCACTTTTTCTAGATAAACCTAATAGGGCCTGGCGTTGCTCATAAGATAAATTTTGCTGATCGTTTGGAAATGTAGTATTTTCAATACGTTCAGAGTAAAGTTTTATACTTTCACCGATTGCTGGGTCAACACATTTTAAGTTTGGAGCCCAGCCAGTTTTTTCAATGAATAGTGGAATATTACTATTGGAGTTTTGAAAAAAATCAGCTAATTTCACACGGTGACCAAATTCAGCAGTTTCAGTAAAGCCATTATCTAAATCTGCATCCAAACCTGTTTTATGTTTTGGTGTTGGGACAAAAGTCAAGCCAAAATTAAGCAGTGACTGTTCTGCTTCGCCTAATGCGGAGCCGGTTAAGTTTACAATATTACTACCCAGTCCCATTTCTGGGTGGTTGGTACCTTGACCCGAGTTTAGTTTAAATTAAGGGCCACAAGCCAGTTATTATACATGTCATTTGCTGTCCTCTCAGTCCAATGAATATTGTCATGACCCACTTCGAATTCTGTCGAAGCAAGACTGGGTATGACAATAACCCTGGACTCAGGGGATTTGGCCTTGCTTGACGCGGCAGTCCGATTAATTGCATCGAGTGCCTGCTTTTGCTGAGGTGTCGAGGTTGCGGAGAAATTTAGTTCAGTGAAGTAGATCCTAGACTTGGGAAATTTCTTTCGTACCATACTGAATAATAACCTAAGTCGATACTCGGAGGCTGAGATCAGATTATTCCTATCATTTATTCCTATGGTGAGGACTACTTTCTCAGGTTGCAATTTCCCTGTGTATTTATTAATGATCGTTCTGAGATCATTAATCGATGCTCCAGGGAAACAGGCAACCTGAGTATCTGGATGGGGATCCACATTAATCCGACTCAAGTTTGAATCTCCGACGATCAAGATCTTTTTGTCGAGGGTCGGAAGTTGCCAATTTGGTTTGTTGGTGGCCTCATTCCTGAATTTCCAGAACTTATTCTGTTCCAAGGGTGTGGGCTTCTTTGGTCTGGCGCATGGAGATGGTGTGAATCGTGGTTGAGGGACCTTTTGTGCAGCTCGGGTCCTTGGACCCGGCTGTTTACTAGCACCTTTGGCATTTGACACCCTCTGCGGAAGAGGAGGAAAATCCTCAGGAGAGAATGGTGGCGCTGGTGGAGGTGAATCTGGTAGAGGGATCATAGAGGGGTCCACTGGAATGTAAATACTGTGGTCACTGGATGTGCCAGGAAGAGAGCTAATGGGAGACGGTTGTTTATCTGGACGTTTTAGTGGTGATGAGGCCTCTGCAGGTGAATGTAGCCGCTTTTTGGGATGAGCGGATTGTACTAAATTTGCATTTTGTACTGGTTTGCTAACAGGGGTGACATTTGGTGGTTGAGTAACAGGCTTATAATTCGGATCAAGTGGTCTAATAAAATCATAAAATGCTGAGATGGCGTTGTGATCCAATTTTCTGTGATAATTCTTTTTGGCCCAATGGATTGCAGTGGACTTAGCCCGACCAAGGTCTAAATAAGGAAGAGTTTGGGCTGAGAGTAGCTCAGAACGGAGGACTCCTAGTTTACAGTTATAGTGGCGAACCCATGTTTTAATCATTGTTTTCGCCCATTCAAAGTTGACATTACGAATGTCGAAGTGGACCTCAGCATCTGGCATGGCCGGTTTGCAGAAGTCTGTCAAACTCTTGACCTTTCGACCGAGGCCATTTGGCACGGTGTCGCTGTCTAGATGCGTGTTCAGCACACCCAGGTGGTGAAAACATTGGATTACCATGTAGTATACTTTAACCAGGCGTGCGTGAGCAGATGATGGGTGGTGTGATTCAGCGTCATCACCAGCCCTTCGCCTACCCCCGCGTTGTCTAGCCATGGAATCACAGTCAATCAATCAATCTAAATCTTAATTAATCTTAATTAATCTCAATTAATCTCAATTAATCTCAATTAATCTCAATTAATCTCAATTAATCTCAATTAATCTCAATTAATCTCAATCAATCTCAATCAATCTCAATTAATCTTAATCAATCTCAATTAATCTTAATCAATCTCAATCAATCTTAATCAATCTTAATTAACCAGGCAATCAATCAAGTTGGCAAATCGGCAAACAACCCGTCCACCACCTTATCAATCCAAACAATCAATCACGCAACCAATCAGTTCAGACAATCAATTCAAGCAACCAATCAATCATGCAACCAATCAATACAAGCAACCAATCACGCTACCAATCAGATTAGACAACAAATCATGCAACCAATCAAATCAAACAATCAATCACGCAATCAATCAATTCAAACAACCAATCAATTCAATCAACAAATCATGTAACCAATCAAGCAACAGGTTACGCAAGCAATCAAATCAAGCAAGCAATCAAATGAAACAACCAATCAAATAAAACAACCAATCAAATCAAGCAACTAGTCAAATCAAGCAACAGCTCTAACCCCCAATCAAGCAATCAATCAGATCAAGCAACTAGTTCGATCAAGCAACCAATCAATTCAAGCAACAAATTACGTAACCAATCAAACAAACACTCAAATCAAGCAACCAATCAAATTAAACAACCAATCAAATCAAGCAACTAGTCAAATCAAGCAACTAGTCAAATCAAGAACAACTCAAGCCCCCAATCAAGCAATCAATCAGATCGAGCAACTAATCAGATCAAGCAACCAATCAATTCAAGCCACCAATCAAGCAACCAATCAACTCAAGCAACAAATCACGCAGATCAAATCACGCAACCAATCAGGTCAAATAATAAGTCCTGCAAGCAATCAAGTCAAACAAACAATCAAATCAAGCAACCAGTCAAATCCAGTAGGGCTCAAACAACCAACCAACCAATCAATCGATCAAACTCTAATGCAGCCAGACAGTCAATCAGTACAAAAATGCTACCAGGCGCACACTCTACAGGTGGGAGGTTTGTCAGCTAGTCTGTCTGTCTATATATATATATTTCTAATGCAAGAGGGCTTAATTTACAAGGCTGAAATAAGAGAAATGTGGTTAGTAGTAATGATTAGTGGTGACATGAAAATATTTAATATTTAAGGACAGGCAATACAGAAATAACAATATAAATATTATAACTTACTCACAGCAATACAGGAATACAGTACTATCCAGGAATACACAGAGATACACAGAAATACACAGGAATACACAGTAATGAAATTTTTCACATCGTCAGAGGGCTGGACGCGTTTCGTGTTTACACACTTCTTCAGCAGCCTATTAGACAAAGCTACCAGTCCAACAGTTTGCCCTACTATTTATTGGGCAAGTGAATGTCTTTGAGACTTAATCCTTTTCTTTAAAGTTACTAAGTTGTTTGCTTTGAGGTACACGCCACTAAAAAGGTGTTATAATTCATTGTACTAATGTATTGTTGACTAATTGAGCTCTGGATAAATGAGTTGGTTTCAATTTGGAAAGGTAACACACGTGTCATGC
>CM067370.1:140014569-140145915 GCA_034401795.1 Chaetoderma sp. LZ-2023a
GAACCACAATCTGAAATGATGGGTCGCCCTGGTGGTGTCATAGGGTCGGTCCACAAGTCAACAGACTTATGGATTTTAGGAAGAAGATAAAATGTACGTGGTTTCGAATCATCTTTTGCGCACAGGTATTTATATTGCTTTTCAGTTATCTTCTTGTTATCAACCATTTTTTGGAGAATTTTGTTGAATTTGCTACAGTTATTTTGCCAAAGTGGTTCATTTAGTTTTTGGTAATGCTTCGGATTACTAAGCTGTCTATGCGCTTCTTTGATGTAGTGGTCTTTATCCATTATTACAGTAGCCGATCCTTTATCCGCAGGTTTGATGACAATTTCACTTTTTCTAGATAAACCTAATAGGGCCTGGCGTTGCTCATAAGATAAATTTTGCTGATCGTTTGGAAATGTAGTATTTTCAATACGTTCAGAGTAAAGTTTTATACTTTCACCGATTGCTGGGTCAACACATTTTAAGTTTGGAGCCCAGCCAGTTTTTTCAATGAATAGTGGAATATTACTATTGGAGTTTTGAAAAAAATCAGCTAATTTCACACGGTGACCAAATTCAGCAGTTTCAGTAAAGCCATTATCTAAATCTGCATCCAAACCTGTTTTATGTTTTGGTGTTGGGACAAAAGTCAAGCCAAAATTAAGCAGTGACTGTTCTGCTTCGCCTAATGCGGAGCCGGTTAAGTTTACAATATTACTACCCAGTCCCATTTCTGGGTGGTTGGTACCTTGACCCGAGTTTAGTTTAAATTAAGGGCCACAAGCCAGTTATTATACATGTCATTTGCTGTCCTCTCAGTCCAATGAATATTGTCATGACCCACTTCGAATTCTGTCGAAGCAAGACTGGGTATGACAATAACCCTGGACTCAGGGGATTTGGCCTTGCTTGACGCGGCAGTCCGATTAATTGCATCGAGTGCCTGCTTTTGCTGAGGTGTCGAGGTTGCGGAGAAATTTAGTTCAGTGAAGTAGATCCTAGACTTGGGAAATTTCTTTCGTACCATACTGAATAATAACCTAAGTCGATACTCGGAGGCTGAGATCAGATTATTCCTATCATTTATTCCTATGGTGAGGACTACTTTCTCAGGTTGCAATTTCCCTGTGTATTTATTAATGATCGTTCTGAGATCATTAATCGATGCTCCAGGGAAACAGGCAACCTGAGTATCTGGATGGGGATCCACATTAATCCGACTCAAGTTTGAATCTCCGACGATCAAGATCTTTTTGTCGAGGGTCGGAAGTTGCCAATTTGGTTTGTTGGTGGCCTCATTCCTGAATTTCCAGAACTTATTCTGTTCCAAGGGTGTGGGCTTCTTTGGTCTGGCGCATGGAGATGGTGTGAATCGTGGTTGAGGGACCTTTTGTGCAGCTCGGGTCCTTGGACCCGGCTGTTTACTAGCACCTTTGGCATTTGACACCCTCTGCGGAAGAGGAGGAAAATCCTCAGGAGAGAATGGTGGCGCTGGTGGAGGTGAATCTGGTAGAGGGATCATAGAGGGGTCCACTGGAATGTAAATACTGTGGTCACTGGATGTGCCAGGAAGAGAGCTAATGGGAGACGGTTGTTTATCTGGACGTTTTAGTGGTGATGAGGCCTCTGCAGGTGAATGTAGCCGCTTTTTGGGATGAGCGGATTGTACTAAATTTGCATTTTGTACTGGTTTGCTAACAGGGGTGACATTTGGTGGTTGAGTAACAGGCTTATAATTCGGATCAAGTGGTCTAATAAAATCATAAAATGCTGAGATGGCGTTGTGATCCAATTTTCTGTGATAATTCTTTTTGGCCCAATGGATTGCAGTGGACTTAGCCCGACCAAGGTCTAAATAAGGAAGAGTTTGGGCTGAGAGTAGCTCAGAACGGAGGACTCCTAGTTTACAGTTATAGTGGCGAACCCATGTTTTAATCATTGTTTTCGCCCATTCAAAGTTGACATTACGAATGTCGAAGTGGACCTCAGCATCTGGCATGGCCGGTTTGCAGAAGTCTGTCAAACTCTTGACCTTTCGACCGAGGCCATTTGGCACGGTGTCGCTGTCTAGATGCGTGTTCAGCACACCCAGGTGGTGAAAACATTGGATTACCATGTAGTATACTTTAACCAGGCGTGCGTGAGCAGATGATGGGTGGTGTGATTCAGCGTCATCACCAGCCCTTCGCCTACCCCCGCGTTGTCTAGCCATGGAATCACAGTCAATCAATCAATCTAAATCTTAATTAATCTTAATTAATCTCAATTAATCTCAATTAATCTCAATTAATCTCAATTAATCTCAATTAATCTCAATTAATCTCAATTAATCTCAATCAATCTCAATCAATCTCAATTAATCTTAATCAATCTCAATTAATCTTAATCAATCTCAATCAATCTTAATCAATCTTAATTAACCAGGCAATCAATCAAGTTGGCAAATCGGCAAACAACCCGTCCACCACCTTATCAATCCAAACAATCAATCACGCAACCAATCAGTTCAGACAATCAATTCAAGCAACCAATCAATCATGCAACCAATCAATACAAGCAACCAATCACGCTACCAATCAGATTAGACAACAAATCATGCAACCAATCAAATCAAACAATCAATCACGCAATCAATCAATTCAAACAACCAATCAATTCAATCAACAAATCATGTAACCAATCAAGCAACAGGTTACGCAAGCAATCAAATCAAGCAAGCAATCAAATGAAACAACCAATCAAATAAAACAACCAATCAAATCAAGCAACTAGTCAAATCAAGCAACAGCTCTAACCCCCAATCAAGCAATCAATCAGATCAAGCAACTAGTTCGATCAAGCAACCAATCAATTCAAGCAACAAATTACGTAACCAATCAAACAAACACTCAAATCAAGCAACCAATCAAATTAAACAACCAATCAAATCAAGCAACTAGTCAAATCAAGCAACTAGTCAAATCAAGAACAACTCAAGCCCCCAATCAAGCAATCAATCAGATCGAGCAACTAATCAGATCAAGCAACCAATCAATTCAAGCCACCAATCAAGCAACCAATCAACTCAAGCAACAAATCACGCAGATCAAATCACGCAACCAATCAGGTCAAATAATAAGTCCTGCAAGCAATCAAGTCAAACAAACAATCAAATCAAGCAACCAGTCAAATCCAGTAGGGCTCAAACAACCAACCAACCAATCAATCGATCAAACTCTAATGCAGCCAGACAGTCAATCAGTACAAAAATGCTACCAGGCGCACACTCTACAGGTGGGAGGTTTGTCAGCTAGTCTGTCTGTCTATATATATATATTTCTAATGCAAGAGGGCTTAATTTACAAGGCTGAAATAAGAGAAATGTGGTTAGTAGTAATGATTAGTGGTGACATGAAAATATTTAATATTTAAGGACAGGCAATACAGAAATAACAATATAAATATTATAACTTACTCACAGCAATACAGGAATACAGTACTATCCAGGAATACACAGAGATACACAGAAATACACAGGAATACACAGTAATGAAATTTTTCACATCGTCAGAGGGCTGGACGCGTTTCGTGTTTACACACTTCTTCAGCAGCCTATTAGACAAAGCTACCAGTCCAACAGTTTGCCCTACTATTTATTGGGCAAGTGAATGTCTTTGAGACTTAATCCTTTTCTTTAAAGTTACTAAGTTGTTTGCTTTGAGGTACACGCCACTAAAAAGGTGTTATAATTCATTGTACTAATGTATTGTTGACTAATTGAGCTCTGGATAAATGAGTTGGTTTCAATTTGGAAAGGTGTTAAAGATTAAGCTACTTTCAATGGCTTAGCGGCGGACTGCTCACTGGTTCAAAGCCAACTAGTAATCTGACTTTGATGTGAACCGTGAGATCATTTGAAAGGCGCTTAAGTGACCTTTTCAAAGTATAATAAATAATTTGGAATGCAAAGGACACATTTCAAAGAAATACGTGACTGATGGCCTTGTTTGAAAATCTTTGATCTGGATGAGTAATTTTGATTAAAACTTTTGCTTTGTAATATAGTTACTCAAATGTCAGCAGTTTCCATAGGTATTGATTTCAAAGATTATCATTGTGTTGAGAAATAAAGTCATTTTCTGTGTGTAATTTTCTCTCTAAAACAGATTAATGAATAAACAAATGATTGAATGATACAAGGATAGAAGGAAAGAAGGATGGACAGACCGAACCGATCACCCAGCCAATCAATTACCCAACCGACCACCAAACTAACCAACCGCCCAACCAACCACCCAATCATCCACCCACACAACCAACCAACCACCCTCCCAGCCAACCTACCACCCAGCCAACCAACCAACCACCCAGTCAACCAACCAACCACCCAAACCCACAACCAACCACCCAACCAACCACCCAACCAACCACCCAACCAACCAACCAAACACCCACCCAGACACATAATCAACCACCCAACCACTCAACCACTCAAATAAGCAACCAACCATAAAATTAACCACCCAATCAACCACCCAATCAACCAAGCAACCATGATGGATGAATGGAAGGACAGATGGAAGCGAGGGTAGGGGGAAGGAAAGATGGAAGGAATGAGGGCTTGAAGGAAGAATGGGATGATGGGAGGAAGGAAAGATGAAAGAGATGAAGGCTGGAAGGAAGGAAGGAAAAATGGATGGCTGGAAGGAATAAATGAAGGGATGGAGAGAGGGAGGATGCAGCAGGGAGGAAGGAGCGAGGGAGGAAGGAGGGAGGGAGGGAGGGAGGGAGGGAGGGAGGGAGGGAGGGAGGGAGGAAGGAAGGAAGGGAGGAAGGAGGGAGGGAGGGAGAAGGAGGGAGGGAGGGATGGAGGAAGGAAGGAGGGGGGAGGATGGAGGAAAGGAGGCAGGAAAGGATGGAGGAAAGAATGGACGAACGAACGAATGAATGAATGAACGAACGAACGAATGGATGGACTGATGGATGGACGGTCGGACAGACGGACGAACGAACGAGCGAATGAACAGATGCCAGTGGATGGAAAGCAGGAAGCAAGGCTAGAAAGAATGAAGAAATGAGGTAATAAATGAACGAATGAAGGAACGAAATGACGGGTAGATGGAAGGATAGAGGGAGGAAGGATGGAATGAATGGCAGTTTTCTGGACTAAACAATCATGCAATTCAAAAGGTTAAAACAGATTAATGAATAAACAAATGATTGAATGATACAAGGATAGAAGGAAAGAAGGATGGACAGACCGAACCGATCACCCAGCCAATCAATTACCCAACCGACCACCAAACTAACCAACCGCCCAACCAACCACCCACACAACCAACCAACCACCCTCCCAGCCAACCTACCACCCAGCCAACCAACCAACCACCCAGTCAACCAACCAACCACCCAAACCCACAACCAACCACCCAACCAACCACCCAACCAACCACCCAACCAACCAACCAAACACCCACCCAGACACATAATCAACCACCCAACCACTCAAATAAGCAACCAACCATAAAATTAACCACCCAATCAACCACCCAATCAACCAAGCAACCATGATGTATGTATGTATGTAATATTGTAAACGCACCGGCTCAGAATTTTCAAAATTGAAAAAAATTGAAAATATTTTTGCTTATTTTATCACCTGAGATTGTCAATTTTGTTTAATAGATGCCATATGGCCTGATTAGTATACAATGATAAATCATTGATTGATGTTTTGAACACTTATTTGAGTTTCGCTTTTACCAAGATGTCGCGTAGATTAGGATTTTTCTTAAATGCAATTACTGGACGCTTGTTGAATGGTTGTTTTAAATTGTCCTGTAATTTGTGATACTCATCCTTTAGGATTTTCGCAATTTCAACATTTTTCCGATTGTATGTGAGAGTAAATGGGATAATCTCACGTTGATCCGAGAGGCATGGGTCCGAATTTATGCCCCTTGGCCATTGTGTTTCGAGTTCTTTAATCCAAAACGATTCTCTTAGTGATCTTTGTTTATCAGTTTCCTCTGTTGTGTCTGAAAGAGGTAGCTGTTCGATGGGCATAATTTCAAAGTCACGGGTGACTAAATGATCAGGAAGATTAAAATGTTCAGCCACATGTGTGTCTTCCTCTAGTCTAATATCTGAAAGGTGTCTGGTTGCTCGGCATCTTAGTCGATTTTTTGTTTCGCCAACATACTGCTTTTGACACAATTTGCATGAAATTAAGTAAATGACATTTTCAGAATCGCAATCTAATTTCGACTGAATTTGAAATTTGCTTTTGTTTTGAAAGCTCGTGAATGTACTCTGGGAAGGAAGAAATTTATCCAATTTACACCTTTTCTTTTCACATTTCCGAGATTCTCCTTCACCAATAATCGGACGATTATGACAAATTTTGGTAGGCCGAGAATTTCTGGCATTATCTGGAATGATTTCCAAATTATGCAAAGTTTCAGACTTTATTTTGCGCAGGAACCGAGAAGAGTACCCTCTTGGTTTGAGGGCTTTGAATAAGGTCGAACATGATGATTCAAAGTTTTTCTTATCACTCGAATTTCTATGAAAACGGATTATTTGTGATTTTACAAGTCCCTTGAAAGTATGCGGAGGATGGAATGATTTCTTGTGTAGTAGTTGATGCGAGTCGGTTGGCTTAAAATAAACTTTGTAGTCTAAGTAACCAGTTGTTTCATACTTTATACCTTTGTATAAAGTTACATCTAGGAAATCTACGGACAGCTCATCGATTTGAGCTTTTAGTTTGATATTCGGATCATGATTATTCAGAATGGCCAGAAATTCGGTAAATGCTTCCTTACTATGTTGCCAGATCATGAAAATATCATCGAGGTACCTGCGGTAAATGAGCGGCTGATTTGGACAGTTTTCGAGTGCTTCCTTTTCCCACTCTGCCATGTAAAGGTTAGCGAAACCTGGGCTGAAACGCTTACCCATTGCGCAGCCACAAATTTGTTGAAAAATTTCACCAGCAAATTCAAAGTCATTGCCCTTCAGACTAAGCTCTAATAGAGCTATTACTTCTCTGTCGGGCCTGTTGGTGTCAGGATAGTCGGCAAATGCTCTACGAATTGAATTTAGACCCTTTTCGATGTCAATGTTTGTGTACATAGCATCGACGTCCATTGTAATTAAGAATGAATTTGGAGGGACCGAGATCTTAGAGACCTGGGCTAGGAAGTCTTCAGTGTTTTTCAGATAGCTAAAATGTCTATTTGCAATTGGCTGAAGATGGTAGTCGATAAATTCACTAATCCTATATGATTCCGAACCACAATCTGAAATGATGGGTCGCCCTGGTGGTGTCATAGGGTCGGTCCACAAGTCAACAGACTTATGGATTTTAGGAAGAAGATAAAATGTACGTGGTTTCGAATCATCTTTTGCGCACAGGTATTTATATTGCTTTTCAGTTATCTTCTTGTTATCAACCATTTTTTGGAGAATTTTGTTGAATTTGCTACAGTTATTTTGCCAAAGTGGTTCATTTAGTTTTTGGTAATGCTTCGGATTACTAAGCTGTCTATGCGCTTCTTTGATGTAGTGGTCTTTATCCATTATTACAGTAGCCGATCCTTTATCCGCAGGTTTGATGACAATTTCACTTTTTCTAGATAAACCTAATAGGGCCTGGCGTTGCTCATAAGATAAATTTTGCTGATCGTTTGGAATGTATGTATGTATGTATGTATGTATGTATGTATGTATGTATGTCGGATTTATATAGCGCCAATTCCAAACTGAATTGTTCAAAAGCGCTTTACAAAATTTAGAATGCTCTTTGGAAAAGATATGTTTTTAGTAGTGATTTAAATGAGTCAATTTTAGAGCAGTTTCTAATTTCAGGTGGAAGAGAATTCCAGAATCGCGGACCGGCTCGAGAAAATGCACGATCACCAGTAGTTAAGTTTGATTTTGGTATGGTACATAGTAATTGTGTGCTAGACCTAAGAGACCTTGGTGCTGCTCTTTGCTGGATTAAGGATTTTAAGTACGGTGGGGCCAGATCATTTAGGCACTTGAACACCAACAAAGCCACCTTGTACCATATACGTTGTCTTATAGGCAACCAGTGCAGCTCCAATAGGGCAGGTGTGATATGATCGAATCTTTTGGTGTGTGTAATCAGTCTAGCTGCTGTATTCTGCGCTCTCTGTAAACGATCTAATTGGCTAGATGGTATGCCTATTTATGCATGTAGGTCTAATATAGAACAAGAATTCATTCAGTAGATGGCTTTTGATATGCAAATTAGCTCACTCAGCAGTGGAAAGCAGTCAGACATGAATGGAACAGCATTGATGCAGCACAATGCAAAAAGCTTTCAGACAGCTTGCCCAAATGGGTGAGTTTTGAGACCAAAAATATAAGGGAACGGCTATCCCATACTAAAACATACCCTGCACACAGACAATGCATACAATATTATCTAAAATTGTCACTTATTTCACCTGTATTTATTAACATGAAAGGGTAATCATAAAAAATATGATAAATCATGTTAGCCTCATTTTTTTGCCCAGCAGTGTAGTAGTAGTAGTAGTAGTAGTAGTAGTAGTAGTAGTAGTAGTAGTAGTAGTAGTAGTAGTAGTAGTAGTAGTAGTAGTAGTAGTAGTAGTCCAATTGATTGAATAAAATCACTACTTTCGGATACGCATACGGATACGTACAAATGGAATCACTCATTCGGATACGCATACGCATACGGATACGCATACGCATGTTAATGGAATCCTAGCTTACGGTAGCAGATGTAGTCGATTTTAAGTGTTGATAAGGACACATAATTCAAATACAACCCCCTGCCCCTTCTGTCTCCATAAACAAACGTGAGATAAAAATTAAATTGTAAGTCGAACTTCTCATGTGCCGTGCCAGCTAAATCCGCCTGAAAATGACAGAGTCCACTATATAAATCAACCAGTCGTCATTAGCGCGGCGCGACAGAAAGTTCGACTTAAAAACGGGTCATTAGCGCGGCGCGACAGAAAGTTTGACTTATAAAACGGGCCTAACGGTAATGGATGTTTTTGTGGTGTAATAACAACACCCCCACAGACCCCCCCCCCCCCCCTTGCGGGTTGGTCTGTTGTTTTATTAACCACTATAAAAACATACTTACCGTTCAATCACTACGACAGGGCCTCAACCACCCCGCGTGGTAGGATTTGAGAATCAGACTAAATATTTTGCACTTAAATTTAGAAAAGTGAATCCGTTTCCTATTCGGGCTCTAATGCGCATGCGCGAGCGCGCTTGGCGACAAGCCTCACTATGAGGTGAGTATAGACTGGTGCCAGTCTATACCTGATGGTAGGCTGGAGATGGGACTCAACCAGCAGCCTGGTTGAGGGTCCATAGGAATAGGATTAGGCATGGGGAGGTGTGTATGCAGGCATAAAAATCTTATTCGGATAGCAAAATGCAAATAATTGATTTAGCCTGGTTCTCACATTCGCTAAGCTGACCTGAGCTAAGCGGTAAAGGTATCGCGCGAAAAATGTCGCACGCGAGATGACTGTCCTGACATTTGCGATATATTTAACTAAATCAGCGCCTGCTGAGACTTCGTCGCATGTAATTTTGTTGATTATAAAGTGCTTGATTTTAGGAAATTCTCGAAATCATGCAATAGCACTCAGTCATCGGAGAATGCCTTACATTCATTCAATTGCTTAGAATCTATCAAGAGTACCACATACTGAAGATATGATTAGAGGTAGTAGCTCTGATGATCCATCATCTGAAGAAGATGACTTGTTGCTTCTAGTGGCTAGTCATCTACAGAATAAAAGGAAACGGCGTTTTTGGGTGCACAGTACGTTGCAAAAGAGGAAGCAGTTAGGTGAATTCCACACACTAATCAAAGAGCTAAATGAAGACGATGAGAGATTTAGGAAATATTTTAGAGAACAGTTTGAAGTGCTTTACAACACTGTTCATGGAGACCTAGAGAAGGAGACGACATATTGGCGAAACCCATAGGAGCACGAGAAAGATTAGCAATATGCCTGAGGTAAGGAAAAATACTAGAAACGTCATGACTAAATTTTTTTAACCGTTGTCTGTTTAACCTAGGTCAATCAGTCTCTCCATCCGCCAGTTCTTTCGTCCATCTTTTGGCCAGTCAATTTGTCTTCCTGCTGATGTACCATCTCTCCCATTGTGCTTGTTTGTCAACGTGTCTCCGTCTAATGAATACAACCACCTGATTTTACACACATAGTAGCCAAAGACAAGTTTGTCTTCAAATCAAAACAATTCAACATGCTCGTTTCAATGTTAAATCTTCAACTGTCTTTAATATGCATGCATAATAATTTAATTTCGAACACAAGTTTAACAAGCACGATCAGAGATTGCACACCCTCGCACTTTCCGATTTCCAGAAACCGATAGAACAATAATTTGGTCCGGATCCGGATTTGGACATTTTAATCCTGATCCGGATTTGAAGACTGTATTCAGGATTAGTCCGAACATTTGGTAATACTGGCATAATGTAACACCATTTCGTATCTTAAAATCGGAAGCAAATCGGTACAGTAGTTTCTGAGAAATCCATACAACAATAAATTGATCCGGATTCGGATCCGTATATTTTAGTCCAGATCACTCCTAATCACACAGACAGACAGGCAGATCCAAATACAATACCTACAATACCCTCTTCTCCCAATGAATAAAACGCGAAAGAACCGATTCAATACATTTTATATATAGTCATATCCCATGTAAGTCTCCGCGCGCTGACTACACGCGCACTGAAATAAAAGTCGATCGGAGAGCGAAATTTCAGCGCGCTTGTTTTTCAGCGCGCGTGTTGGCTTTATGCGTATGCGTGTTCAGTGCCAGCTATACCTGCATGTCACAATGTGGACAAATAATCTCGCCTGCATGGAAATACACACGCACGCTCTGCGAAACGCGCGAGGGAACACGCGAGCAGAAACGGGTACATAGTACACCGGCCTAAGTGTGTGTGTTGTAATATTTGAGGCGTTTATATGCTAGTTCCCAATGCTAGGGTCTAGACTCACGCCTGGCCTTTATGGTTTCTGTTGAATTCTTGTGAATTCTTGTGACGTCGGTTTGTGCATTAGCTTGTGTCTCTCTGTGTGTGTGTGTGTGTGTTGATCGTTGTCTCTCGATTTTGTCTCATGTTGCTGTTCTTTTCCATGGCTTTTTTTGTTGCTCCTCATGCTTGGGCGTGTGTAATGGGGATGGCCTAACCTGGACCTAACAGGGGTGGGTAAGGGATGGGGTAGGTGTTGGGTCGGGGGAGGTGCGTACGGTCTTATGACCTGATGCACCCAAGGGGGGGCTTTAGGTCAGAGACATCCCGGCCCCTTTGGGGGGAGTGGGGAGGTTGGGGTGTGGGGTCTTTCGGGTCCTGGGACCCATTTGGTCTTCTGGCCATCATCCGAGCAGGCACCAGCGCGCACTTGTTTGATTTTGATTGGTTAGGTAGCCCGTATGGTGACTGTGTCCGTCCGAGGACGAACTCGGTCAGTCATCCGGGTTACATCCCTCCATAGTCCCCTCGAAAATTCCGAAAGATTCTAATTCTAGCAATTTGGTTTTGGTTTTGTAATCCGTATGTTGCGTGGTTCCATCCGAGGAGGGATCCATTCAGCATCCGGTTTACTTTGACTATGCCGAAATTTCTTGCCTACCTAACCCTAGCTCACGTTCACACAGTGATGGGCACTGTGTGACGGGACCTCAGTTTAAAGTCCCATCCGAGAAGACTGATACACCGGCCTAAGTCTAACTCGGTCTATTTATGTTAAGCCTATTACCGAGGATTTCTCATGGCCGAGCTACATAGGCAGTGCAAAAAGAGCACTTACAGAGACCCCATGTTGTCAGACCCCTGCCCCAAGTGACACCTGAACAATTGCAGATGTTAATCGCCTTGGTAACTACACGTTATCAATCGGCGTAACACGCCTGTGGGCCTGACATGATATGCTCCCACAGCACGCCTATGGTGGTGGGCGGGGCACCACTGTTAGTAAAATAAAAATGATAACATAACATACGTATTACATGGTCATGAAAAATTAAAAATAACCAGAAATAGCTCATTCGTAAACAAGAAACCACGAAGCTCGACTTCAAATATAAAATAAACATAGAAGGCTTATCAATACACATACCAGTGACCATGACCTTTGAACCCTTGACCTCTAAGTCATTGTGTCATCCACTCTTATTAGAAGAAAGCGTGTGTTCAATTTCGGGTGCGGTATGATTAAGCCAACATGAGATATAAACTGCTAACTTGAGCTAAACGGTTGAAAACCCCTGTATTTTACCAAGAGCATAATGAGAAGGACTTTTTGACGTAGTAGGACAGTGTATAATTCCCGCTCATTAGAAGGAGGCGTGTGTATATGTTTGGGGACAGTATGATTAATCAAACAGATATGAATTGCTACGTTGAGCTAAACCCAAAATGTTAATGTTCAAAGTAGTTTTTACCAATGTAACGATGACATTCACCTTTTGACCCGAATGACATTGTACCATTCCCTCTCCTTATAATTAAGGAAGTATATGTCCATGTTTGGGTCTAGTGTCATTAAGAAAATATGAGTTATATGAACTGCTCAATTGAGTTAAACGCAAAATGTTCATGTTAAAAAAATAAAATTTTACCTATGGCACAGTGACCTTGACCTTTGGCCTTTACACCCTTGGATATAAACTGGGAAGTTGAGCTAAATACAAAATGTTTTGTTCAAAAAAAGATTTTACCAAGGTCACAGTGACATTGACCTTTGAACACAGGGTAATGTATCATGTCCGCTCCTTATAAGGAAGCGAGTCCAAATTTGAACCCAGTAAACTTAAGCAAACAAGTGATTTGAACTGATAAGTTGAGCTAATGTCAAAATGTTAATGATGAAAAAAACAATAATTTAACCCGGGTCACGGGGACCATGACCTTTGACATTATGACTCCAACTTTGTGTCTGGCCCACTAATCATAAAGAAACATTTGCCCAAGTTTGGTTCAGTATGATTAATCAAACAGCTGATACTAACTGATAAATTGAGTTAACTGCAAATCGGACGACGACGACAAAGACAAAGACGACGACGACAACGACGGGCAGTTCAGAGAGCATCAAAAGAAATAGTTCATTTTATTTCTGACCGTCGAGCTAACAATTCTTCAGTGCATTTTAATACCCACCCACCCACCCACCCACCCACCCACCCACACACACACACACACACACACACACACACACACACACACACACACACACACACACACACACACACACACACACACACACACACACACACAC
The DNA here is from genome assembly GCA_034401795.1 of Chaetoderma sp. LZ-2023a. Lineage (NCBI taxonomy): Eukaryota > Metazoa > Mollusca > Caudofoveata > Chaetodermatida > Chaetodermatidae > Chaetoderma > Chaetoderma sp. LZ-2023a. The sequence continues at coordinate 140,027,886 of CM067370.1, forward strand.
ACACACACACACACACACACACACACACACACACACACACACACACACACACACACACACACACACACACACACACACACACACACACACACACACACACACACACACACACACACACACACACACACACACACACACACACACACACACACACACACACACACACACACACACACACACACACACACACACACACACACACACACACACACACACACACACACACACACACACACACACACACACACACACACACACACACACACACACACACACACACACACACACACACACACACACACACACACACACACACACACACACACACACACACACACACACACACACACACACACACACACACACACACACACACACACACACACACACACACACACACACACACACACACACACACACACACACACACACACACACACACACACACACACACACACACACACACACACACACACACACACACACACACACACACACACACACACACACACACACACACACACACACACACACACACACACACACACACACACACACACACACACACACACACACACACACACACACACACACACACACACACACACACACACACACACACACACACACACACACACACACACACACACACACACACACACACACACACACACACACACACACACACACACACACACACACACACACACACACACACACACACACACACACACACACACACACACACACACACACACACACACACACACACACACACACACACACACACACACACACACACACACACACACACACACACACACACACACACACACACACACACACACACACACACACACACACACACACACACACACACACACACACACACACACACACACACACACACACACACACACACACACACACACACACACACACACACACACACACACACACACACACACACACACACACCAGTCAACAGAATATGTCATGTAGTGAATGAAATTCTGAACTATTTGGCGGCAGGCCATTTTCTAATTGTTTTAAGGATTACACGCTTTTCTCTAAATATTCAAGAAAGGTCTTGGCATACACGTCTTAATCAAAAACATTGTGAATCACCACGAAATCATCACCAAATAGAGCTGGGTTGTTAATACTAGTTACTCACCATGGTGCCACATATCACAAGCATGTAATATCTTCAGGCAGGTGGCTGCCCGGCTGGCTTTAAGGCAACTTGTTTTAATGAAGAACCATCTTTGGATCTCAAAAGGTCTGTCGAGCAGCTTTGATTGTATATCAATATTGAAATGGTTATAAACACGCTTGCCGTGTTAGCAATGTCAAACAAATCGTGCGTTAATCTATTACTATCATCACGAAGTGCGGAAGGACTATTGAAACAGTTACATCTCCATGCGCACGAGCGTCTGTCTGCGCGCGCGTGTGTCAATTGCGATAACTCCCATTATACCCTACTGAATGTATCTTCACCAAAGTTAAGCCCAAAGAAATAAAATCGATGTTGGCGTCAAAAGGGCAAAGTTCAAGGTCAAGTTCATCCAAAAAGAAAGAGGTCTGTTGGAATAATTCAAGTTATACTGATGAGATCTTGGCCAAACCCGGGCGGATGGTTGCCGTTGAGATCCGGAAGATGTCTCGATGTTGGGGGTTAAAAGATCAAAGGTCACCTAAGATGGTGGGATGGCGAGAGACAGAATTCACCTTTCCAGAGTATTCATTCATCGTCAGGCCTTGTATGACGTCATAATCAGCTCAGCGCGTGTATGATGACGTCATAATCATTACGTCACAAAGGGTTCCATATAGATCGTCACCAAATCTGAAATGGTCCGACACGTTGTATGAATTGTATATCTTTGTAATCCTTTGCTATTTAGTAAACATGCTGTTGAATATTTTGAAACTAAATTGTCTGGGCAACAGCACCCAGCAGTCAAATTAGTTTCAAAATATTCAACAGCTTACCTGTGTAGTGTTCAGAGGTCGATCGAGCCCAACACGAGCGAGGTGTGGGTGGAGCTTAGCCAGAGATGGTCGAGGCATAGCTAAAACCGGAAAGGTCACAGGAATGTGTCGATCTTCCTGGTTAGAGTTCTACTGAATAAGTATTGGTCGAAGGGTAGGGGAGGGATGGAAGCTATGGAGGTGAGTGCGTGCGCGTGTGCGTGCGTGACGCTATCTTAGCTACATGATTTGTGACTGTTGATTTGTAAATAATGTCGTATAAAATAGTGCACAGAAACTGATGTTTTTATTACAACAAGAGGCCCACTGGGCCTGTATCGCTCACCTGGACCATAGGCATTTCAACAAGAATGGTCATTAACAATAAGCAGAACTCTAATGAGTTGAGCAGACATGTAACAAGAAAACAGAACCATGTTTCTTTATGTATCAACTTCCCTTTAACAAAATTTAATGGCCCTTAGTCATTAATATCATATCTCCAAAATTTCTGAGCAATCCATTCAGTGGCTCTGGAAACGAAGTTGTTTTCATGAAAATTAGGCCATCCAAGATGGCTGGCCAACCATTTGCCAAATCAAGTTCCCCTGAACAAACTTGGTTCAGCTCGTGCCCTAAATCATATTTTATGAGTTATGGATCGATCCCTTAAACGGTTTTGGAGATTCTAAAATTCGGCCAAAAACCCAAGATGGCCGCCGGCCCAATTGGCCGATCGACTTCGTTTGAACAAATTTGAATCTCTATGCCCTAAGGACGCTTCCTGACAAATATAATTGAAATCGGCCCAGTAGTTCTCGAGAAGACATTTTTAATTTCCTATTGCTTTAGTATGGGAGCGTTTGGCGGGAAAACGGTCCAAGGTGGCCGCCAAACCCTTTATATGACAGTTTCGAAAATTGCAAATTTGAGATCAGAATACCCAAAAACATATATGAAAACAATTTCAGCCTCAATATCCATTAAAAAAACGGCCATGTGTTTTGACGGATCAACTTCCCTTGAACAAACTATAATGGCCCTTAGTCCCTAACAATAGCTCACAAATTTCGGCCTGATCCCTTCAGCGGTTCTGGAGAAGTCGTTTTCGGGAAAACTAGGTCATCCAAGGCCGCCGAACCATTCGGTCAATCAAGTCAAGTCCTCTTGAACAAACTTGGCTTACGCCTTTACTTAGATGAGGTTTCGTTAGATTTGAATCGATTCCCCAAGCGATTCGAAGATTTTTAAAGACGTTTCCTAAAATCGGACGAAATCCAGATTGGCCACCGGACAAATTGGCCGATCAGTTTCATTTGAACAAACTTGGACCCCTATGCCCTAAGGATGTGTCCTGCCAAATATAATTGAAATCGGCCAAGCAGTTCTCGAGAAGACATTTTAAATTTCCAATTGCTTTAGTAAGGGAGCCCTTGGCGGGAAAATAATCAAAGATGCCCGCCAAACCATTTATCCGACAGTTTCGAAAATTGCAAATTTGAGCTCAGGATACACAAAAACATATATAAAACCAATCCAAGATGGCTGCCGAACCATTTGGTCAATCAAGTACGCTTGAACAAACTTGGCTTACCTCTTTCCCTAGATGATTTTTCATGAGCTTTGAATCGATTCCCTAAGCGGTTTCGGAGAAGGTTTTTAAAGACGTTTCTTAAAATTGGACGATATCCAAGATGGCCGCTGGCCAAATTGGCCGATCGGCTTCATATGAACAAACTTGGATCCCTATGCCCTAAGGATACTTCCTGCTAAATATAATTGAGATCGACCCAGTGGTTCTTGGGACGAAGTCATTTAAAGGAAACGTTGACGGACGAACGACGGACACAAGACGGGCGGTCGCCACGGCATAAGCTCACTTGGCCTTTCAGGCCTGGTGAACTAATAATGTCAGTGATATCATTCCATACATATATTATAGATTTCATGAAAGTAGCCATATCATTAAAACTCCAATCCAAAACTTATTTATATACGATATTTGATCAAATGCACTCTTTTACATTCAGCCATCCTCGCGTGCTGGATACGCTGAATATTACTAATCAAAGGTCATCTGGAATAATTCTCAGATAATCAAGATAACGATAATGTGGACCAACCACTCTAGCGTTTAGAAGTTGAATATACCATAACTAACTGATAGATGTTCTAAGACAAAAGTCGCTACATGTGCAACGATGATTGCAATTTATGCCGACTTATTCTTCAAACGAGTCAACACGATTCGTCTTAAATTTGCTACATAGATACCTTGTGATAATTATAAAAATTTTGGGATGTGACGCAACGCAATCTTCCCATAGTAGCAAGTCATCTTTCCTAAAAAATATTTATTTTCAAAATATTATATCTAGTTTCCGGAGCATATCTCCAGAAAGCATGTGTGGTTGTCGTCACTTCAAATTTGTTACATTAATACAATGTGATATTGTTGCCCATACTTCGTTTCGGCGAAATTCTAATATATTCTCCATAATTATCTCTCTATAATCATAAAGAAATCCGTTTTTTAATTTGTCACATCCACAAGGAATCTTCTGACAATCACCGAGATCAAACCTTACTCTCCACTTACCCTCTCTAAAATTAATGGAGGAATCCAGTTTTAGCTATGACCGTGTACGCTTTGCCCGTGTTGAGATCATTCAATCCATGCGCTCTCTGAATCGCAATTTCCAGAAAACTGTAATGGTATGATGCTGAATACTGATTCAAAGCGCCAGGTCAAATTAGTTTCCAAACATTCAACAAATGTTTATTAACCAATAAAGACATACAATTCGGACAACTTGACAGACTATTAAGCGTTTATGACGGACTATATCGCGTCATTCATGACCTAATTGATTTCGACGGCAGCCTGCATGTGACGTAGTTTATTATGACATCATGTGTGTGACTGAGAAACTGGATTCTTCAACTGAAGACTAGCTCAAGAAAACATATATGGTGTCACATTCGAACTGAGAGATCGAGCGGCGTGTGCCTGCATAACGAGCCTTCAACACATTTTTTACACTTTAGCATTCTACCTAATTCTCAAATCGGACGATTTTGTCATTCTGTGCTTTGTATAGGACACGGTGTGTCAAGGACATAGGTTCATATTCTCCAGAGTTATCTTCACTAAAAAGTTAGTTTTGCATAAATGGCCCGAATGTCATAATGATAATGCTCGTCTGGTTTTTATTTAATTGCTCAAAGTCCAAAGCGAGTCATTCCATAGAAATCATTTTTCAGGATGGCAACAAGGTGCCAGACTCGACGAATTTCCAAAGCTTTGACTCAATCAAAGCTACATACAATTAATTAACTCATTTTCACAACAGTCGTCTTGTGGCCATATCATTCGGATCAGTTATTATAGGGGTCCTTCCCATATGCCGCCCAATGACATTCCTAAGTTTTTAGACAATTAGTCATAGTTACAGTGATTCCACAGAACTGAATTTGGAGTCTTGGACGATTGTAGATACACTTCATCTATATACACCAACCAATCAACTTCCATGGTTTTAAATAAATTGATCAAAGCTACAAAAGGCTATACCATAGAAACAAATTTTCCGGTGACCGTTTCATCTTTTATCTAGACCAATTGTAAAAGAGATACTGACCACACCAAATCTAATGGTTACCAACGTTTTTAATCATTCAGATAAAGATACAGAGAGCTATCGAATGGAAATCGATTTCTTAAGACTTCATACACACTTTGATAGTCTTCAAATTACCACACCAAAAGTATTTCCATACTGGGTTTCTCAACTGGACCAATCTAAGATTGGGATCATTCCCATACAACAAACAAATCAGTTTCAAAGTTTTGTATATATTGGCCGACCAAGTATATATATATATATATATATATATATATATATATATATATATATATATATATATATATATATATATATATATATATATATATATATATATATATATATATATATATATATATATATATATATATATATATTTATATATATATATATATATATATATATATATATATATATATATATATATATATATATATATATATATTTATATATATATATATATATATATATATATATATATATATATATATATATATATATATATATATATATATATATATGTATCTGCCAAATTCTGTTTCAATCCCGCTACCGAAATATTCCCCAATTGTATTTTCCACGTAGGTTCCAATACCTTGTAAATTTAGCAAGCTAATAGGCATCCCTCTAGGTCCTGGTGTTTTTTCTAAAACTCTCGTGACACATCAATTACCCCAGACAAACTGCAAGAGGTAACTGAATATGATCAAACAATAAAGTGAGTATAGACATGCATCGTGCGTCTAAGAATAACAACGTCCCAAGTATAGAAGTACTGAAATATGTTTTTCTCTGGAGTGCTGGAAGGTAGTATCAGCACACGTGACACATCTACGCACAAGGTGGATGGCTAGAAGGCATTTGGTTTCAAATAAAAGTGTCACATATCTAGGTCATTGATTGGCTCACTAAATATATGTGACATTTCAAGAGATGCCCCTGGAAAGCAAGAAGCTATAATTGCCACATCTGGAATACCCATTCGTAGTGTAGATGGCTATCAGGCTATGCGTAACTTGACTTTTACGTCAACATGTCACATATCAAGGATACAAAGTGCCCACACATTTTGGACCATTACTCTGGAACGTAAGTAGGTAGAATCACCAGATTTAGCATGTCCCGTCATATTGCGACTGATTAAGATCGCCATGAGTTTGAGATCAAAGTATCAAATATATATGTCACTGCATCATACTGCTGATGTGGATTTGCAAGACAGAGCACAAAGGAGCGTCAGCAAATCTGCTTAGTGTGGTCTAGTTGACTGTGTTTTACAGGATATAGTTGCATGGTTCATCAATGGCTTCAAGTAGTTGAGATTATCTCTTACACATTAGCATGTCCCATAGTTAGCGATGTTGTTAGTGAGTCAGTCACAAAAGCTTTCTCCGGGCTTCCCTTTCAAGAGCTTTCCATACACAGTAATTAAACATGGCGTATGCATGCGTGGCTTGTAGGCTTAAGGTATACAATGTAACACAAGTAGGTCAGTGCGACCACAATGTGACCCACTTTTCACACTTCACCTGCAGCTACCGCGATTCTATAAAACTTGTTCCAAGACAACAGCATTTACAGATGCACAGGTAATTGTAATACATGTAATAAAAAGATCCATTTCTAGCTATGCTCCGCCCATGTCTAACTATGCCCTGTCAAATTCTAGCTAATCTTTGCCCATGTTTACTGTATGTTCGAATAGATTTTAAGCTTCGAAACCTGAATTCCCAGAATCTAAATTTTACGGTAACTATACAGACAGGTAGTTGAATATTTTGAGACTAATTTTACTGGGTACTGTTGCTGCCATAGTTACCAGTCAAATAGTTTCAAAATGTTTAACACAAGCGACCCAAGGGCCTGTGACGCAACACCTGGACCATTAGCATTTGAAACATTTGCATTTAAATATACATGAGTCTTTACATCAAACGAGATGGCTATTGAAACAAGAGGCCCAAGGGGCCTGTGTCGCTCACCTGGAGCATTATGCATTTTTATCACAATTGTTAGTGGGTGGTTTAGGAGTAGTCTTCTTAATGATTTTGTGGAAATTTGTGCAAGTCCAATATGGCCGCCAAACACTTTACATTTTGATTGGTCTACTTCTGCCATGTTTCTGACCTAGCGCCTTCCCTTGAAAAAACTTTAATGGCACTCAGTGTCTAATCATATATCTCAAATTTCGGCCCAATCCGCTCAGCGGTTTTGGAGTCATTTTGGCAAAAATTAGGTTATCCAAGATGGCCACCAAACCATTTGGCCAATCACGTTCTCTTGAAACAAACTTGGTGCAGCTCTTGCCTTAGATGATATTTCATGCGTTTTGAATTGATCCCCCAAGCGGTTCTGGAGATTTTTAAAGACATTTTAAAGCAACCAGTTTCTTTGATGGATCAACTTCTCTTGAACAAACTTTAATGGCCCTTAGTCCGTAATCATATATTAATATTTTGGCTTGATCGCTTCAGTGGTTCTGGGGAATGAGTCGTTTTTGCGAAAACGAGGTCATTCAAGATGGCCGCTGAACCATTCAGTCAATCAAGTTCCCTTGAACAAACTTGGGTCAGCTTTTACCACAGATCATATTTCATGAGGTCTGAATTGATCCTTCAAAGGGTTTTGGAGAAGATTTTTAAAGACATTTCTAAAAATCAGCTGAAATCCAAGATGACCGTTTGAACAAAATGGAATCTCTATGCCCTAAGGATGCTTCCTGACAAATATAATTGAAATCGGCCCAGCAGTTCTCGAAAAGAAGACATTTAAAGTTTCCCATTGCTTTAGTATGGGAGCTTTTGGCGGGAAAATTATCCAAGATGGCCGCCAAACCATTTATCCGACAGTTTCGAAAATTGTAAATTTCAAATCAGAATACCCAAAAACCTCTATAAAACCAATTTCAGTCTCAAAGTCCATCAAATAAAAAAATTCAATATGGCCGCCAAACATGCTATATTTTGATGGGCCCACGGCGGCCATGTTTTTTGACGGATCAACTTCTCTTGAACAAACTTTACTGGCCCTTAGTGCCTAATCATATCTGTCAAATTTCGGCCTGATCGCTTCAGCGGTTCTGGAGAAGTCATTTTCGCTAAAATTAGGTCAGCCAAGATGGCCGCCGAACCATTTGACCAATCACGATCCCCTGAACAAACTTTGTTACGCTCTTGCCCTGGAACATATTTCATGACGTTTCCTTCAATTCCTTAGGCGGTTTCGGAGATTTTTAAAGACGTTTCTAAAAATCGGCCAAAATCCAAGATGGCCGCCGGCCAAATTGGCCGATCGGCTTCATTTGAACAAACTTGGAACCCTATGCCCTAAGGATGCCTGCTGCCAAATATAATTGAAATCGTTCCAGCGGTTCTTGAGAAGAAGTCATTTTAAAGGAAGGTTGACGGACGGACGACGGACACACGACGGACGGTCGCCACGACATAGGCTCACTTGGCCTTTCAGGTCAGTTGAGCTAATATTGTGACCTTGATACTCGGATAATACTAGGAATGGACGCCGCCTATAAAAGTGGAAATTTCCTTTTGAAAACTTTCGAGCGTCTTTCACAAGTGGCCATTTTTACTACAGATTCCAACCTGGTTATGATGGAATCATGTGTACCATAACTAAAAGTAAACAAGAGGCCAAAGGGGCCTGTATTACTCACCTGCATCATAGGCATTTCAACCAGAAAGGCCATCAACAATAAGTAGAACCCTACAGAGTTGAGCAGAATTATAACAAGAAAACAGAAGCCATGTTTCTTTATGTATCAACTACTTTTGAACAAAACTTAACGGCCCTTAGTCCCTTATCATATCTCCCAAATTTCGACCCACTCCGTTCAACGATTCTGGATACGAAGTTGTTTTCGCGAAAACTAGGTCATCCAAGATGGCCACCAAGCCAATGGAGCAATCAGGTTCTCTTGAACAAATGGTTCTCCTCCTGCATTAGATAATGTTTCATGAGTTTTGAATCAACCCCAAGCCGTTTCGGAGATATTTAAAGACATTTCTAAAAACTGGCTGGTTTAGCCGGTGGCCATCTTGGATTTTGGCCGATCACCTTCGTTTGAACAAACTTAGATCTCTATGCCCTAAGGCTGCATTCTGCCAAATATAATTGAAATCGGCCCAGTGGTTCTTGAGAAGTCGTTTAAAGAATTCCCCATTGCTTTACTATGGGCCCATTGCTTTACTATGGGAGTCTATGGCAGGAAAACAAACCAATATGGCAGTCAAACCGTTTATCCAACAGTCTCGAAAGTGGCATATTTGAACTCGCCACCCTGATAAGCACATATACAGCAATTTTCGCCATCAAAGTACATCAAATACAAAAAAGCCAATATGACAAAAAGCTAGATTTTAATTGGTTAATGCCGGCCATGTCTTTTAACGTACGAACTTCCTTTGAACAAATTTGAATGGCCCTTGGTCCCTAAGCATATTTGCCAAATTTCAGCGCTATCCCTTCAGCGGTTCGGGAGAAGTTATTTTCACGAAAACTACGTCATCCAAGATGGCTGCCAAGCAAATAGGCCAATCAGGTTGCTTTGAATAAACTTGGGTCTAACGTTGCAATAGATGATGTGTTATGAGTTTTGAATCAATTCCTCCAGCAGTTTCGGAGATTTTTTAACGTGGTTCTAAAAATCGGCCATTTTGGCCGGTGGCCATCTTGGATTTTGACCGATCTGCTTCATTTGAACAAAATTAGATCTCTATGCCCTATGGATGTTTCCTGCCAAATATAATTGAAATCGGCCCAGTGGTTCTTGAGAAGAAGTCGTTTAAAGAATTCCCCATTGCTTTACTATGGGCCCATTGCTTTACTATGAGAGCCTATGGCGGGAAAACAAACCAAGATGGTAGCCAAACCATTTATCCGACAGAAAGTGGCATATTTTAACTCGGCACCCTAATAAGCATATATAGAGCCATTTTCGCCATTAAAATCCATCAAATACAACAACAAAAAATATGACCAACAAATGCTAGATTTTGATTGGTTGATGCCGGCCATGTTTTTTAACATACAAAATTCCTTTGAACAACTTTCAATGGCTCTTGGTCCCTAAGCATATTTAATAAATTTCAGCTCTCTCCCTTCAGCGGTTCGGGGGGAGAAGTCGTTTTCGGGAAAACCACGTCATCCAAGATGGTCGCCAAGCAAATAGGCCAATAAGGTTGGCTTGAATAAACTTGGGCCTAACATTGCCATAGATGATGTTGCAGTTTCGGAGATTTTTTAGTGTCTAAAAATCGGCAATTTTGGCCGGCGGCCATCTTGGATTTTGACCGAACCGCTTCGTTTGAACAAACTTAGATCTCTATGCCCTATGAATGCTTCCTCCCAAATATAATTGAAATCGGCCCAGTGGTTCTTGAGAAGTCGTTTAAAGAATTCCCCATTGCTTTACTATGGGCCCATTGTGGGAGACTACGGCGGGAAAACAAACCAAGATGGCAGGAAAACCGTTTATCCGACAATCTCGAAAGTGGGATAGTTGAACTGGCCACACTGATAAGCATATATAAAGCAATTTTCGCCATCAAAATACATCAAATACAAAAAAGCTAAATTTTGATTGGTTGATGGCTGCCATATATTTAGCAAACAAACTTCCCTTGAACAAACTTGAAAGGCCCTTGGTTCCTAAGCATATTTACAAAATTTCAGCTCTATCCCTTCAGCGGTTCGGGAGAAGAAGTCGTTTTCGAGAAAACTAGGTCATCCAAGATGGTCGTCAAACAAATCGGCCAATCAGGTTGCCTTGAACAAACGTGGGTCTACCATTGCCACAGGTGATGTGCTATGAGTTTTGAATCAATTCCTCCAGGGGTTTTGGAGAAGATTTTTTAAAGTGTTTCTAAAAATCAGCCATTTTGGCCGGCGGCCATCTTGGATTTTGACAGATCCGCTTCGTTTGATCAAATTTAGATTTCTATGCCCTAAGAATGTGTCCTCCAAAATATAATTGAAATTGGCCCAGAAGAAGTCGTTTAAAGAATTCCCCATTGCTTTACTATGTGCCCATTGCTTTACTATGGGCCCATTGCTTTACTATGGGAGCCGATGGCGGGAAAACAAACCACGATGGCAGCCAAACCGTTTATTCGACACTCTGGAAAGTGGCATATTTGAACTCGCCACACTGATAAGCATATATAAAGCAATTTTCGCCATCAAAATACATCAAATACAATAAAGCCAATATGACCAACAAACGCTAAATTTTGATTGGTTGGTGGCGGCCATGTTTTTCAACGTACGAACTTCCCTTGAACAAACTTGAATGGACCTTGGTCCCTAAGCATATTTACCAAATTTCAGGTCTATCCCTTCAGCGGTTCGGGAGAAGCTGTTTTCGTGAAAATTAGGTCATCCAAGATGGCCACCAGGCAAATCGTCCAATCAGATTGCCTTGAATAAACTTGGGTCTACCGTTGCAATAGATGACGCGTTATGAGTTTTGAATCAATTCCTCCAGCGGTTTCGGAGAAGATTTTTTAAAGTGTTTCTAAAATTGGCTATTTTGGCCGGCGGCCATCTTGGATTTTGGCCGATCGGCTTCGTGTGAACAAACTTGAATCTCTATGCCCAAGGGATGCTTTCTGCCAAATATAATTGAAATCGGCCCAGTGGTTCTTGAGAAGTCATTTAAAGAAAAAGTTGACGGACGACGGATGGACGACGGACGGTCGCCACAGCATAAGCCCACTTGGCCTTTCAGGCCAGGTGGGCTAAAAATTGAGCAATCAAAATTCTGAATAAGTGTTCTAGAGCGTACCTCCATAGAATCCATCTAGTCAAAGGTTGAAATATGTCAAGCAGCTAAAGAGGAGTAGCATTTTAACCATTGCTGGTAGATTTTTGTTTATAAAATCTAAGATCTTCACCAAAAAAAATTGATCAATCAAAATTCTGAATAGCAGTTCTAGAAAATACCACCATAGAATGTCTACAAATTTGGTTAAAATATGTCAAGTAGCTAAGGAGTAGCATATTGACAATCTCCAGTAATTTCTTTCATAAAATCTATGATATTCACCCCAAAACATTAACCAATCAAAAGACCGAAAAAAGTTGGCAGTGTACCCGCATGGGATCGTTCGTCAAATTTGGTTGAAATCGGTCAAACCATGAAGGAGAAGCGATTTTATGGATGGACGGACAGATGGACGGCCGCCATGGCTTAAGCTCATTTGACGTTTCAGGCCAGGCGAGATGTTTATTAAATTGTAAATTCATCAAGGGCATACAATTTGTACTCTGCATGACAGACTTAAATTTTTGCCATTTTGATTTTGACACCAGCTAACATGTGACATACTTGTTTATGACGTCCATTACTTGAGTGACAAATCGGATACCCCATGGCTGGATAACGCCTAAGTCCAGTAAGCTGCAGTATGATGGGTGGTATTTTGTATTTAATCTTTCAGATTCAATTGGTTAAACATCTGACATATGGGCTATCAAACAGCGGTAGCTAACGGCAACCAATCACTTCACACGCGTCAGTTCTCACACATTACTTATGGTCAAATGATAAAAACAATCATGACAGTGTATGAATCTAATCTGTCACTCAGGTATTGCCGTCATAATCAATTACATCACATTTAGGTTGATGTCAGAATCATAATTGACAAACATATACTCTGTCAAGAACCTGGAATAGTCTGTCAGTTGTATGAATTATGTCTTTACCATTTAATAAACATTCTGTTGAATATTTTGAAACTAGGTTGACTGGGTGCTGTTGCTAGATAGTGTAGTTCGGATCGACCGGGCGGGTACGTGCCGCCCGTCCTGGGTTCGTTCCCTGAGGATGGCCCCCCCCCATGGGTACAGCCATAAGCGTATGTGCCTATGAGAGAGATCGCGTTGTAAAAACGTTAAAGCGCATAGTGCGCATGCGCAAGCTTAGATGCTATTTTTGATGGAGCACGTAGTTTACGACCAAGATTGGATGACGCTTTTAATGTACCGAGATGGTACCTTGTAATCCTTTTTAATTACCTCTTCCCGCCAAATCTGGAATGAATCAAGACCAGAATTCGACGGGCTTTTTAAATCTGCAAACCATTTCAAAATCAGTTAAGAAATGACTGAGTTATCCACAGAAACCTCTTCTTGATTATCTTCAAAATATTGCCGTGACGTCATAACCACGTGGACGCAGAACTTCGACAGCGTTATTATCAGCCACGCGCTGATTGGCTGTTGCTCGAACGATGATTGGTTGGAGCCTGCGCCTGTGACGTCACGAGTAGTATAAAAGGAGACTCGATCCAGAGATCGAGAGCATCCTCGGCCAGGGGCCGAACAGGTTGGACCTGTACCAGCTACTATCAGCACGACAGGCAATATGCATATTACTTCACTTTCTGTCGGTTTCTCTCCCGTAGCTAGCAGTTATCCAACCCACCGACTAAAATAATTTTGTAACTCCCGTCTTGCGGAAGCAATTTGGAACTTTCTAGTTATTGTTCACGAATATCAAGAGCTACTTCGGAACACGAACTTGCGGTGAGGCCTTTACGGCCTAAAAATGTGATTCTACAGATGTAGAGGCAGCGATGTTCTTTGATGGATGACTCGCCAGATCTGCCGGCCACGCCAAAAAGTGATATTTCAACCGTCCCTGCACAGATGTCATGCAGGTTCTTCTAACTTTCGACCGCAACAAATAAACTTTGCCCGGTACGTCTTCAGAGCTGGCTAACGTACCCAGCACCGTTAAGCTTTGTTTTGTTTCTTCATTTGCATCTAACAACCCCGCTTGTGATCGGGTTGTTGTCAACTTCCATCCGTACCATCAGTGTACGGGAACTTTCTTCACAGCGGCAGTGCTAGTGTATCTCTTACTGACTACTCGTTAGACATTCTATATTGTGTTTACAGTCCTGAGTTAGATCCACTCCCGTCATAAGCTGCTTGCGGGAATCCTGTTTGCAGGAACCAACCCGTGGGAACTTTCCAGATTCCTGAGAATGCATCAACTCACGTCAACCAAAGAATGATGTATCAATTTCAGTAACACGATAGCCAAACTTAAGAATGGCTACCGAGTATTCAAGTAACTATACTTAACATTTTAATCATTCCGTTACTTATATTTCTGATAATTATATTATTGTATCCGTATATAAACGGTCCCGATGGCTAAAAGGTACCATAACGGTCTTAGGACCGCTAGTTATAATTTCTGTATATGTTTATAGTTATTCTCATTTTCTGTAAGGTGTTTTCACTAACCGCACCGTAGTAGGTTCGTTAACCTGTACTAAAACTATATAATTCTGATCATTTGATACTGTATTGATTGTTCTGGTTAGTTTATATATATATGGCCAGTAGCCATCAGTTCATGTGTTTTGTTTATTTGTAGAAAATATAGGACTGCAGTGCACGTAGGAAACACTATACAGCAATATTTATATATGCAGCACTTTCTCCCGCCACCAACAATTTTTCACTGAGGTCGCTGTCCATGCTATAACTCTGTTTAGCCCAGCATGCTACCGACTAAAACCTTTTCTATTCAGCTCGATAGGATAGGTCTAATATGATTAGAGACGAGTTCTTCGTTAGGAAATCTGTAGGATACTCTTCTCTTCTGGTAGTTGCGATAATTTAGTCCCGCACTCCGGCAAGACTCATATCTCCAAGATACTGTTTCTCTTCATGTTCCACTCAGCCGTGTGGCTTCTTAATTGTTTGGATGTCCCTATCCGCACCATGGGCTGATCCGACCCTGGGAAACTGTTGGGGTTTCCGAGCGGTGATGGCCAAGGTGTGTTGTCACATACATTCCCTCCATATCTTCGGATACTTAGTAGTTAGCACGTTTGCCAATGTAGGAAAGCACTGTGAAAACATATCTTAATTATTAGTTTATTTGCTGAACAATTCTCCCGTACTGCAGTGCAAAACTGGGCAACTTGTACATAAACCTAACAACAGGTTAAACAGTTAGTTCCATACGACCCGGTGAAGGGCGAGATGCGTATCCCCACCGAATTCCATAAAAATGTTATTTAGATCTGCCACACCCTCACGGGAAGGACATTTACGGTGGGTATTCGTCTCTCTTACCCCCACCATAACGATAGATCAGTCGCCTAAAATGCTTTTGTGAAAAGTAACCAGTGTCTTGTTACGTTTTATGTGGTTACGGAGCAAGATGACTGGATTCTTATCCAATTCGGAGAGCTTACTAAGTAACATGTATGAGCACTGTCTTCAGTATTGATGTCTTGGGGCATCTGTTCTCAATGACAGTCGTGTTTAATAGCTAGGTAGATTCCCGCCATTTGCGGCCTAAAATAGTCCTTGTTTCTGAAAACTAAAAGCTAGTTAAGCAAAGCGGAAGGCCTACATAAATAAAGCGGCAGCTATTAATTCAGCACACTGAGAATTACATAAAATGGTGACGTGGGAATCCCTCGGGAATCATTTGTCCCGTCTTCACATAAAACAGCACGCAACCCTATAGTCATAATCTCACTAGGTATGGTCTTTTCTTTTCAGCATTTTGGTTAAAATATTAGAGTGGGCCCATTTTTGCCTACTACTCTTCTCCCGCTTTAAGCAGTGGCGACATATTCCCATGACAGAGGCCCACGCGAGGCAGTTGCTTCTCGCAAGGATTCAGCGACGACGTTCCACGCAAGGCTAATACTCCTCACCCAAACTAGCACTAGGAGTAGTGCCCGCATGAGGCACATGATTTTTCGTCTGAGATAATCTTCCTTCCTTTCAGCTTAGAGGTATAATACCTCATATTAAGTTAATTAGTTAAGTCTCGTGTACGGGAGCCTCACTTGCGGGGATACCTCTGCGTACCTACGAGTCTGTGTGGTACCTCCGGGAGCCCCATGTTTAAAAGTTCATCCGGCTGTCTCTATGTCTTGTATTTTCGTATGCTCCTCATTTTTATTTAGCATACTCGACAGTCTGTTTAGGTAAAAACTATTGTATAGACTTATTTTAATTAGGTCACCAACTCAAATCTTGTATACGAAATTGCTATGGACAGGCATACTGGTGACACAAACTCTTGGGATGAGACAGTTGAGTTCCACCGGCCTTACGAGCCGGTTTTGTTACCCATAGGGTAGTCTCGTACAGGACCCGTCACCCCGAGACCGGATGCTAACCAGCGTCATCATTCGTCATGCACTTGCGGCGCGGCGAGTCGACATAATACACCGGATCGGCCTGACACTACCCCATGAGCTACAAGTGGCGCCCGATGTGGGGCCCGAAGAACATCATTAATCACATGCAGCGAACTCACGCCCACACCATATAGTGAGCTCAGCTCTATACCTTCTCCATTTAGCGACGACTCACTCAATCAAGAGGTAGTGTCATATGATGGATTTACAGCTCACATGCTCACCGACTATGCCAGAAATTCTGCGGAATCAACAACACCGCAATATAACCTGTTTTCGCCTGTCAGTGACGGCACCTTTCGGGATGCCTCACAGGCGGGAACAGAGTTTAGAACTATATCGGATGTCCGCGACAGGCCACCACCATCAGGGCCGAATCGTGGATGACTCCGACAAAGACCCGACTACGGGCATGTAAATAATCCTTCAGACTATTATCGTTCGCCCGTGTCATCCACGGCGACCATATGGCCGGGTGACAATCCACATTACAGACAACCTCCTTCTAGCGCAATGCTATACTCGAGGGGAACCCCGCCGCATTATCGGGAGGAATCGGCACCACCTTT
Source organism: Chaetoderma sp. LZ-2023a (assembly GCA_034401795.1). NCBI lineage: Eukaryota > Metazoa > Mollusca > Caudofoveata > Chaetodermatida > Chaetodermatidae > Chaetoderma > Chaetoderma sp. LZ-2023a. Next base: position 140,045,256 of record CM067370.1, read on the forward strand.
TCACCAGTACATCAGTCACACTACACATCACGACTGCCAGCCGACTGCACCACCACCATATGAGGAATATCAGTCCCCACCTCGGGGAGAACGTCCACGTAATCTTCACAATAATCCGCCTCCCGTCCATAGACCCATGCCGGTCTATGGCTCTACAACCGGGCCGAACTCATTAAATTGGAGTACATGTGTCCTCGCTCCTCGACATCGGCATCGATGGGAGACACCAACACCACTGCCTGCACAACGACTAGCCTCACAATACTCGTCAGACTCTCAGATACCCACACCACCCGGATTTCAGCCACTTCATTCTTCGTGCGGTCTTGGCCAAGTCATTCTCCCTCCCAAATTTAGCGGGGAGAATGACTGGACCAATTACAAAATCCAGTTCGAAATAATAAGTCGGACTAACTGCTGGAACGATCAGCAAATGGGTGAATATCTCGTCGCCAAGCTTTCCGGAAAAGCCCTTCAAGTTCTTGCGGATCTTGGGACTGACTACACACCCACCTACACTGAATTGGAACAAGCATTGACAGAGCAATTTGGCGACACAGCTCTCGGAGAAACCAGTCATCTTCAACTCAAGCATCTCCGACGACGCGTGGGAGAAACTCTTCCGGAGTTACTTAGCCAAATCAGAAGGCTAGTCACCCGCACATATCCGAGCACCAACACGGAAGGCGTAATCCATCTGCATCTCGACACTTTCATCGATGCGTTGAGCGGTGAACCCACCCTGAAAGAAAAATTATTTCTAGGTGACCACGGTAGTTTGGCCCAATTAACGGCAACCGCGGTCCGTATAGAAAACTTTCTGGAGCGCAAAAAGAGTAGCTGACGCCAACTCCATCCTATCAACGAGATAGAGGGTGCAGCTGTCGCCACGCCCACTAATGCTCCCCCCAGTTCAACAACACAAACCATACAGACATCACTACCACCAGCTATGCAGAATTCCAATCAGAATCAAGTGCTTGGAGGAAGGGGGCATGCCCATAGAGGAAGCTATAATGGGGCCCCAGGCACGGGAACCAGCACAACAATAACAATGGCAACATGAAAGAACGGATAGATGAGATCAATAAGCAGATCTCCAACCTAACTAATTTAGTCACGACACTCAGCATCAATCTCGCCACCACTCATTTTAGGACAACAAACACCACCGGCACCGCACCGCCACCAAACACCTGTTTCGGATGTGGTCGGCCAGGCAATTAGAGGGAACGGTGTCCTAACTGACCTCCTCTACAACGCCTGCCCCTGACCGCCGCACACCACACCCAGAGAAGTAATCAAACTCCTAAGGGCACTGAAATATCATGAGCCACCTCAGTGCCCATATCCACATCCCGGCTCAACTGCGGCCTTCGTACAACAATGTTCGGTGGCCAACAATCACCCACCAAAATCAGCTTTTACACCTACACCCAAATGCACGGCTTCACGTATGTCAATGACTACATTGCCTCCCCAATCTGCAGCATTGCCATCCCCCTCTTTCTCCACACATAACAAGCCTTCTTTCTATGTAAAACGGCAGTGGTAGGTTGTAGCACCTCCGCTGAAACAACGGTTTTGCAAGCACCATGTCCCGCCACCAAGACACTTAATTCTCGGTGTCCTTTGGTGGTATGCGAAACACCACCCCATTCAGCATCATCTCCCGCATCCACAGACAGCAGCGACTCGTGAGAAGCGGTTCGCTCCGCCTCATGGATTCGCAAGCACCGACGTAGACAGGGAAAAACACATCCCTGGTGGCATCACTGTTTCTTCTGCCCTTCACCAAAGCATCCCATGAAGCATTGTAAGAAATGGCCTGCACAGGTGGAGTTTATCCGTCATCCCGTGCGCACCGGTGTCTACACCAATATGGCATACCCTGAAACAGCAACAACCCCATCATCATTGCTACCCCCAGCTCCGCCTTCACCGCAGCCCACACAGTGGTGGCGATGACGAACTGGCCCTTTCCTCACTCAGCCATCCACCACATTAAGAGAAGCAATTAGGAAACAGTCAGAGTACATACAGAGTGATTCCGCTCCGACACCATTGTCGCAGATGGCGTCATTGGAAACTCTTCCACAGGTACACCGCAAAGTAATATCCAAACGTGCCTGTCTGTTTAGCGGCGTTTCCACCAGTGACACCGTCGACACTGGTGCCTCAATCACTGTATTTAACAATCGCTTATATGAGAGCATCCCACCTCATAAGAAGCCTCCCCTAAAGCCTACAAACATTTACCTACAGATGGCTATGGGAGATGATGTGCCCGTAGCCAGTGTAGTCCAAATAGGGGAGATGCAATTCATACAGCGGAGTTGTCATCGCCTCAATTCATAACGATGCCCTACTTGGCTCTGATTTCCTCAGTGCCAGCGAAGCCATCATACAATGCAAATAACAGGAACTCGACATACACGGTCGACGAATACCTCTTGGACCGGCGGTGTCATTATATGACACGTGTGCTGTAATATTGTCCAGTACAGCCACAGTTGAGCTGGGACAGGAACAAATCTTATGGGCCACTGCACCACAGTTTGGAAGCAACACACACATCGCCATGCTGGAACCCGATCCTGATTATATGATCGCCTCACAATGCGCAAGTCCCCGCATAATAGTAGACACTACTAACAAGGAAAATATACCTTTTAGAGTGTTCAATGGTACAGCAGATCCCATCACTCTGGAACCAGGAGTACGCTGCGGCCATTTAGTGGACATAATCTCATCAGAATCACCTACATCCGCTGACACACCACTGCATGACTGATGATTTACCCGAACATTTACATGATTTGTATCTATGTGCCACAGTTGGATTACAGCGATCACAGAGATGTGAAATTCGGAAATTACTACACAAATATCATGATAGTTTTTCCTCCGGAGACATGGATCTCGGAGAGACTCATCTCCTACGACACTCCATCGACACGGGCAATAATCACCCCCATACGACAACCGGTACGACGTCTTCCCATTCATAAGGAAGCGGAAGCACACCAACAAGTGAACGACATGTTGCGGACTGGTATTATTGAACCCTCAGCATCTCCATGGGCTAGCCCAATAGTACTGGCAGGCAAAAGGATGGAACTTTGTGGTTTTGTATTGACTACCGCCGCCTTAATGATCTTAGCGTCAAGGACGCTTATCTGTTACCTTGGATAGATCAAGCCGTGGATTCCTTGTCCGGAGCCAAGTGGTTTTGTACCCTTGACTTAGCTAGCGGTTACTGGCAAGTAGCCATGGACGAAGCTGACATGGAAAAGACTGCATTCGTTTGTAGGGATGGCCTTTTCCAATTCCGCAAGATGCCCTACGGGTTGTGCAACGCTCACAGATCTTTTGAACGACTCATTGAGCAGGTATTAACCACCCGCAATGGGAAATCTGTCTTTGTTACATCAATGACGTAATAGTCTTCAGACCTACGTTTGAGCAAACCTTAATAAATTTGGACACTGTGCTATCACGATTCCGCACGGCCAATTTAAAACTCAAACCAAAGAAATGTCATATCTTCAGACAGAACGTTGGGTTCCTGGTACACATCATATCCGGTGATGGAGTGACAACTCAGCCATCAAAAACTAAGGCAGTAGCAGAGTGGCCACAGCCTTCTTCGGATACGGAGATACGAAGTTTTCTTGGCCTATGCCAGTACTATCGCCGTTACATCTGACATTTCAGCGAGATTGCTTTACCCCTCTACAAGATCACCGAAAAAGATCGAACATTTGAGTGGACGAGTGAGTGTGAAGGCTCCTTCAGGGCGTTGAAGGAACTCTTGACGACTGCCCCGATTCTTGCTCATCCTCATCCAAACCTCGATTTCATCTTAGACACTGACGGGTCAGCTTACACTATCGGCGCGGTTCTATCTCAGATCACAGAAGATGGAACGGAGCAGGTATTGGGTTATGGTTTGCGTACTGTGAATAAAACGGAGAGAAGATATGCAACCACCAAGCGAGAACTATTAGCGGCGGTACACTTCGTCAAGTATTTAAACACTTTCTGTACGGGCGCCCTTTTACACTCCGTACAGACCATGCCTCACTACGATGGCTCAGGAATTTGACAAATCTGGAGGGTCAGGTAGCGAGATGGCAGGAATCCCTGCAGGCCTATAACTTCAATGTTGTTCACCGTCCCGGCAAATTGCATGGGAATGCTGACGCCCTCAGTAGAATCGGCGCGGAAACTGAACACGAAGAGGCCGCCACCATGACACAGTCAACACAGCCATCTCCGGAGTGCCCCGAATTGAGGTGCGCAGAGTAGAATCTGGAGAAAATCGCACACCACCAAACAACAGACGAACAGACATGAAATATATATGCGTGGATCCAGGAGGGGGTATGTCCTCCTAAGGAATCGGTAACACCACTTTCCACCATGGCAAAATATTATTACCAACGGTGCGAAGAATATCGATTAATAAATAATGTTCTGTATATTAATGACCGTCTGGTAGTCCCGGAAAGTTATCGTGAACCTATATTAAAACAATTGCATGATAACGCCGGGCATCTGGCCGTGGAAAGGACTGTTGCCTGTATCAAATTGAGATTCCACTGGATCGGGATTTGCGATAGTGTCAAGGCATGGGTTGCCAAATGTATCCCATGCCAAAGACGCGCTGTTGGCCAACACCACATTGCACCATCTCAAATTAAGATTGTTGGTGCACCATGGGAGCGAATAGCAATCGACGTGCTCAAACCCTTGAATACGACGGATGATGGAAATAAATGCATCCTCGTATTACAAGATTACTTTGCGAAGTGGGTAGAAGAAACATTTGCTTTGCCGGAGCAAGAGGCATCCAACGTAGCGGGGGTCTTGGCAAGCAATGTGTTCTGCCGTTTTGGTATGCCTTATGAGTTACACTCCGATCAAGGAAGTAATTTTGAGAGCCGGCTCATATTAGAGCTCTGCAAATTGTTCCATATCGTCAAAACAAAGATGACTCCATACCACCCCCGAAGTGACGGGATGGTAGGGATATTTCAACCGAACTCTCGCGGAGATGCTTACTAAGGAAACACGCCTTGATGGTAGAGATTGGGACCTACGGCTCCCGTATGTACTCATGGCTTACCGCACTTCAGTACATTCCAGCACGGGTTATACCCCTGCTCGGTTAATGTTAGGCCGTGAATTAGCCTTACCCCTGGATCTGGCTATGCCTCGGATAGCAGGAGAGAAAAATTCACCATCTCTATGTTGAACTCTTACAGCACAGGATAGAACAAACCCATGAGTTAGTGAGAGAAACATTATCCACTGCACACTGGCGGCAAAAGACGTGGCATGACCGGAGTAGTAATCCCATGGTTAGCGCAGAGCACTGCGGTGCCAGTTCAGCCCCACTTCTACCGAGCCAGAATGTGGGTGAACAAGCGGCTAATGCTGACGATGATGACGAGATACGTACTCGCCCTCTCCCTCCTCAGCGTGGGTCTACTCAATCTGGGAAGTCGTATCTGAAGAATTTTGTGTTTGTTTTGTCCAAGGGACCGAATGGAAAAGTTGTTCCTCCGATCTCTTCCCATTTCCACCCACTTCATGCTATGCCCCCCATCATAGTTACCACAAGCAGAAGCTGACGCTGACCCAAGCCATGCTTCCTGTGGGGTGGAACATATGATAAATAACATGGAAGCGAAGAGGCTGGATGAAGCCTTGGCGTGTCTAGAACCGCAGAACCGTACAAGGTGTACCCAACCACCTCCCAAAAACGTCAGACCAATTCCCAACCAAGCGAGGACCAAGATGGATAGGCTCCTCGAAGGTTCTCGCTAACAGGCGGCAGTGGGCTCCGTGTCTAATGAAGGATGGCTTAACATCCTACTGTGGTACCGTCTAGTCGGCGCATTGGTCAGGCTGCTGAACTTGGTAATAGTAAGTGGACAATGCGTGGTACGTGGATGAGTCCACACCCAGGGAGCACGTCTCTGCAAACCTTTTGGTGGTGGTTTGTCAGAGATGCCCTGCAGACAAGGCCGGGGAAAACGGTACTGTTGGCAGATAGATACAGATCAGACCATCGGTTGCCCCTGGGCGTGAGCTCAGATGGTGATCGCTATCGACTGGATCGGCAGCCGGTCATCTTGATCATGTCAGTTCATCAACCCATTACTGGTTATGAGTGGTCAAGATGGCTCAATGTACAGTCAGGCCATGGCAAGCGTTCGTATTGCGAGTCATGTCTCCTGTGATCAGAGGTCATGAAAAGTGATTATTTGGGAAGCAGGAGGGTATGTGTGTGAGACGGTGTAACCTGTCACTTGCCGGACGGGTGTGGCAGTCGGCCGTCCAGGTACCCATGGGGTGGATGGTCTGTCTAGTATGATCCGCACAGGGCCTCTCAGCTAAAATGACGTCATCGTATGATCTACGCGAGGGCCTTAGCTGCGATGCATCTAGCGGACATCGCCTCCATGGTACGGTCTATGCGGGGCTAAGGCCCCTTGCCAAGATGACCCTATTGGCGCCCAGTACTGTGTTCGCTCAGCTCGGGAGTCGTCAGTGTGCATCTTGACTCTGTCCCCCGGATTATGTCCCCCTAACTTGGACAGGTCTTCATCTCAGGCATGTACGGAAAGGCACCTAGCCTAGGCTGCATCCTGTGTGGGGAACTGGGCATCCGTCCATCATGACAGGGACAGCGAACCACACCGGGAAGGCCAAAGGGTGCAAAGCGACCACTATGCAACATCGCACCGCCATCCCAAATCCAACTGGCGTCCCTTATCTATACACCAAGTTCGGACATCACCGGCCCAGTCCATTTCACACTCCACTCGTCGTCTGTTGACCGTCAATCTTCAGATATGAGAGACTGCTGCAACAGAGGTGGCATCCCGCACTGCACCGACTAACATTAGCCCCGCGGTGGGCAGGGAAGCAGCCTGTTCAGCAGACTCTCGGCTCGAATTATCCCGGTGTCTAAAAACCATGACAGGACACCAACTGTTGTGTAACGGGAGATGACCACATCCCCCTATCCAAAGACCACCCCCACCAGTTGGCCTACTGTACTCCCCCGTGAGCAGTCAGGACATCACACCACAGACAGAACGTCATCACATACAGAACACAACTTCCCTCAAGGCTGGATACATCAATTCATCATTGCGTGTACATCAGATACATACTCTGTTATACTCAGCATAGCAGAGACATTCAACATCGGCAACAACATCGTTTAGCAGCACCTACCGGTATTAAATAGTTTCCGATAGACATAAAAATTCCCGCAACAGTTCCTCCCGCATAAATTACGGGAGAAATAATCTCCCGCAAACCCCCACAATAACAACAGACTTGGCGTTCACCAGCGTGGAAAACTGGAATGCGCCCACTTCGCTTATAACATTGGCATCATACAGCAGCCCGGACATCCCGACAACAACATTATCATCAACAGACAACAGCCGACAAATCTCCCACACACATCTTATCCAGTTACGCGAGAACTGATCATATGGATATAAGGAATGCACTACACCCATCTACAGTACGCGTCATGGGAGGAGCGTTTGTCCAACATTCCTCCCCCTCCCTTTTTCCCCGACGTCGTACGGAAACAGCCAAAATCTACATACTTCATCTACACATAATAACAGTCAATATTATTAAGAGAGCAAGATGCCCGCATTGTCGTCAGTCACGAGTAGGAATTTGCTACCGAAAAGTTGAATTCGATAATGGATTGATCAAATTTACGACAGCATCCGACAGGTCAATTGTGCTCTAAAATAACTCTGTCCCGCCACGGGCTCGGCCATTACAGAATGAAATCCCCTCAAAGTTCAATAAAGTTGACATTCACGCCACCTCTCCCTCCCCCCTCCCGCACCTGGCGGCCATAAAAACGTCACCTTCACCACAGCGCAAGTATCATCCACAGATAACTAGCCACGCGTATCAGATTCAAATCACCAACATGTCAGAAACACAGACACTCAGGTTGACTGTATTCACAATCTCCAAACGACGGAATTGTAAATTGTAATAACTGTGGCACCCACCTCCGAGTTGTACTGTAATTTAACCATTATTAAATGGTACTGTGTCTGGTCTAGGCCGGGACAGAGCTAGTTCTACCTATTGAGGAGAATGCTTGGCAGCCCTCCCGCTCAGAAAACACAGCTATCTTGTCGGGATCAGTAGCGTTGATCTACCGCCTGAATAGATCTGTTTAAAACACACATCAAATTACTTAAAAATTTACTGTTAAATTTTAAGAACACAACTGCTCTACCGTGCTACAAATCATTAGCGCACGGGCCGGTAAAGCGGCATCAAAAATCTAACAGTATAATTACAGATTTTCAAAAATTCTCTGCCCTGCGTTCCAGTCCATAATCAACACCGGCTGAGAACTACATATTACAGACATATACCAAGACGCATGTTTAAGAACTTGCGCGAATAGGGGACATCATATTATAAAGATTCATGATATAACATATATATGTTTCCATATCTCGCATCTACAACAGACTACACCTCAGCAACAGTATTTTGGCCGTCGCCGTAAACAGCACATATGTTTCCGATCAACCACGTGCTTTTTAGAGCCACGTGACATTTACTGCTATTTCCAGTAAATTGGATCAAACGCTTTAAACACAAGAGCCGCCCAAATACTAGACTACCACAGCGTGATGGAGTGGCAAGGGCGAGTCAGGGTAATTACCGCTGACGTGACCAGGCTCCCACACACCCCATCGGGTGCTCCAGCCTAAAATTAAAACAGGCACGTTTATAAGCAGCCAATCTGAAAAACCGCCTCACACTCATTAAAAGGTGAGGTTCCTCAAAGAAAAAGTAGTACCACGTTTCTATGTTGATCGGAGGCTGTTAAATGAACGAAATTGGGACAAAGTTAACGAGCCATTCCTTCTATAATTAAAAGTCCTCCCTATATACAGGAAGAATTAATCCCTAGACGTCTAGAGTAGGAAAGAGGAAACTTTCCATATAGGGCTGACCGAATCACCTGTTAAAACTTCCAGGTGTGGTCATCCGCCGCCTATGACGTCACCAAATAGTATAAAAGGAGGAAGCGCGCTCTGAAACTTTGTCTTCCTGTCAAAACTCGACACTAGGGAAGAACAGATAGCATTAGGCTCCTTTCATGTCGAAAACCAAATTCTGCTGTTTTATTATTAGTTCATTATTATACTTGGCCTGGAAAGTTAACACAATGAAGAGATAGGGCATTAGGTTTTGAATAAGGTTCCCACAGCCACCTACCATGCGGGAACAAGATGTCACTACTTGAAGATTTAGCGTTATCTGATTCGTCTGAAGAAGAATCGGTACCAGTTCCAAAACGGTTCCCGTGCACCTCGTTATTAGCTAGCGGAGAGCCCTGTACAAGAACTTTTACGAGAAAATCAGACCGCACACTTCATGTTAATAAGGATCATCTCCTCCAGTCATCCTTATGCGTGACGTGTCAGGATCTCTACACTGCTACTCGCTACAGAGTGACCCATGCGCTCCATTATCGTCACCGTGTATTAGAAGTGACATTAGTTCCCGGGGAAGAAAACAAGGATCGTGCCGTTTTAGCCACGCATTTCGAATCTCGGTCTCTGGTCAAAGTTCTCCTGACCGAGAAGATGGCCCACACGAAGAACACTACTCGTAGATATCTCGTTAGTCATTGTCCTCCCGCGGCTACCATGAGCAACGTACGATAGCAAGACGTGAAATCCTGCCCGCAGCTACGTTGGGGAGTGCTACACCGCTACCAGTCACTACATCTACACCGGTCCTGAAGCGGAGTAAGAAGCGAAAGTCTCCCGCAGAATCCAGTCCGACAGCACCCGCATCAGTAACCAGCCATCCAACTACAGCCACTACACCCGCACCCGTAGTGTCTGAAGCAGTTTTAGCCAGTCAGCCGATTTCGGTAGTCATCACGACACCTGCGGGAATAGACATTCCAAGTTACCTGCAGTCACCATCTCCGCCAGACCTGACCATAGACGAGGGATCAGGACTGTCACAGCCTGCGTCGATTTGCATAACTCTAACTCGTCTTATCCAGCATCCGCTTCCTAGCCTTTCTGACCCAGCCATCAGGAAGGGACCCACGCCGGAACGACCAAACGCAGGAAAGAGACGTATCGCCCACACGCAGGACATTCAGCCCGTGCCTAATGTTACCGCAAATCGTCTGTAAAAATACGCTAAGTCACGGAAGATGTCATCTCCTGCCGTATCCGGTCCCGCATCATTGCCTCAGCCTACGATACATCTCACCGCCATCACCACGACAGCTACTGCAGCCACCACGATGACTACAACAACTACATTAGCAACCACTAGCACCACCGCTGCCTCACGGACGGATATTTTAGAACCAGCAGTAACTGTGAGACATTATAGACGCTCATATTTCCGCCACCATCACTTCAGACATTTCCAACCGTGCCAGTAATAGTGAACGCATCTCAGAAATGATAGTGCATCCACTGCGACCAACCACCGTCAGTCGCGGGACCCAGACTCAATGGGGAAATTTTGCAGCAGAGGTGTGATCATTTGTGATACAGCAGAAACATCAGTGGTGCGATTCATGGAAATGTATTAATTATTACTTTATTTTTTAAATACTTTTCTTCTTATTATATGTTAGATCAATTGAATCCCGTCCCTAGGATGACTACGGTTATCCGACAAAGCCGCGCACTTCGGTGCCCAGTCATGTCCCACACGAAATGAGCACTGTGGACTCCGGTGTTGTAAGAACGTCATGTGCGACGTAAAGAATACATCCTGCAGTGCAAGACAGTCATAATCCTGGCATGCAGTCTCGGCTACGCTGGGGCTGCCTGATAAACTAACTGTTACGTTATTATTATGTTCTATTTTTCTTATTATTTTTCTTCCTGTCTTAGATGTCAGGATGGCTATGGGGTCAGCGAGAGCTGCCCGTTGCGGACCCGCTATAACGGGCCGCAAATATATTTTTAATAATAAGAGATACGTGTTACGTACCCCTTTATTTACCCGGGGTGCGCAAGTAATTCGGACATGATTTACTAAATAGCCCTTACGGGTATGTTACATGGATCTTCTATTTTATGTATTCATATATATATTATATTATTATTATATATTTAAAACTTAAAATTGTGGTACGTTGGAGCTTGGGTGTTCTCTGCGGAGATAATAATTATCCGCACCCAAAGAGAACACCCATGTGAGCTATTGGTTTTTTTTAGGATCATTTACTAAATAAAGTTATAGCATGCACCAAAATATTAAAATAAAACAAAACAAAAAAAGAAAAGGGCCTGGAAAAATAATTCCAGGTCAAAAATTGAAAACTAGACGTATGCCTCCCCTCTCTCCTCCTTGGCACCTCTATGTGCTCTGTCTCTTGAATATGCGTCTATTGTGTCACTACTCCTCTCCGGCCACGCGCCTACCCGGGAAGTCTATAATTCCCGCCTAGCGGACGTCCGTGGGTTGATCCGCCATGCGCGATCATTTGCCACGGATGGCAAACTAGGAGGGGGTGGTATAGTTCGGATCGACCGCGTGGGTACAGGCTGTACCAGCCAAGCTGGGTACGCGCCGCCCGTCCTGGATTCGTTCCCAGAACATGCCCCACTGGGTAGAGCCATAAGCGTATGGGCCTATGAGAGATCGCGTTGTAAAAACGACTAAGTTCGTTAAAGCGCATAGTGCGCATGCGCACGCTAAGATGCTATTTTTGATGGAGCACGTAGTTTATGACCAAGATGGGATGACGCTTTTAGTGTACCGAGATGGTACCTTGTAATCCTTTTTAATTACCTGTTCCCGCCGAATTTGGCATTAATCAAGAGCAGAATACGACGGGCTTTTTAAATCTGCAAACCATTTCAAAATCGGTTAAGAAATGGCTGAGTTATCCACAGAAAACCCTTCTTGATTATCTTCAAAATATTGATCGAGTAGTATAAAAGGAGATGCGATCCAGAGATCGAGAGCATCCTCAGCCAGGGGCCGATCAGGTTGGACCTGTACCAGCTACTATCAGCACGACAGGCAATACACATATTACTTCGCTTTCTGTCGGTTTCTCTCCCGTAGCTAGCAGTTATCCAACCCACCGCACTAAAACAATTTTGTAACTCCCGTCTTGCGGGAGCAATTTGGAACTTTCTAGTTATTGTTCACGAATATCAAGAGCTACTTCAGAACACGAACTTGCGGTGAGGCCTTTATGGCCTAAAAATGTGATTCTACAGATGTAGAGGCAGCGATGTTCTTTGATGGATGACTCGCCAGATCTGCCGGCCACGCCAAAAAGTGGTATTTCAACTGTCCCCGCACTGATGTCGTGCAGGTTCTTCTAACATTCGACCGCAGCAAGTAAACTTTGCCCGGTACATCTTCAGAGCTGGCTGACGTACACAGCACCGTTAAGCTTTGTTTTGTATCTTCATCTGCATCTAACAACCCCTGCTTGTGATCGGGTTGTTGTCAACTTCCATCCGTACCATCGGTGTACGCGAACTTTCTTCACAGCAGCAGTGCTATTGTATCTCTTACTTATTACTCGTTAGACATTCTATATTGTGGTTACAGTCCTGAGTTCGATCCGCTCCCGTCATAAGCTGCTTGTGGGAACCAACCTGCGGGAACTTTCCAGCTTCCTGAGAATGCATCAACTCACATCAACCAAAGAATGACGTATCAATTTCTGTAACACAATAGCCAAACTTAAGAATGGCTACCGAGTATTCAAGTAACTATACTTAACAATTTAATTATTCCATTACTTATATTTCTGATAATTATATTGTATCCGTATAAACGGTCCAGATGACTAAAAGGTACCATAACGGTCTTAGGACCACTAGTTATAATTTCTGTATATGTTTATAGTTATTCTCATTTTCTGTAAGGTGTTTTCACTAACCGCACCGTAGTAGGTTCGTTAACCTGTACTAAAAATATATAATTCTGATCATTTGATAGTGTATTGATTGTTCTGGTTAGTTTATATATATATGGCCAGTAGCCATTAGTTCATATGTTTTGTTTATTTGTAGAAAATATAGGACTGCAGTGCACGTAGGAAACACTATACAGCAACACTTATATATGCAGCACTTTCTCCCGCCACCAACAATTTTTCACTGAGGTCGCTGTCCGTGCTATAACTCTGTTTAGCCCGGCGTGCTACCGACTAAAACCGTTTCTATTATAATAATAATAATAAGTACATTTATAAAGCGCTGAATCCATGACAATGCGTGCTCTAAGCGCTAGTCTGCATCTGACCAGCCGCCGAGTCACGGGCGAAATCGAACTTTTCTTTGGTGTGCGGAAACATCTCGAACATTTTTTGGAAGGCGGCCATGCCAGCGCGAGTGCTGTCCCCTTTGATGTAATGGTGCCATACAGATACTATGCAACTTTTCTGAGGATTGGTAAGCTTTGGATTGGTGCCAGTGTTGATATAACGAACACGCTCGAACAACTGCAAAAAGACTCCTTCAGCGATGCTGTCCAACTGACTCTTGCTCTTTATGGAAGCCATTTTGAAAGCACAGCAGAAAATGTGAAGATTTCAATCGATCTTGAAAAGCCTCGATAGGATAGGTCTAATATGATTAGAGACGATTTCTTCGCTAGGAAATCTGTAGGATACTCTTCTCTTCCAGTAGTTGCGATAATTTAGCCCCGCACTCCGGCAAGACTCATAACTCTTAAGATATTGTCTCTCTTCATGTTCCACTCAGCCTTGTGGCTTCTTAATTGTTTGGATGTCCTTATCCGCACCGTGGGCTGATCCGACCCTGGGAAACTGTTGGGGTTTCCGAGCTGTGATGGCCAAGGTGTGTTGTCACATACATTCCCTCCGTATCTTCAGATACTTAGTAGTTAGCACTTTTGCCAATGTAGGAAAGCACTGCGAAAACATATCTTAATTATTATTTTATTTGCTGAACAATCCTCCCGCACCACAGTGCAAAACTGGGAAACTTGTACATAAACCTAATGACAGGTTAAACGGTTAGTTCCATAGGACCCGGTGACGGGCAAGATGCGTATCCCCACCGAATTCCATAAAAATATCTGGGCATGATATCTAGATCTGCCCCGACCTCACGGGAAGGACATTTATGGTGGGTATTCGTCTCTCTTACCCCAACCATAACAATAGATCAGTTGCCTAACATGCTTTTGTGAAAAGTAACCAGTGTCTTGTGACGTTTTATGTGGTTACGGAGCAAGATGTCTGGATTCTTATCCAGTTCGGAGATCTTACTAAGTAACATGTATGAGCGCTGTCTTCAGTATTGATGTCTTGGGGCATCTGTTCTCAATGACAGCCATGTCTAACAGCTAGGTAGATACCCGCCATTTGCGGCCTAAAATAGTTCTTGTTTCTAAAAACTAAAAGCTAGTTAAGCAAAGCGGAAGGCCTACATAAATAAAGCGGGTGCTACTAATTCAGCATACTGAGAATTACATAAAACGGTGACGTGGGAATCCCTCGGGAATCGTTCATCCCGTCTTTACCTAAAACAGCACGCAACCCTATAGTCATAATCTCACTAGGTATGGTCTTTTCTTTTCAGCATTTTGGTTAAAATATTAGAGTGGGCCCATTTTTGCTTACTACTCTTCTCTCGCTTTAAGCAGTCGCGACATTTTCCCGTGACGGAGGCCCGCGCGAGGCACTTGCCTCTAGCAAGGATTCAGCGATGACGGTCCACGCGAGGCTAATACCCCTTACCCAAACTAGCACTAGTAGTGCCCGCGTGAGGCACATGATTTTTCATCCGAGATAATCTTCTTTCCTTTCAGCTTAGAGGTATAATAGCTTTATTAAGTTAATTAGTTACGTCTTGTGTATGGGAGCCTCCCTTGCGGGGATACCTCTGCGGACCTGCGAGTCTGTGTGGTACCTCCGGAAGCCCCATGTTTAAAAGTTCATCCGGCTGTCTCTATGTCTTGTATTTTCGTATGCTCCTCCTTTTTATCTAGCATACTCAACAGTCTGTTTAGGTAAAAACTATTGTATTGACTTATTTTAATTAGGTCACCAAATCAAATCTTGTAAGTCCAAAGATCACGAAATTGCTATGGACAGGCATACTGGTGACACAAACTCTTGAGATGAGACAGTTGTGTTTAAGGTTCGCGACAATGGTCGCACGGCCCCACCAGAATGATTGAGTTCCACCGGCCTTAGGAGCCGGTTTTTGTTACCCATAGGGCAGTCTCGTACAGGATCCGTCACTCCGAGACCGGATGCTAACCAGCGTCATCATTCGTCGTGCACTTGCGGCGCGGCGAGTCGACATAATACACCGAAATGGCCCGACACTACCCTGCGAGCTACAGTAGCAACGAACCCCAGTCAAATAAGTTTCAAAATATTCAACAGGTTAACTGTATAATTACCATGAAATTGGGATTCTGGGAATTCAGGATTCAAAATATATAAATCGATCCCAATACGTGCAAAGCATGGGCAGAGGTTAGGTAGAGATTGGCAAGCACAACTAAAGACGGGCGTGGAATAGCTAGAGATGGACGGGCATAGATTCATGCATTTCATCTCCTCAAACTGAGAGATTTATGTCAGATTTGTTTATCTCATGATCATTTAATCATAATGTTTATTAACAATATGAAATTATATGTAGTAATAATAAGATATAATAGAACATTTGAATCTTACTATGATCTATATGTTATTTACAATATACTATACAGAAATCTCTTGTATTTTAAGTTAACAATGTAATATTATACATTACAATATTTAACATAGTACATTATTATATAACAAATCTAAATCATGAAACGCCATTGCAAACATAATTTATTCATTAGACCAATATGGGCTTTCATTTAATTAACCATTTCAGCATTTTGACCAGCAATAAGTCCTTGAGGTAAGAAATATTTTGTTGGATATTCGGCAAAACTGGAAAACATCAAGTGATGGATTCTAGTCAAATAAAAAGAAGTCATATTCAACAATATAGAGCTGTACTGCTATGAATGTGGCTTTTGAAATTGAGATAGAGTAAAAACGTGAACCTGTCTATAATAGACACTATAGGGGGGACATCAGATTGGTCACTAAAGACAGGTAATCCCTTAACCGTCTGACTGAGTTTTCGCAGACATGTTCCATGGGTTACATCTCTGGATGTCCTAAACATTTTGAAAACAATTTGACTGCTTTCAAAATATTCAGCAACTCAAAGGTTTTGCGCACTGAAATTATTGTCTGGTGGCTTGCAGCAGCGAGGCAGTTAATACAAGTTATATACTATATAATAAATGGCTTTTACATCCACGACGTGTGGATTCTTACGACCAGACAGCTTAAGGAACCATCATCTTATGGAGCCCAAAGGCAGGTGGTCATAATACAAGTCTGACTCTACTAGGATTCTAGGAATGAATGTGTTTATACTATTGATGCTTTCATTTCTGGAATCATAGTAGAGTCAGTCATAGTAGAGTCAGACATGTATTATGAGTCATAATTCAGGTATCTTGAGCTGATTTGACTGTATTTGGTCTTCAAAGCTATTAAGTTAATAGCTCTGAAGACAAAATACAGTCAAACAGCTCAAAATACCATCAGCCCTTTTGGATCTAAGATTTATCAAGATTTGGTGCCAGGTAATCTTCACCCACCCACACCACCACTCCACCCAACCACACCCCACCCCACCCTCACATCCATCAGATACAAAGGGGATTTTACTGTGCCCTGATCATGTGATTTGTATTAAGAGACAAGCTAGTCTCATAAATTATACAGAAAAAATAATTTTAATTCAGTTATGGGATATTTGTCAGTTTATGTGCACTTAATCCAACTACCGGTAAGAGGGACTGAAATTTTTAACTTACAATTCAAATCAATCTTACAATAACATGATTGATACAAGCAATCTTCAATAAAAACTATCTTCATAACAAGTGCTACATGCTTTAGTTGCGACTTAGGCAGCTTTGTCAAAAATTGTCAAAATTTCACGGACAGACAGACATGTAGGCAGACAGACTCACAGGCAGACAGACAGATACGCAGTCAGACAGGCAGAGACATGCAGGCAGGCAGACAGGCATGCAGGCAGGCCGGCAGACAGACAAGCAGACAGACGAGTAGGCAGGCAGACAGACAAGCAGACATACACGCAGCCAGGCAGACAGACATGTATGCAGACAGACAGACAAGCAGGCAGACATGCAGGCAGGCAGACAACCATGCAGACAGACATGCAGGCAGGCAGACAGACAAGCAGGCAGGCAGGCAGGCAGGCAGGCAAACAGACAAGCAGGCAGGCAGACAGACACACAGGAAGGCAGACAGACACGCAGGCAGACAGACAGACACAGGCAGGCAGACAGACACTCAGGCAGGCAGACAACCATGCAGGCAGACAGACATGCAGACAGACAGACAAACAAGCAGGCAGGCAGGCAGGCAGGCAAACAGACAAGCAGGCAGGCAGACAGATGCACAGGAAGGCAGACAGACACACAGGCAGACACACAGACACAGGCAGGCAGACAGACACTCAGGCAGGCAGACAGACAGACACTCAAGCAGGCAGACAGATAAGCAGGCAGACAAACAAGCAGGCAGGCAGACAAACAAGCAGGCGGACAGACAGGCTAATACTAGTCGAGTCCTAACTAAAATAGGTGTGTTAGATTACATTGGTAATATTATTTGCTAGTTAGTGCTGCTTGGATTGAGCATGAATACCACAGGGGGTAATGATATGTGAGTACTTAAGTAGATTCTGTATTGATGCTGGCATAACACTTAACACGTTAACTTATGCTGTACACGTTCAAAAACTTGCTACTGAATGAATTAATATGCAAATGCCTATGTATAGAGGATTTTGAGTTTACTCCGCATATACAGGTTCAACTAATATTGTGCAGATAAACACTCAGCTAATAGTGTCCAAATGCCTGTCTAGTTAGTTACGGGGAACATGTCAGCAAGATGACAAACACCACATATTTTACTTAATTCCTTAACTATTACACCTCTGATAAACAATTTTGGTAGAAAATGTTGCTATCTCCTATCAAATTGATTTAAAAATAAACACCCATTCATCTTTTAATTTAATTTGAAAATTAAATTTTGATGACAGAGTGGTAAGTCAGTTAATGCTCACGATCCGGTCTTGTAAATCAAAGAAAATAAAAAAAATTGTGTTAAGTGAATGTCCATTTGCAGGGCAAGAAATGGCTATTTTTGAAAATTTGCCAGCAGATTGACTGGCTTGTTTAGATAACCAAGTCAGTCATTCCAGTGGTCAAATGTCAAAAATTGTCTTGTTGGCCCGCAAATGGACATTGTTCAAGTGTAAGAGCTGTATTTGGCCAACTAAACAATTAACCCTTACCACTCTGATGGCAATATTCTATCTTTTATCCTGTTAATAGTAAAGAAACTGAGTGTACATTTTTCAACAATTTTGGTGGACAATGTTGCTGTCTTCGACAGCACCATCTTCTACCAAATTTGTTGAAAAATGTACACTTGTATTCAAAATATTGCCGCCAAACACGCTACATTTTGATTGGTCCACTGCAGCCGTGTTTCAGACATAGCTCCTTCTTTAATAGCTTATAATTTAATTTGAAAATTTCAAATTCTGACATCAGAGTGTTAAGTGGTAAAGGGCTAAGATGAGAATCTTATAATTACTGAGAACATTGATGATAACTCTTACATGCATCCTAAAGTGAACATTTAGATTCAGCATAATGTATACATATCATAGAGCACGATTTAAAAATATTGTTATATATAACAAGAATAAAAATAAAAGATTGCAGATCTATGTCCCAATTTGATGATGGCCATTATCTAGAATTCTGATGGACAATATTCAAGATTGTGTCAACATATCACATATGACATCTATTTTCACACCAAAGTCAATACTAGACTTAAGTGGGTTTGTCACAGCAAGGTTAGTGAAGATAACGTCGCTGGAATTAAAGATATCTTCAATATTTGTGTCACCACGACCATGACTGTGTGACAACAAAATAACTAATTCTTTTGCAAACAAGGGCAACATATATGCCAAGTCTAGTGATAATCCGTTCTGTAGAAATAAGTTTATCATTCAGAAATATAATTAATAATTAACATAATTATTTATTATGTGTTGTGAGAATAATTATAATATCATGTCTGTCTGTCTGTCTATGTATTCGACATCATGACTTTGACCTTTCGACCCAAAAATCAATAGAGATTTTCATTGAGATGCCATAAGAGAAGTGTTCACGATATGAAGTTTCTTTCAAAGAACATGAGTCATTATTTGGAAAATGTTTGTGTAATTGGGTCACCATGACTTGAACCTTTGACATCTTAATTAAGAGGATTCTTCGGGCAACTGAATACAAGGTAGATCATGTTTGTTGAAGATCCATTCAGTAGAACATGAGTTACTATACAGAATTGGTCGTCATGATGGATGAGAGCAAACATTATACAAGAGGCCCAAGGGGCCTGTATCGCTTACCCGGAGCGCTATGCATTTTTGTCAAAATTGTTGGTGGGTGGTTTAGGAGTAGTCTTTTAAATGAGTTTGTAGACAAAAATATTGCCGCCAAACACGCTACATTTTGATTGGTCCACTGCAGCCGTGTTTCAGACATAGCTCCTTCTTTAATGGCACTCAATGCCTAATCATATCTCCCAAATTTCGGCCCAATCCGCTCAGTGGTTCTGGAGTTGTTTTGGCAAAATATAGGTTATCCAAGATGGCCGCCAAACAATTTGGCCAATCAAGTTCCCTTGAACAAACTTGGTGTAGCTCTTGCCTTAAATGATATTTCATGCATTTAGAATTGATCCCCCAAGCGGTTTTGGAGAAGATTTCTAGACATTTCTAAAAATCGACCAAAATTCAAGATGGCACGAGAAGAATACATTTTAAATTTCCCATTGCTTTAGTATGGGAGATTTTGGCAGGTAATTGATCGAAGATGACCGCTAAACGGTTTATCCAACAGTCTCGAAAATGACAAATTTGAAATCACAATACGCAAAAACATATATAAAACCAATTTCGGCCTCAAAATCCATTAAATAAAAAATCTAATATGGCCACCAAACATGGAATATACTTATTTGCCCACAGAGGCCAGGAACAAACTTTAATGGCCCTTAGTCCCTAATCATATATCACAAATTTCGGCCCGATCGCTTCAGCGGTTCTGGGGAAAACGAGGTCATCCAAGATGGCCGCTGAACCATTTGGTCAATCAACTTCCCTTGAACAAACGTAGGTCAGCTCTTGCCCTAGATCATATTTCAAGAGGTCTGAATTGATCCGTCAAACCGTTTTGGAGATTTTTAAAGACATTTGTAAAAATCGGCCGAAATCCAAGATGGCTGCCGGGCAAATTGGCTGATCGGCTTCGTTTGAACAAAATGGAATCTCTATGCCCAAAGGATAGTTCCTGCCAAATATAAATGAAATCGGCCTAGTAGTTCTCAAGAAGAAAACATTTTAAATTTCCCATTGCTTTAGTATGGGTACTTTTGTTGGGAAAATGATCCAAGATGGCCGCCAAACATTTTAACAGAAAGTTATGAAAATAGCAATTTTGAAATCAGAATACCCAAAACCATATATTAAAACCAATTTCGGCCACCAAATCCATCAAATAAAAAAATCCAATATGGCCGCCAAAGATGCTACATTTTGATTGGTCCATGGCGGCCATGTTTTTGACGGATCAACTTCCCTTGAACAATCTTAAATTTCGGCCTGATCCCTTCAGCAGTTCTAGAGAAGTCATTTCGCGAAAACTAGGTCATCCAAGATGGCCGTATAACCATTTGGATAAACAAGTTCTCTTGAACAAACTTGGCTTAGCTCTTGCCCTGATGATGTTTCATGAGTTTTGAATCGATTCAAGTGGTTTCAGAGATTGCCGATCCCTCAAACGACTTTGGAAAAGAAGATTTTTAAAGACACATCTAAAAATTGGCCAAAATCCAAGCTGGCCACTGACCAAATTGGTCAATCAGTTTCATTTGAACAAACTTGAATCTCTATGCTCTAAGAATGTTTCCTGCCAAATATAATTCAAATCGGCCCAGTGGTTCTTAAGTCGGTTAAAGAAAAAGTTGACGGGCGTCGGCCGGCCGGATGGTCACCATGGCATAAGCTGGTCATGTGTGATAATAATGAAAGTCCCCACCACTCAAAGAGAAAATGTGCCAGCAAGGGGGCCAGCCCTGGCTCAAAATCTTACTAAATGAACACATTAACCAGAAATAATGTAGCTTCTTTATACGAGGTAATTATCACAAACTATACAGTGTGAGTGGAGTGTGTGATGGTGCTTTTACAATACACATGTGCATTCAACATACAACGATATTCAATCAGACCTATAGGACAGCTCAAAAACAATTTCCTGGGAACAGAAAAAAACCAAAACCGAAACACAAACCTAACAAAGAGGAAACAAACACGAGACAATCCTATAGTTGCACTATGCATATAAGATTTCTCATTTGGTTTGTATGTGTTTTGTTTCTGTCCCCAGGAAATCTTTAATTAGTTTTAAGTTGTACTATGCTTATACATACCACCTATCTTTGAGAGGCAAATACTGTAGATCATCTCTCTAAGTGAACGACCATTTCATGGACTTTTCCAAAAAAGTCTCTGACATCTTGGGGACTGTCCATTTGCAGGTCAAGATGACTATTTTTTTAAATTGACTATTGGATTGACTGGCTCGATAACTGAGCCAGTTATTTCAGTGGTGAATTTTCAAAAATAGGCTTCCCTTGGTCTGCAGATGGGCATTCACAATGCAGCAAACATTTTAATTTCCTTGACAAATCCTGATCATTTAAGGATAAGAGACTGTGGTGGCCTATAAGCTGGTCATGTAAGACATCGGAGAGAATACATTGCACTCAATGAACAGATATTTACCAAGTAATGACATAAAATACAGCTAAAAAATAGCTTAAAATTTTTCTAAAGTAAATTAGAACATACTATTGAATATTTTTGACTTAATTTGATTGAAAGCCATTGCTGCCTCCAATTAAATTAAGTCTAAAATATTTAACAGAACATTTCGTTACATTGTGCTGAAAATTGTACAAACATGTTTCTGTTTTTGTTTTGGAAACATGCTAAGTTATATATTCGTTGTATTGTAAAACTAGTGAAATAAGTTACAGGAACATACATGTAAACAGAAACGTGAGTATATACAACTACATGCACACAGATTAAATGCCAATATCACCTCTTCATTACTACAGATAATAGTCAATCATGTCATCTTTGGTCCATATGCTACCACGAAATAGTATAATAATATGTGCAGGTAATTGTAGTCTATAAATCCAATAGCGTTCTTTTATGCTCGCACACGCGACAACACAAAATATGCAATAATAAAGAGTATCACAAGACCAGCAATTATATAACACATAAGTTTGCGATTTGTCTTTCCACTTCCAACCATATTAGATAAACGCTTGACACTACCACCGAGTAGCCCTTCAGAGCTGGCAAAATCTCCACCCTGCAACAAACATGCATTTACTGAACACATATCGGGGCTTTATTAATCAATGCATACTAAGAAACATATACTGTTTGCAATGTTAAGAGTCCCCGCGTAAATAATTTAGACAATGTTTTTCCATTCCATACTGGCAGAACTATAGACTCACTGCACGCTATTCGGTCACATGACCCTGTTAAGTGTATTATGTAAAGCCGGTTGACGAAATAGGCTGAAAAATCCAGAGGGCCAAAGGGTTTGTATCCGCATCATCGCTCACCTGGAAGTCCTGGAACATTGTTATTTTAAGTAGAAAAGCCATGTTTAACCCTTTAACCCTCAAAATTTTATCACGAAAATTTCAATTTTCTCATAGAAAATGTCCATTTGCAGATAAAGAGAAGTATTTTTGAAAATTTACCACTGGAATGACTGGCTCGGTTTTTGAGCCAGTCATTCCAGTGGTAAATTGTCAAAATTACACGTCTCTTGATCTGCAAATGGTCATTTCTCAAGACCCATGCAGAAGCCATTTTGGCTGATATGAGTGTTAAAGGGTTAACACAGGGCTTTAAGTTTACCCTTTAGCTATGACTTTAAGTCATGCCCAAATGAAATACGCCCATATTGGTGAGCCCAAATTAAAATCCTACTGGCTGCTATGAACACTAATTAACTGATTTACAGTCCATTAAAAACTCAAGATGGATGCTGTGGCATTTATGGCCATTCAGAAGTCTTATAGTGCTATTAAAACCAAATTGACTTAAAATCCATCTCTCAGATTTTTTAATTCTCTAGCATCTAGGAGCATTGATGGATTCTGGACCAGATAAGTGGTGTGCCCAAATGAGGTAAATCTAAATCCCTGTTAACATGTAAAGCCCTATACATTTTCTAGCCAGAACAGTTCTGGCCCGAAACACAGAAACTTAAGTTTCAAAGGTACAAATTGCGGCCAGGCATTTTAGGAGTAATATTTGGAACAATTTCCAGGACATTTTCGGAAGTCCAAGATGGCTGCCAAGACAAAAAAGATTTCCAATCAAATCTCTGGATAACTTTTCAAAACCATATGACCGTACGGTCCTCCAAAGTTTCGTGTAAAATCTATTTAACTTTTACCGATGCATTATCTTTTAATCGATTTCCTGGATGTCTTCGGAAATCCAAGATGGAGGCCGGACAAAACACACCAATCAAATTTCCGTATATGTTTTGCGCACTACAATAGGGCCTATCTTAAGCCATTGGCTAAGAAGAAGTTTCTTGAGTTTTGAATAAATTAGCCAAGCACGTAAACATGTTTCTAAAAATATCGCAAAATCCATGATGGCAACTGACCATATCGACCAGTCAGCTTCCTTTGAACACTCATGAATCTCTATGCTTCGTGACCAACTTGGTTTATATAGTGGTTCACTGGTTCTAGAGAGGATGCTTAAAAGAACGTTTGGTGACAGACAGATGGATGACAGGCAGTCCCCATGACACCGTAACATTCAGGCCAACCTGTCCTCATGACACCGTTCAGGCCATATGAGTTATTGATCAGACAATAAAAAGTGAAAATATGGCACTGCATCTCCCGCTAACATATAAATCCACTGAAAAGTTACTGTAATTGTAGGTCCAAACCCCTTCAAGACTAAAACCAGACAAGAAACTTGTGATGAAGTCGTTTAAGGGTGTTACATTTAGCGACTACAAACAAATTTTGCTGATTATAGATTACTATACTCACCACATCATCAAGGTATGTATTCTGATCTTTAGCTTCCTGTTCAATGTCAAAGGCCAACTGAAATGTGAATATTATGAATATTACATATACCAATTGAAATCAGTATTTGTCTAAGAATTAGTATTCAACATCACTCTGAATGGCTAAATGCACATTTATTTTCTGTGACAGCAACACATATATCTAAACTAGACTATGCAGTGGATGGCACCCCATCACAAATCCCCATGCTTTCCCGGTCTTTGCCTCATGCAGCCAGACCCACCCACCTCATACTCCCAACCCCACCCTGACCTTGGGGAAGGAGCCTAATGTCATCTCACAATCCGGAATCATATGAGTAACTGATATACTAAATTTGGTTGAATTACACCCACTTTGCTCTTCCGCCGCACCACCCTATGACCCCACCCCCTTTTTGCGGGGGCAGAGCCTAATTTAAACAGTGTCTCACAATCCGCAAACATATTGGAAAGTAACTTTAAAAATGTTTGAATTCCGCCAATTTTGACTTTTTGATACCCCACCAGGGATAGAAATAAATGAAAGAATCTAGTTAACCTATGATGCCATTTCATACATTTTCTGGTTGCCCGCCGTAGATTAAGGTTGCCCGTATATGTTAATCTAAATGACAAAGAAAATTAGAATCACTATTGCTTTGTCAACTAAATTCTGAAGAATGGCCACAATTATTCAGAAATGACATTAAGCATACTGGTTACTCTTTCTAATAATTAAATAAATAAATGACTTAAATCAAAGCGTTAATCTGTAGGTATCAAAAACACTGTATAGTATTAGTCTGAGTAGTTATCATGGTTGCCCTGTGTAACATTAACAGCCAAAGTTTAGTTGCGCTTTTGAAAATCATGTTGCCCCAGGCAACAGGGCAAATGGTCACTCCTGTAAATAAATTGTACCCGTTTTCACATAGCGTACAGATATTGGGTATTTTAAACAGTTCTGTATAACTTTCAGTACCTTTAACAGTAATTTAAGTTGAAATTGTGCACCATTTCTAACTTCTATGCACGATGCACATTTAACATGTTTAATGGAGTCACTATTGATGTTGCTGTACACAAATTGACTCACAACATCTGTGCTTCATGCATTCTATAATATACATTTTGTAAGTTCTATAACATTATTCTCAGTGATTGCTCTAACATACTGGTGAAATGTGATATGTGGCCATCCTTTAACATAAACGAAATCACTGATTTCTTTTTTCATGAGAGAGTAGTTATATTTACCTCCAGAGTTGCCCGTATGCGTCCTTTTGCGCGTATATACGCATACAAATGGCAGAGGGACGCATAAAAATTAACCCTCTGCGTCCCCGAGGACGCACTACGGATGCAGTGAAAAGGTGTAACGGAAACTGATAGCTTTGCCTGTGCTTATATTTATCGTGTGTATATATATTTTTACTTTAAAAATGTATCTAATGTATAATGTGTTCAATAAAAATGAACTTACTGTGTTGTTTAAGACTATGAAATCCAATACAACTGATCAAGCGTATACAAACGTGTCTGATCGTCTTAACCCTTTCACAGCTCAGAACATTGGACAGATCACAAAGTTGGTATCACTAATATGCTGAATATTTTGAAATTAATTTGCGCATGCCTACTTGCCTAAAGTGGCAACGACTTACAGGCAAAATATCTTTTTTCTATTTACTTATTAGGCAAAATATCTAAATGGATGAAGGAATATATGGAAGATATTGTGATTTCTTTTACATTTGAATGGTCATTTGACTGATTAGCGGCGGTGTCTTTGTATTGCTGTTTGAATAACGGTATCAATACGCGCTATAAGCTGTCTTTTATTTAGCAATAACGGCTGATTGCTTGACTGATGGATTAGTGTTTATAGTGTTTTAACAATACTTGATTGTTAGGTGTTCCCAATTTCTCAACTAAAAAGCTCCCCATCAGCGATGTTCAACGATATCATCGATCTACAGGTAGGCATACGTTAAAATATTGATTTTTTCCAAACAGCGTATAGCTCAAAGCTCCCCGATACAAGCGTCCTTATTGGATACACGCTAATGAGTTATCTATGCTTCAACCAATCAGCAATCGTGTTACATAGTTACTACCCTATGAATTAGACATATCCGGTTATTGGCTGATATATTTTCACTAATTACACATTTTAATCTGATTTTTACAGATTATTTTTGATAAATTATTGTTTTGTCTGATCTTAGCCTATGTATTCCACTATATTTAGTCATTCCAGTTAGATCATAAAAAAAAATACACGCGCATTATATCGAAGTAGGTCAAGTCGTCCTTGAGCAAACTCGCCCCAGATACTTGTAATTTTTCAATTCGTCCAAAGTCAAGTTAGGGTTTTATAGAAAAACTAATGCAGTGGTCTTTGCTAATTACTAATGTAGTGGTCTTTGGAAATGTTAATCATACAAGGTTGTCAATGTAGGTTGTAAGTACAGTGCTTTAGGTTATTGTTTATTGACATGCAGTTCAAATGTTATTAGTTAAATATACAATGGCGATTTCAATAGATCAATTTTAGCCACCATTGTAGATCACAGAATACATATGTTTGAAAATTTACCACTGGAATGACTGGCACTGTTTAGAGCCAGTCATTCCAGTGTTAAACTTTCAAAAATAGGTATTTTGGTGATCTACAATAGTGGCCAAAAGTGTTAAGTGCTAAGGGTTAATAAACTATGCATAGTTAATATTCTCTCTATATATATATATACATTAACAGTATTTACACAATGTCATAACTAGTGCTTTCTACATGTTTAATAAAGAGCTTTATAATTTTATAATGTTGTGTTTATTTTAAGAAAAACCTTGGGACCCCCATATTTCAGATGAGGACCCCAGGGGACCCCCAGATTTTACAATGGGACCCCCAAATCTGAGTGTTGGGTCCTTGGGACCCCCAAAAATCAGATGTCGTGGGCAACACTGTTTACCTCCCTAACACGCTATGATATTTCCTAAATATCAACCTAGACTCAATAAACCCAGATTAAAAAAGAAAGGTGCCCCTATTGGGCAGGGAGTCCACTGTCAGTCTGCCGGATGCCAGCACCAACCTCGCACATGCGCAGACTGACACTGCCTCAGCTGGTACTATTGGCCGACACATGCAACTAACAAGCCTGAAGACTGAGCCTCTGTGGGGCGGAGAGGCTGGGTCCATGTTAGGGACGCAAGTATAACTACTTCGGTGATTTCATTTATTTCATTTCAAGAGATATACTTACCTCCCTAACACTCTATGATATTGCCAGAATTCGTCAGTGAATTCGGTGGGAGGGAGGCAAGGTCTGAAGACCAGCTCGTCCATTGCGCATTTTTGCATACGTGTATGAAGCACTAACATCTGAAATTGTGTTAAACACAATCAGAAAATGATTAGAACATCGGATAACACCACCGATGGTTGAGAGTAATGACTGTATGTCAAATGCGCTCCCCCTCCTTTTGGGAAAGGAGAGGTTATGACTTCTATGTCCTATACGCTCTCTAGGTACTGGTGAAAAGTACTATAGGACATGAGATGAAGGGCTTCATTTTTGTATAGTTTCCGTAAATGAACCACATAATAAACATGTACCATCACCATTTTAGTAATAACGGGTAAAGACGTGAGAATAATACATGTATTATGTAACACCATGGTGCAAGACTGACCTTAAGCATATAAGCCATGTCCATCCAGTTCCACTTGGTGAAGAAACAGTGATACACGTTTATGTGGTTGTTGCCATAATTAAAATATACTATCTGAAGACAGTGAATGCAACTTATCTACACTATATACACCTGATCATCTTTTGAGAATCGATAAGGCAAGAGGATTAGCGGTGTCACAGAGGTAATGGTCAGTAAAACCTGACTCACAATGCCACTGGCCTACCGACATGATGTCATCCACCGGCACCACGTTAAACAGGGCGGTGGACGCCCCTACACCATGGACACTGTGACCCTCAGCTAAGTCAACTTGTTTACCAGTGGCAGATTTGTGGCAAAACTGGATACATTCTACAATTCACCTAGACAGTGGCTTTTGAAGCCCTGCCATGGGGTTCAATATATGATAACCAGAACAAGGATGGGTCCATCCACCATTCTTGTGTACGTTGTTTATAACGTGTTAATGCATGGACAGGACACCAAGCCTTTGAATTAGGATCAAACCTAGTCAAAGCTGGTAAAATAATTGGTTGACCTGGATATTTCAATGACTGGTTTTTAGCCATGAAACCTAAGGTCTTCCCCTGTAACCACATAACGGTCTGCCTCGGTGGACAAAGCATGAATTTCGCTTCTCCGTCTTGCAGAGGCCATAGCAATTAAAAATACAGTTAACATCAATTTTCATTGAAATGGAACTTAGTGGTTCAAAGGGTTTATCAGCTAGAACTTGAAGCACTAGAGATAAGCTCCATGTTGGAACCGCTTGTGAATTTCTCGGTCTTAGATTACCCATGCCTTTTATTAAAGCGTTCAATGAACATACTTCGCCACTTCCCCTATCAGCCAAGCAAGGGATAACTGACATTTAAGCTGACTTGAAGCCAGCAATAGAGTTAGGCTTGAGGCTATAGGCATCATACAGGTGACAGAGGAAATCGGCTACTACTTGAATAGATGCTTCCATTGGATTACCTGGTTTTATAGTTATATGCTCTGGAGGTTGACCCCCTTCTGGCTTTTGTCATAAACATGGCTGCTTGCTCAGAAAATCCCTCCTTAATTGCGGATTCCTTGCCAACATCCACGCAGTCAATTGAAACATTAACGGGTTGTTGTGAAGGGACGTGACCTGGAAAATAATATTTCCCATCAGAGGCAGAGGAAGCGGATTGCAGACCAGAAGGCCCAGCAGATCCTTATACCATGATCGGCTTGGCCGATTTGGGGCCATCAGACGCACTTGCCACTCCTCCTGCCTGATTATCTGAAGAACTTTTGGAATCAGGATTGCTGGTGGGAATGCGTATGCATCCATTCCATCCCAACTAATAGCTAGCGCATCTGTTGCGATAGCGCTCAGATCTGGAATCGGAGAGATGTACATCGTCATCTTCGCATTCTTCTTCATTGCGAATAAATCTATGTTGGGTTTCTGCCAGTGGTCAAACAGACAATCCGCCACACACTGATTGTTGCCATTCCATGGGAAAGACTTATCCTTTGGCTCAATGAGTCTGCTAGCAGATTTAGCCTCCCCGGAATGTGAACTGCTTTCAAGGTGGTCATATGATCACGGCACCAGCAAAGCAGCTTCCAAGTCATCACACAGAGACTGGGCAACTTCGTTCCGCCCTGGCGGTTTATGTAAGTCACTAATTTTGAGTTATCTGTTCAAACTAGAACTATCTTGCCACGAACTTTCTCCAAGAAATGTTCCAGGCCTAGAACTACTGCTCGTAATTACAGTAGATTGAAGGAAATTTCAATTTCCCTTTCTCCGAGATCTAACAATACTTACCATTATATTACTCTTTGCTAATACAAGCTAACTAGCTAGCTAGCTGCTCTAGGAATCTAGATTTAGAAAGCTTTACCGGCTCCTGGAACCGGGTACCCGGCTTCCAACAACCGGGTACCCATCTGCCAGTGAGGCTCATATTGTTTGCATAGCAACAAAAGCAATACATGCTTTTTGCATATTGAAATATTCTAAGAGTTTTCTCAAAGTTTACGTCTACTATTTAGAGAATACCTATGGCTTGCCTCCGTTGGACTGGGTGGCAGGGTCTGTAATATAATGTAAGTATTGTTAGATCTCGGAGAAAGGGAAATTGAAATTTACCATTATATTACTCTTTGATAACACCAGATTTAGTCGGTAAAATCTGGTCCCATGTTCTCGAAGCTCTCGTTATGTTAGCGATAACGTTACACCATACTAAAGCAATGGGTGTGACGATATCGCTAGCTAACAATAGCTTCGGGAACACGGGCCCTGGTGGGAAGGGGCAAGCCATATACATAGCTTCTTTTGCCCCTGGAGAAAGACCGTTGACTTAAACTTGACATCTGGAGACCTAAAAGGACTGACAAGTTTAGGGACTGAATCACATTCGCATCACCGCTCCCACCCCCTTTTTCTCCTAAGAAAGGGGAGAGAACTCACGAATATGCATCTCGCATGAAAACACAAATATGTAGAGGGTTAACAGCTCTTTGCATAAATTAGCCTGGGAATGAGCACGAATATATTAAGATGAATGATCATGACATATAAACATAATACAAAACACTGTCTACCTCATGAATTATGGATTCCATACGTGGAGCCACCAACCAACACACTTTCGACCAGACGTGTTCCATATGGTTGCATTCCTCTCGCCTGACCATGTCTGCTCTTACTACTTTTGCTTTTCAAAGTACCAAAAGGAGGAGAGCAGTGTGGCCATAAACTATCGTCTCAAAACAGCTAAAGCGAGTGCATTGGCGGAGTCTGACATATCCCTCAGATAGTAATCCGTGAAAAAGGACTCACAGTGCCATTGTAAAACGGCCATGATGTCCTCTAACGGGACACCATTGAATAGGGCAGTCGAGGCGGCGATTCCTCTAACATCGTAAGCCCTAGCACATTGCACCTGGTGCCCAGTCGCAATCTCATGGGTAGTCTGAATGCATTCGACCACCCAACGAGAGATAGAATCCATGGATGCGGCACCATATGACTTCTTATGGCAGATCCACAGATGTCTATCATTCGACCGTAAAGAGGCCATCCGTTTCTTGTACTTAGTCAAAGCACGGACTGGACACCAGGCACTGTAACCTTGTTAGTTTTGGTATAATGATCGGTTTGACTGGATATTTAAAGATTGATTCTTCGACATAAACTCTGTTCTTGGCAGCAGTCGCAGAACCTCTCGGGAGACAATAAATCAGTCGCTCTCTGCTGAAAGTGCATGGAGCTCACTGCACCTTCTCGCTGAGGAAGCTGCCAATAGAAAAACTGCCTTTAGCATTTGACTAGCCGAACCCAAAGGTTCCAAAGGTGCTTGGCCAGTACATTAAGCACCAAAGATAGACTCCAGGCTGGAATGACTACCGGTTGTCTCAGTCGGTGATTGCTCATTTCCTTCACCATCACATTCAACTGGGCCACATCTGGACTATCCCTGTTGGCTAGACATGGGATAACTGATGCCAAAGCTGACCTGTATCCAGCAATTGTGACAGGAACCAGTCCTGAACAGAAAAGCTCACAGAGAAAGTCTGCTATTTGCTGAATAGTAGATTGAAAGGTATCAATACCCTTTCCTTCACACCACTCTGCAAATTTGTTAACCGTGTGGTTATATAACTTGAAGGTTGACCTCCTTCTCGCGGCTCGCTGCCTGTTGAGAAAAGCCTTCCGACGTGGAACGTTGTTTGATAACATCCATGCAGTCAATTTTAATATCTCGGGCCGCTCGTGTAGGAAGCGGCCCTTGGCCTGGGAGATTATGTTCAGAATCTCGGGCAGCTGCACTGGATTGTCCACCAGCAGATCCAGAAGATCCGTGAACCACTCCCTGATGGGTCAAAATGGCGCTATTAGCAGGACCAGGCACCGCTCCTTCCTCATCTTCACCAAAACCTTTGGCAGAAGAATGGTGGGTGGATACATGTAAGCTTGCATCCCTATCCAGCTTATCGCCAGAGTATCTGTATTGACGGCATTTGGATGTGGAATCGGTGAGACATAAGTCATGATTTGAGCAGTTTCCTTTGTGGCAAACAAGTCCACATTTGGTTTGCCCCAGTGCTTGTACGTAGATCCTTTGAAGAACTGGAGGGTTGAGAGACCATTCTGTCAGCAGAATCCTCTGTCTGCGAGACAAAGCATCCGCCAGAATGTTCAATCGCCCAGGAATGTCAGCTGCTTTCAAAACAACTGAGTAATTCCTGCACCAATGAATCAAGTGCCGCACCTTCATACACAGTGTGCGTGACTTGGTCCCGCCTTAGCGATTTATGTAAGATACTACTGTCGAGTTGTCCGACCGTATCAATATCACCTTGCCCCTCACTTTTCCAATGCTAGTTCCGCTGCCATCATTTCCAACAGATTGATATGCAGCTGACTCTCTTGGAGAGTCCATGTGCCCGAAACCTGGTGTTCTCCCAGGCAGCCCCCCCCCCCCCCACCGATGCATCCATGTACACGGACAGCTGGGGGTGGGGTAGGTGCAGCGAAACTCCTACTAGGAGATTCTGACGCTTCTTCCACCATACAAGATGTGACATTATTGGCTCCAAAACTGGTACCAGCTTTGACACTTTGACAGGGGTTCTGTTCTGTTTCCACAGAGACATCAGATACAACTTCGCATCACAGCAGCGTACAGGATTATCTGCTCCATGGAGACCATCATGCCCAGCATCTGAAGAAACCACCTCGCCTGGACGGGTAAACCTGCCTTCCTCGAGATCGAATCACATCCCCAAATAAACGAAGTGTTGAGTGGCCGTCAACTCGGATTTCTCCCTGTGTCAGAGCAGTATCCACTCCTAACCTGGCTGGCGTGTCTGCCTTGATAAGCCAATCGTCTATGTAGGTGTCAAGTGCCACGTTCGCTTTCTGAGAAACGCTGTCACCGCTAGGACCACTCTGGTGAAAACCCTTGGGGCTGTCGACAGGCCGAATGGGAGAACTACAAACTCCCATACCTGATTCTGAAACGCGAAGCTCAGAAACCTGTGACAACCCCTGTTCATTGGAATGTGCAAATATGCATTTTTCAAATCGCTTGACACACACCACATTCCTTTCCTCAATCCTGCCATTACCAATCTCAGAGTTTTCATCTGAAACCGAGGCGCATGGATAAACCAATTCAATGGCCTGAGATTGAGTGCGGGTCTCCACCCCCTGTGCTCTTGGGGACATGGAACATGTTTGAATAGATTCTTGGAGTGTTCTGGTTTGCTGGTTTTATCGCTCCCTTCAGAAGCAAATTTGACACTTCGTTTTGAATGGCTTCTAACTTGTCTGGCTCCCTTGGTACGGGAGTCCAGACAGGTGCCAAAAGACAGATTTTGTGGTGGAAAATCCCACCACTCTGGCATGTACCCCTGGGATATCCATCCCAGGACCAGACACCAGGATACATTGACGCCTAATGTGGGTGTCTGGCTCGCGATCCACTCCCGCTCTCCACCCACCCCCTCTTAACGAGAGACCCATTTTGGTCTTGGCTTGACTGGTCTAACTGGCACCGCTGTTCCTGTCGCACAGGCGCGGTCCAGGCAGATATGAAGAGAGCTACCATACCCTCAGGTACGATCAGCTCCCTTCTTTCCGCCCTTGGTGGACTTACCGTTACCCTTCCCCTTGCAATTCCCACCTCTTGGGTGATCAAGAGCAACACTGGGGTGGGCAGGAGCTTCCACAGCCTTCCTCGCCTTCTTAGCCGCAGGCAGCTGCGAAGGCCCAGCAATAGCAGAAGAAGAAGAGCAAGACAGATGGAGGGCGGTTCTGTCCAGGACGGAATCGACCTCCATGCTCTCCACCCGCAGTATCCCAGGCCACAACAACCTCTCCTCTTCAGCCTCCTCATCCTCAAACCCCAGAGTCTTCACCGGACAAGGAAACACTGGAGCCGTCCTGGCAAACGGCTCCCATGCCCGACGGACCTGCCACCTCTACTGGACCACCCGGAGGTGGCCGCAGAGAAGCAGTACCCACCAGAGCCTGATGGGACCGCCAGGGAGACATACGAGATGGCTCCCTCGGTAGCCAGTCCAGAACCCTGTCCAAGGACAGGGTTCGAACCACGCATGGAGAGATTACCCTAGTCTTCAGTATCAGAGACGACACCAGCGTGGGTAG
The DNA here is from genome assembly GCA_034401795.1 of Chaetoderma sp. LZ-2023a. Taxonomy (NCBI): domain Eukaryota; kingdom Metazoa; phylum Mollusca; class Caudofoveata; order Chaetodermatida; family Chaetodermatidae; genus Chaetoderma; species Chaetoderma sp. LZ-2023a. The sequence continues at coordinate 140,079,481 of CM067370.1, forward strand.
GACGCTATGCAAGAAGCCTTGCACAGCGGGCCCAAACCACGCCAAAGGTGTCATCTCCAAAGCCTCTGACTGCAGACGTGGAGCGCCTCAAGGGGCCGAAACGGACGCTCCACGATTTGATTTCGGACGTCAGACCCAGCCAAGTCCTTCTGGGCAAGGAACTTAACTAGCAACTCAACCGGCCACACTGCACATACGTTACATCTATTGTCAACGTTACACTTGGAGCATCTAAAACAGACATTGTCCTTATAGGCAACCGTAACAAATTTGTGGCATTCAGAGCAAGATGTCGGGGTAGGCTTGGTCTAAAAAATAAGCACAAAACCTAAAATAAGCAAGCGGAATGAAACAGGAATGGAAGGCAGACAAATAATTTTCAAATATTTTGACCATAAATTAAATATTAACCCTCCAGCACCCCAAACTCGCAACGTTTCAACCAAGATCGCATAAGCTGGCGACAAGAACGATAGCGGACATTATTACACCCATATACTGATCCTGACGGATGCATCACACGGAACCAGGAACCATATTGAATTGCATTCGCGCTATATTTAAGAATTAATTTCAAAATTATACTACTCAAACGAAGGCCAAAACGATACGTGATGGAAACAACAAAATGATAAACAAACTGCTGTAGAACATGGTAAAACCACAGAACACACATCTTAAATCAAGAATTTTGAAACCAACGATCAATGCAAACAGATCGTGATTACTTGACATAATTCTAAAGTTTTCTGGTACAAAAAGCACGCAGCACCAAGAACAAGATGCGCGAATTGATGAAACATTTCCTTCACCATAAAAATCTGAGAAAGAACACGGGTGTGATGTCACCCGCTCAGATTATACGGAGAACGACGTCCGCCGATTTTCGTGTTAAAAACCCAGAAATTCAGAAATGTCAGAAATTGGGACATGCAACACAGACAAAATTTTATAGAGACCTAAGTCTCCATATATGCTAGAGAATAACATGAAAGAATACGACCTGAGTTTCAGTAGCTTCTTCCATGGTAATCGAATAATTCCTGGCGCGAAAAAATTAGGCACAAAGACTTAAACTTTGAGAAAACTTATATTTCAATATGCAAAAAGCATGTATTGCTCTTGTTGCTATGCAAACAAGAATGAGCCTCACTGGCAGACGGGTACCCAGCTGTTGGGAAGCGGTACCACAGGAGTGTGAATCATGGGCCATCACTCCTGCCCCAAGATCTACCGACGAGGCTAGCCTCCAGCCGGGATCATTAAGGGCTGCTACTGGATCCATCGGCAAGGCGGCGGGCCTTCCGAGATCTACTGGAGCCACCAGTGACAGACCACGACAGACACCAGAATCAGCGGTGGGGATGCTCTACTCAGGGGCAGATAAAGAAGAAAATAAAACACCTGGACCAGGGAGCATGCCGTGAATCAACTCTGGAACTAGATCTTTTATTGTCTTTTTCATCTCCGCCATCATTTCCAACCTGAAAGTCTCCATTTCCGAACAAACGGAGGTCTTTCTCTTACCCTTACCTGGCTTCCCACTTACTCTTTTTCACACGTTTTTCACACGTTTCTCCTCCTCCAACCCCTTATCCTTAGCCTGTAATGACAATACGTTCCCTCCCACCCCCTCGCTGTTTACAGACATCACATTTTAATAATGGACCACAAGGTGAACAGAAATATTGACAGCAAATAATCATAAATATTTTCAAAATATATTAGAATGCCATATAGTATAACTAGAGTACCTGCGTCTTTAGCAAAGGCATATATGATGTGTGATGTCACAGTATATGTGTGACATCAGACTATTCATGATTTAATTAATTTAGGGAACATGGATATGATGGGTTAATCCAGTATTATCATTTATTCCCGCTCCACTGTCCATGTATTCCATGCCTATGATCATGAAATAAACATCTGATCGGGTAGTTCCCAATTCATATGCTAATTAGGCTCTTGGCTGTAACTGATTACCACAGAGTATAGAACTGTTCAATCTGTCCTAGCGGCCTAAGTCCATCCCACTAAGTAACTCAGTGAACTATTGATCGATCCAGTGTTTTTGTAGTCGATGTTTGTACAGTAGACATGACACATTCATTGCACATGATTGGCACCGTTACGACTGGAAAATAGTTCCTCTAGATTTTATGATATTGGTCAATTTAATTTTATAATTATTAACTATTCTTGTATAATTATTATTTTTTAGATTCCATTTTCCAATGAGTTTAATCAAATTTTTATATGATAAGATTGTCACCATCTTTAGGCATTATACGAACGTCGGCGCATTTATACATCAAACCATTTGCTCATTCATCAATCACGTGACAGTGTTTTGGTGGGAAAATCGCCAACACCCTCTCATCAGTTCGAAACATATCTCTAAGCGGCTCACACGTCATCTAGGAGCCGCTTATTTTCAAGAGTCCACGAAATCACTATGTAAAAATGTTAACGTAATGGTGTGCCTGTGTCATCGTCTTTGTCCTCGTCTCAATGTAATCATCGTCATCAGCCATCAGTCGATTTTAACTACCCGTGACGTCATCAATCTAATCGTCTTCAAACCAAATCCCAAAGCAAGCGGAACCTGGTGCCTTGCTTGGGTGGGTAGTAGTCTAGATTCTCTACCCGTGACATCATCAATCTCATCACCTTCAAACCAAATCCCAAAGCAAGCGGAACCTGGTACCTTGTTTGGGTAGGTAGAACTCTATCTTTTCTACCTGTGATGTCATCAATCTCGTCATCTTCACGACGCTTTCATCCTTCTGAAATGTTCAGACTTTATTAGCGATTGCTGTCATCTGTTCGATTCTCTGCCATCTTTCGGCCTCGATCTTCTGTATAGTTAACTAAGCCGAGTTATCACTTGACTCACCTCAGTGTCTTCGAGCTTCTCAATTCAATATCTCGGATCATCTTAGTACCTTCGACCTTATCGTTTCTATTTCGGAATACAAAACAATCTTCCGGTCTCGTCATCCGTTTCTTCACGTGTGTTTTCACTCCCGGTGCCACAACAGATTGGATCTTCGTGACCGGACTTCTGTATTCAGCATATTCAAGGTATCTAAGTTTTAACTGTGATTTCTCAAAATTATTTACCATACACCCTGACCAACTCATGTGGTGCAGAAACTGTCCAGATTTTTACTTATGTAACCAAATTTCAAAATATTCTATAAGTAAATTTTCATACTTATTATTGAAATATTTCTATTTTAAATGATTGAATATTTGTTTCATTTTGTTGTTATTACATCATTTGTCCAGGTTCAAATAACCAACAATCATTCAGTAATCATCATGTACACTTGGTTAGTTTCTAGTTCCAAGGCCTGAGTAACAAATCAACCAATTCATAACGTAAGTTCTAGATTGGTTGAGTGGTTCATCAGTCGTTTGAATTACCCAATAAATCTCATTATTATTATCCTACCGACCAGCGGTCAATTCGGTATTAAAATCCCATTGAACTTGTAATGCATAATCCTTGAATTAAAATATGCATTCAAATTGATTATAAGTTTGCTATGCTATTTGGTGATTGCCTCTTTAATAAATTAACCCGTAATGAAAACTAAGGGCTGATTGATTAAAATTTCAATCATCAAATTTCCAAAAATAATTTTCTTATTTACGTATTAATTTATTCAGTTTCTATATCCATGCTTATAACGCATCACTGGCACTTTTAAAATATAATAAATATAGCATTAGTTCACTACTCCATTCATACTATATCAATATCAATTCATTTACTCTGTTTTCTATCATCTATGTAATGAATGAGTGATTAACGTTTTTTCTGTTTTCATAGTTTCCTTCACAGAATTTTCTCTACCACACGCAGATTAACCATCAAATAGTATCATTCCCAGATAGATGGATTTTCTGGTTCTGGTAAAGAAGTTTAAACAGCTCTTGTTTTTTGAAAGAGAGATTGGAACTGTTTAACCGTAACTGCTTGAATTTGAATCGATGTCTATCTGGATTGATCGGCAGTAATTTTTCTCATTACGATTTTAACATCATTAGATAGATCAACGATATTATTGTGGTCGGTTAATGAGGAGTTTTGGTGGTGACTGAGCAACGCGCAACTTTGACCAAGTCAGACATATCTGAATTTTAATCATAACTTGATCAATGGTATATTGATACTATTAATCAAGTTTGGCCAAAAAGCAGAGACATGTGAGCTTTAAGTTTAATCCGGAAAGATCATCACCATTGTTTGCCATTATTCAATCCCAATAATCTAATTTGAGTTACAGCCATATCCATACCTGGTCCTATCTCCTCAACTTCTTTCATTAAATCTGGAATCCTTTGCATTGATTCGAAATCCTTCCTATGTCACATAGATTTGGTGTCCTGATATCATGCCATTTAATTTACACCACTTTGGGCGATTTCCTGTTAACTTGAAACTTCTGATCCCTTCATCAACAAATTTGGTACTTATCATTAACAGGCTTTTGAGGTCATTGAGGTCAAATTTTCACCTGGGTTGACCTGCTCGTCCAAAGATCATAGACTGTTGAGCTGTGTAACCCCTAGATTTACTTCCATAGCATAACCATATTTTCTAGGTCATGACCTTGAAATAATCTTAAGGTCAAATTTGATATATTTGACCCAGATAACTCGACATTCCTATGATACATACTACCATGTCCAGCGCTCTTGATAACTCCACCAGAAGAACCACGCCTCTTCACCATATAAAGGATGGTGTGGGACCTGAGGGCAGAATGACAAGCTTACTCTTAAGGGAGCCTATGTCAACCTGGGCACAGACTTTTTTCCTAACATTTTTTAGGGAAAAGGTAGAGACAAACACTGTTAGACGTGTACAAACCTCCTGACAGGAAGCTGTGGACACAAACATAGAGAGATTAATATTTCATGGTGCCAGATAATAATATACCAGTTTTTTGGGTGATGATCACGTCTATACCACGTCACAGAAATAGGTGACACCACGTAATTAAGACGGAAGAAAACAAAATTGTAATAGAGATCACCTGGTAACTTGGTCCTGGCAGAGCCTCAGGCATTCCACAAGGGTCAGACATATCCAACACGCTCCAAAACAATTCCAAAAAAGATAATTGAGCAAAAACAAGCAAGGCCCGTTAGTAAATGTGTTTCAGGCCAATAGTTAAGAATGGGGCAGTGTCAGTCTGTGCATGCGCGAGGTTGGGGGGCTGGCATCCGGTAGACTGACAGCTGACTCCCTGCCCAGTAGGGGAACATTTCTTTTTTAATCTGGGGTTATTGAGTCTAGGTCGATAGTGTTAGGGAGGTAAGTATATCTCTTGAAGTGAAAAGAACGCCGCCTGTCGTGGCTTATGTGTAATATGCCTGTTTTTGAATCTTAAGCTTGTCAGGGAGGATAACTCTGGCAAATATGGACAGATCTCGCCGAAACAAAATCATGATACCTCATCTCTGCCCAGAAATGAGTAGTGCTCACCAAAAAAATCATGAACTTTACTAAAAAATTACGATTAACAAACAAACTACCATATATAATTAAATATTGTGCGTTTAAATGTGCTATTATAGCTATTCCCATTCAAAGTATATACCATTGATTTCGCCCTCAGATAAAAAACAAACATTTTTGGAATTGAAGGATTCAGACGTAAAAAATCCTGAATTCAGGAAAAATCCTGAAAACTTTCATCTCTGTCTCTGCCTAATATGTCCACTGGAAAGATAATTTCAAATGTATGTTCAGAACACCCTGAGATCTGGCCCGGACAATTGATTTTTGACGAATTTTAATCTTTTCACATGGGATAACTCTCATAAATATGGATGGATCTCGCTGATACAAAATCATGACACTTTATCTCCATATAATATAGCCATTGAAAAAAAAGAATTGCAGACATGGATTCAACACTTTTTGGACACCATTTTTTTTACGCATTTTAAGCATTTCAGGGAGGGATAACTCTCACAAATAAGGACGGATGTTGCCGAAACAAACTCATGACACTGTCTCTACATAATATATCCACTAAGAAAATATTTCTTAAAAACTTTTTTTTGAGATATGGCCTGGAAACAGACTTGCTAACAGATGGACAGATGCCACATGCCATCACATAAAATGTTGCAACGTCTCACCTCAGAGCAGTCATTGCCAGCATTGCACATGCATAATTTACTAATAGAATATGCTCCACAATAAGTCTAAGAATACATCTAGATGTGTTGATTCAATTGATAATAGACAAAATAAACCCCTCATTTATCTCTACATTATATGGTCAGCTTTAACAGCTTCAACGACAAAGCCCTGAAAAAGTACAATCTTTATGACGCGTATCTTATACTGTTGAATATTTTGAAATTAATATGACTAGAAACCAGATTCCAGTCATATTAATGTTCAAATACTCAACATCATTCTTGTCTGTTTGTTCTAAGAATGAGACACAACAAATTTATCTGTGAATGTTTTATGGTGAAAACTAACCGATTTGAGTCTGGACACATTTGATGACAAACCTTCCACTTTTGTCTGATTCTCGCTATCCATCATTTCTCCATCGTTACCAGCTATACAAAAGAAAGAGAAAGTTAACAAATATTGATCAGTACGATCTAACCCTTTAACCCATTCATCAGCAATTACCTAAAAAAAACTAATTCTTTACGATATAAAGCATATTCTGTTGAATATTTTGAGATTAATTTTACTCGAAGTCATTGCTGCCTAAGGAAGCAACGGCTTCCAGTCAAGTTAATTTCAAAATATTGAATGGTTAACCTGTATGGTTACCCTGGAAATGAGATGTGGGGAATTCATTGATGAAAGGGTTAGCAGTCAAGTCGGCCAAAATTACCTCTGTAGTTGTCTTATGTAATGACTATTTGTAGACCAAGAAAACAAGATTTTGAAAACATAGGAATGGAATGGCTGGCTCGATAGTGGATAGTTATTCTAGGGCTAGGTTTTCAAAGTCTTTTCTTGCTCTACAAAAAGAAATTTTGTATGAGAAAATTGAAAAAGAAATTTGACTATTAGCAGGTCTTAATCCACCATACTCTGAGCTTCTGAATGTGATTTAAATTCTGTTCAGGAAGACTTGCTTGCTGGAAATCAGTGACGGCTTTGACAATAACCCAGTTACATTATTAAGGCTTAAGATCAATATTAGGTACCTAATATGTTAGATTAAAAACAGTTCTACCAAATGAATACATCAACGGCGGATCAAACCCTCTCCAAGAGCTGCATTAACTTTTACGTCTGTATGATTCTTTAATCAAGCCTATTGCTTTGTATGGGTGTGAAATATGGGGTTCATTCTACAAGGCCTCTTCAAGAAATTTGAAAGTCTATCTGCAGAGTAAATCCTTCTCAGTTACGCATGACATATACTCGGACTTGGAAAATATGCCACAACTGATGCAGTGAGGGATGAACTGGGGCTGTTTCCAATAGGAATCTCAGTAATGAAAGCAGTCCTAAAGTACAGACTCCGTCTAGAAGAGGCCTGCCCAAACTCCTTGCTTGGCAAAACATATCACCTCTCTAAGAAGCTGGCTGGGAACTGTGTTAGCTCATGGGCAGGACCAGTGAATGAATTAATCAGAATCATTGGAGAGGGTATGCCCAAATGGAGAACTGCATAAATATAATGAAAAATGAACTGGTAAACAGATGGAACAGATCCCTTGCCCGAACAGATTCAAATAAACTTGGAAGCTAGAACATATGTTACATTTAAATCAAATTTCACTTTTGAAAACTATCTCAGAACTGTTAAGAATGGTGAGCATAGAATTGCATTAACCCGCTTAAGGACATCTAATCACAGGCTATATATAGAAACTGGTAGATTTAGCAAGCCAAAAATTCCAATCGAAGGTAGGGTATGCAGCCAGTGTAACTAAGGTGAGATTGAAGATGAAACTCATTTCTTAGTTTGATGTTTCGTTTTTTAACTCTGCCATAAATATGATGGCATAGCTGGGTGCTACTTTAGTGTCCATAGCTGTTCCTCCTATTTGGAGGTAGTGTTTGTTGTTGAACATAAAGTTGTTACATGTTAAAACAATTTTCAGGAGACAACAGGGACCTCGGGCCAGTCTGACCTGGTGTCCCGTATGTCCTCATGAATTTTGCTGTTGCTTTCATACCCTCAGTGTTGGGTATGTTGGTGTAGAGTGATGTGGCATCCATGGTGACCAAAATGTAATTTTCTGGTATAATGCCTAAAGATTCAAGTTTGTTTATAAGGTCAGTGGTATCCCTAGCATAGTGGTGTTCCAATTAATCGATTTGATTGATGATTGATTGGTCTGCATGTCCAACCAAGATATTACAGAAATCGATTCCGACTGCTTATAAATTTACGATATTAAAACTGCAGATGACTTTTTGGGGGGGGGGGGGGGGCAATGACATTTTAATTTAATTTTTACAGATCTAAATAACATAGTATAACTCCATACGAGTCCATACTCTAAGACATTAACCCTCTCAACAGTGAAACCACCCTACCAATAGCCTGTTGAATATTTTTTAACTTATTTGATTGGAAGCTGTTGCTGCCTAAATTAGTTTAAAGATATTTAACAGATTATTCCTTACGGGTTAAATATCCATGATGAACATGCAATAATTATTGCATTCAGAATTTCAGAATAGCTAAAAATGAGAAAATGTTATGATCGATCATTAAATGATCATAGGTTGGTATGTAAAACCAATCATCGATCACAAAACTAGTACCAATTCCCAACACTACCCTAGCATATGCAGGTATATCACAGATGTGGACTTTAATATGTTCGAATACAAAACTAGTGTGCTCAGTAGGGTTCACATTACCACTGATAATGGGTCTACCTGGGATGATTTATTATCCTTGGATTTTTGGTGGTAAATAGAATCTGGCTGTCCTGGGTTCATCGATCCTAAGGCCATTGACTATATCAGTGGATATCTCGCCGTTGAGTACCATCGAAGTTATGGCGGTCTCGACCCTTTCTGCGTGAATTGTGATCAGGTCAGTGTCCTGTTCTATATAGAATCGTTTGTCATTTAGTTGTCTCAATGCTTCTACATTGTAGGCATGTGAATCTTGTATGACCTTTGAATGGTGTTTGACATTTATAAACTTTTTATGACAATAGTGCTGTCATCAGCTAGTTTCAATTCCAATCTTTGTTTTGTGGATAGATTGTCAGATTTTGACCTGTGAATTGAATTGACCAGGTCTGATTTGACAGCTCTAATAAACGCATCCAGCGTCGCATCATTGCCTGGACATGGTGTCCATATACTGGATGGTTTAAATTTCTTGGACAGTTTGTCTGTGAAACACACTGTGTAGTGTGTAGCCTGTCATGTAAAGTCCATCGAGCCAACTTTACAAGTCAAGTCCCTCGATTCCCTATACGGTGAGAACCATGTCTCTTCTTCTTCTAAGAAAGCACCAACTTCATTAAATTGAAGACTCTGGCATGAATTGTGGTGTGCATGCGCTTCAGGACACATGAGCCGAGGTTAAAATATAGTAGGAAGTAGTTAAAACGATAAAAGAAGTTCATTGCTTCAAGCTCCTCAAGGCAGGAGTGTGGCTCCCTGACACTGGATTCCAGTGGAGTACCTGGTGCTGTGGTGGAACTACAGCGACAGTTGGATCGCACTTTGTGACTTCTGAATGCCTCACATTCAGCATCATGCACGCTCTTCCCTCGAGTTGGTTCTTTGACTTTTTGGACTAATCCGGTGTCATCTATGATATCTGGCACTTTGCAATGGTGTTTGGGTACGAGGTTTCAGGCTTAAGACTAAGAGAAAGAGGGTAAAGAGCCTTGGTTTCCCAATCCCATCCTTGGTTTCATGTCCTAGAAAATATCGGAAACTGGTATCGAACGAAATATAACCATAGCACAGCATAGGTATAGAATATAAGCTATTTAGCAAGAATTCCTAATTAAATATATCCTAAATCAGACAAATATAATAACTTAAAATTAATGTTTACACATTTCATTTCCTTGTGTCCACGACCAATTTGACATGTTAATACATAATCTGGAAATTATAAAGAGTTGTGTTGCCAGATGTTTGTCTTTTCCTGAGTAGTTGTTCCCGTCCACTAGACTGCAGGGGGCCTTAGACGAACCTCATTCGACAACGCTTGCTCTTTTAGATATGATAGAAAGAATTTTGGACTCTCTTGAAAAAAAGGAACATTATATATTAAAAATCTTTGGCACTTTCAAAAGCTTTCGACATCAGGCCAAAAATCTAAATGAAACGTATGCCTCCCTCCCCAACTCTTTGCCCGACTATGTGCCTATCTCTAATGAATATGCGGCCTCATGCGTCACATACTCTAGCCTGTCGGCTACACGCCTACCTAAGAAGTCTATAATTCTAACCTAGCATACGCCCTGTGGCAATCGATCCACGATGCACCCAGGTGCCAAACTGGGAGGCGGTGGGATTGTAGCATGGATTGACTGGTCAGATACGAACCGTTCCATGGATGTCTCTGGGTACGGAGCGGCCAGATCTAGGATGCGCCAAGCTCGCCCTCACCCCGCCCTCCATGAGTAGCATGATATGCGTGTATAGCCATATAAGAGAGGCTCAGAATAACAGAGTCCATGACTTGGCCTGTTGCGCATGCGCGGCAATAGGAGATAGCTAGCCTACATACACGTATTAGTGTGTGGAGTATGGCTAGCTTATAAATATTATTTATCTATAACTGTAATTCTTTAAATACAGGCCATCCTCGCTTTTCTTGGTAAGAATCGTTAGCAGAATTGAACAAGGAATTCAAAACTGTATACAGATTTAAAATCGGTTCAGAACGGGCTGAGATATCGGAGATTATTCAAGCACTATTTTGAACCTCCTACTAAAATAAGCATCGACATAGTGCACATGCCAGGTAGGGTGAAGGCCAGCTAATCATGTGGTCAGCACCCGCACCTAGTATTTGACACGCACAGTGATTGGTCGAGTCACGCTGGTGTGATGTCACCAGTTAGTATAAAGGGAGCTTTTAATTCCAAAATTCCAATCGACAGACAGTTGGGTGTGGGTCTGCCAGTGGGTCTGCCAGAGACAAGACGTGTAAAACTGCTTACTGTATAGCATCAGTGGTCTGGGCTTGCTAACCCAAAACAGTGCCATTCGGTTTTGAGTTCAAGTCTCTGGAGACCACGCGCCGCACTGCAAGTTAAGTTTTTGGACGCTCCCGGACGATATTGTAATAGATTAGCATCACTCAAGTATTGCCTTAAAGTCTTATGTCATGTTATCTTTGGGTTTCTGGTTTTCGGTTGTTGTCAATAAAATGTGTTTACCTAAATAGCGTGTTACGCTTGATATATAGAGAATAAGACATGGTGTTTCGGAGCGGGATTATTTAAACAAAACTGTTTAGATATCGAACTTACAAATTACGGAAATGGAAGGTGTGTTCAAGCAACCGAATCCGCTCAAATTGGAAGGAAACATGAATGAAAACTGGTTACTTTTCGAACAGGTATTTAGTAACTATCTAGTTGCTAGTGGCCTTAGTGAAAAAACGGACACGGTAAAATGTGCAGTACTGTTACAGTGCCTGGGTGAAGACTGTATAGCAATATACAATTCATTCTCATTTGCCAATGATGAAGAAAGAACCAATTTTCGTATTTTGAAAGAAAAATTTAAGCAACACTGTCAACCACGAAAAAACGTGACTTATGATAGGCATATATTTTTCACAACGAAGCAGACGATGGGTGAGTCAGTGGACGTCTATGTAACAGAATTAAAAAACAAAGCAAAACAATGCGAATTTGCTGATTTGCAGGACAGTTTAGTCCGAGATCAGATTGTATGTGGTATCCGTGACAACAACGTATGTCTTCGTTTGTTGCGTGAGCCAGAATTAACCCTTCAAAAGTGCATAGATATTTGTCGTGCCTCAGAACTAAGTGAAGCACAATTAAAGACACTAAGTACAGTAAACACAGAAATAAATGCGGTTCATTATAAGCAAAATAACCCTCGGTCAACCTACAGAAAGCCCACAAATGCAGCAAGAAACACGCAACATGCTAAAGTCGGAGCGAGTCATGCACCAGACCACACACGTGCAGGTTCAACACAACCTCGAACATGTCAAAATTGCCTCCGATCACACGAATATGGTAAATGCCCGGCATATGGACAAACTTGCCACCAATGTCATAAGCAAAATCACTTCAAAATAGCGTGTAGAAAACGTCGTCAGTTCACTAGACCAGTACATACAGTCGTAGGAAATGACTTTAGTGAATTATACATAGGAACTATAGAAAATGATACTAAAACGGGACTGAAAGATTGGACAATTAACGTTCTTGTTAATGACAAAACTTTGGTTCTAAAAATTGATACAGGTGCTCAAACAAATGTTTTGAATATTCAACACTTCAGACAAATTACCAATGCACCACTTGAAAAATGTAATACTCGTTTAGTATCATATTCTGGACATGCAATTGAGCCGTTAGGTAAATGTACACTGGTTGTGGAACATCATGAGCGTTATTATGCAGTCGAATTCATAGTGGCAGACACAAAATCAGTTTCTATTATTGGCCTAGATTCAAGTATTCAACTCAATTTAGTTAAGAAACTATGCACAGTTAACGCAAATGATGACATTTTGGATAGTTATACAGATTTGTTTTCCGGATTAGGAAAATTGCCAGTACAATATCATATTGAGATTGATAGGAACATCCCTCCAGTGATAGCACCATCACGTAGGATTCCGATTGCATTAAAATCGCGAGTACGACAGGAACTTCAGAGGATGGAGGATTCCGGAGTAATACAACGTGTAGATGGACACACGCCATGGGTTAGTAACATGGTTACGGTTGTTAAACCGGATAAAATTCGCATATGCATGGATCCCAGAAATCTCAATAAAGCTATACAACGTGAGCACCACCCTATGAAAACGGTTGAAGAAGTCGCATCCGACATGCCCGAAGCCAAGTTCTTCAGTATTCTTGATGCCCAAGGTGGATTTTGGCAGATACCTATAGATGAAGAATCGAGTGGGCTATGCACTTTTGCTTCACCATTTGGACGCTATTCCTACCGCAGACTCCCATTCGGTATTAATTCAGCGCCAGAAATTTTTCAGAGTATCATGCAGCAAGAATTCGGAGATCTAGAAGGAACAGACGTAATCGTAGACGATCTTCTAATCTGGGGTGAGACACGCGAGGAACACGATAGACGCCTTCGTGCAGCTCTTGACAGATGTCGTGAGAAAAACTTGAAACTAAATAAAGCCAAATGTAAGATAGCCTTAAGTGAAGTAAAGTATGTAGGACATACACTATCAAGTTCAGGTCTTAAACCAGATCCAGACAAAATAAAAGCTGTGGTAGACATGCCAGTGCCAAACGATAAACAATCATTACAAAGATTCATTGGAATGTTAATTTACCTTTCAAAATTCATACAGAATTTTTCTGAAATTACAGCTCCATTGAGAGAACTTTTGGAAAAAGAAAACATTTGGCATTGGGATGCACCACAACAAAATAGCTTTGAAAAACTTAAAGCCTTAGCATCAAGTGCACCAGTTCTAAGATATTTTGATGTGAGCAAAGAAACTACACTATCGGTAGACGCGAACTCAAAAGGTCTAGGTGCAGCTATTCTACAGCAAGGACAACCGGTAGCATACGCGTCGCGTGCAATGACTAAAACACAGGAACGGTATGCACAAATAGAAAAAGAGATGTTAGCAATTCTCTTCGGTTGTGAGCGATTCCATCAATATTTGTACGGGAATACTTTTATTGTAGAAACAGATCATAAGCCATTAGTATCGATATTTAAGAAACCTTTGCTACAAGCACCAGCGCGTCTTCAAGCAATGTTACTAAAACTTCAGAAATATGACTTTAGCATAATACATAAACCAGGTAAAGAACTTAAAATTGCAGATACACTCAGTCATGCATTTCAGACAGAAGAGTATGAAGACAATATAGACTTGAAAATATGTTTAGTATTACCAGCATCCAACGCGAGGCTACAAGAAATCGAGCAGGAAACCACCGCTGATTTAACTCTACAGATGTTGAGAACCACAATTATTCAGGGATGGCCTGAATCGCGTGATGTTGTACCAGCCTGTATACTTCCATACTGGAACCACAGAGACGAACTCTCAGTATACGAAGGTATAATTTTTAAGGGACAAAAAATTGTAATACCGCCAACGCTAAGACCAGCAATGATAGCAAAAGTTCATTCATCACATCTCGGTATGACACTTTGTAAGAGTCGAGCGTGTGATGTTATATTTTGGCCGGGAATGTGCAGAGACATTGAGGACTCAGTGGCAAAATGTAGAATATGTAATGAGACACAACATAGTAACGCCAAAGAGCCTCTCATTCCACACACGTGCAGGTTCAACACAACCTCGAACATGTCAAAATTGCCTCCGATCACACGAATATGGTAAATGCCCGGCATATGGACAAACTTGCCACCAATGTCATAAGCAAAATCACTTCAAAATAGCGTGTAGAAAACGTCGTCAGTTCACTAGACCAGTACATACAGTCGTAGGAAATGACTTTAGTGAATTATACATAGGAACTATAGAAAATGATACTAAAACGGGACTGAAAGATTGGACAATTAACGTTCTTGTTAATGACAAAACTTTGGTTCTAAAAATTGATACAGGTGCTCAAACAAATGTTTTGAATATTCAACACTTCAGACAAATTACCAATGCACCACTTGAAAAATGTAATACTCGTTTAGTATCATATTCTGGACATGCAATTGAGCCGTTAGGTAAATGTACACTGGTTGTGGAACATCATGAGCGTTATTATGCAGTCGAATTCATAGTGGCAGACACAAAATCAGTTTCTATTATTGGCCTAGATTCAAGTATTCAACTCAATTTAGTTAAGAAACTATGCACAGTTAACGCAAATGATGACATTTTGGATAGTTATACAGATTTGTTTTCCGGATTAGGAAAATTGCCAGTACAATATCATATTGAGATTGATAGGAACATCCCTCCAGTGATAGCACCATCACGTAGGATTCCGATTGCATTAAAATCGCGAGTACGACAGGAACTTCAGAGGATGGAGGATTCCGGAGTAATACAACGTGTAGATGGACACACGCCATGGGTTAGTAACATGGTTACGGTTGTTAAACCGGATAAAATTCGCATATGCATGGATCCCAGAAATCTCAATAAAGCTATACAACGTGAGCACCACCCTATGAAAACGGTTGAAGAAGTCGCATCCGACATGCCCGAAGCCAAGTTCTTCAGTATTCTTGATGCCCAAGGTGGATTTTGGCAGATACCTATAGATGAAGAATCGAGTGGGCTATGCACTTTTGCTTCACCATTTGGACGCTATTCCTACCGCAGACTCCCATTCGGTATTAATTCAGCGCCAGAAATTTTTCAGAGTATCATGCAGCAAGAATTCGGAGATCTAGAAGGAACAGACGTAATCGTAGACGATCTTCTAATCTGGGGTGAGACACGCGAGGAACACGATAGACGCCTTCGTGCAGCTCTTGACAGATGTCGTGAGAAAAACTTGAAACTAAATAAAGCCAAATGTAAGATAGCCTTAAGTGAAGTAAAGTATGTAGGACATACACTATCAAGTTCAGGTCTTAAACCAGATCCAGACAAAATAAAAGCTGTGGTAGACATGCCAGTGCCAAACGATAAACAATCATTACAAAGATTCATTGGAATGTTAATTTACCTTTCAAAATTCATACAGAATTTTTCTGAAATTACAGCTCCATTGAGAGAACTTTTGGAAAAAGAAAACATTTGGCATTGGGATGCACCACAACAAAATAGCTTTGAAAAACTTAAAGCCTTAGCATCAAGTGCACCAGTTCTAAGATATTTTGATGTGAGCAAAGAAACTACACTATCGGTAGACGCGAACTCAAAAGGTCTAGGTGCAGCTATTCTACAGCAAGGACAACCGGTAGCATACGCGTCGCGTGCAATGACTAAAACACAGGAACGGTATGCACAAATAGAAAAAGAGATGTTAGCAATTCTCTTCGGTTGTGAGCGATTCCATCAATATTTGTACGGGAATACTTTTATTGTAGAAACAGATCATAAGCCATTAGTATCGATATTTAAGAAACCTTTGCTACAAGCACCAGCGCGTCTTCAAGCAATGTTACTAAAACTTCAGAAATATGACTTTAGCATAATACATAAACCAGGTAAAGAACTTAAAATTGCAGATACACTCAGTCATGCATTTCAGACAGAAGAGTATGAAGACAATATAGACTTGAAAATATGTTTAGTATTACCAGCATCCAACGCGAGGCTACAAGAAATCGAGCAGGAAACCACCGCTGATTTAACTCTACAGATGTTGAGAACCACAATTATTCAGGGATGGCCTGAATCGCGTGATGTTGTACCAGCCTGTATACTTCCATACTGGAACCACAGAGACGAACTCTCAGTATACGAAGGTATAATTTTTAAGGGACAAAAAATTGTAATACCGCCAACGCTAAGACCAGCAATGATAGCAAAAGTTCATTCATCACATCTCGGTATGACACTTTGTAAGAGTCGAGCGTGTGATGTTATATTTTGGCCGGGAATGTGCAGAGACATTGAGGACTCAGTGGCAAAATGTAGAATATGTAATGAGACACAACATAGTAACGCCAAAGAGCCTCTCATTCCACACACGTGCAGGTTCAACACAACCTCGAACATGTCAAAATTGCCTCCGATCACACGAATATGGTAAATGCCCGGCATATGGACAAACTTGCCACCAATGTCATAAGCAAAATCACTTCAAAATAGCGTGTAGAAAACGTCGTCAGTTCACTAGACCAGTACATACAGTCGTAGGAAATGACTTTAGTGAATTATACATAGGAACTATAGAAAATGATACTAAAACGGGACTGAAAGATTGGACAATTAACGTTCTTGTTAATGACAAAACTTTGGTTCTAAAAATTGATACAGGTGCTCAAACAAATGTTTTGAATATTCAACACTTCAGACAAATTACCAATGCACCACTTGAAAAATGTAATACTCGTTTAGTATCATATTCTGGACATGCAATTGAGCCGTTAGGTAAATGTACACTGGTTGTGGAACATCATGAGCGTTATTATGCAGTCGAATTCATAGTGGCAGACACAAAATCAGTTTCTATTATTGGCCTAGATTCAAGTATTCAACTCAATTTAGTTAAGAAACTATGCACAGTTAACGCAAATGATGACATTTTGGATAGTTATACAGATTTGTTTTCCGGATTAGGAAAATTGCCAGTACAATATCATATTGAGATTGATAGGAACATCCCTCCAGTGATAGCACCATCACGTAGGATTCCGATTGCATTAAAATCGCGAGTACGACAGGAACTTCAGAGGATGGAGGATTCCGGAGTAATACAACGTGTAGATGGACACACGCCATGGGTTAGTAACATGGTTACGGTTGTTAAACCGGATAAAATTCGCATATGCATGGATCCCAGAAATCTCAATAAAGCTATACAACGTGAGCACCACCCTATGAAAACGGTTGAAGAAGTCGCATCCGACATGCCCGAAGCCAAGTTCTTCAGTATTCTTGATGCCCAAGGTGGATTTTGGCAGATACCTATAGATGAAGAATCGAGTGGGCTATGCACTTTTGCTTCACCATTTGGACGCTATTCCTACCGCAGACTCCCATTCGGTATTAATTCAGCGCCAGAAATTTTTCAGAGTATCATGCAGCAAGAATTCGGAGATCTAGAAGGAACAGACGTAATCGTAGACGATCTTCTAATCTGGGGTGAGACACGCGAGGAACACGATAGACGCCTTCGTGCAGCTCTTGACAGATGTCGTGAGAAAAACTTGAAACTAAATAAAGCCAAATGTAAGATAGCCTTAAGTGAAGTAAAGTATGTAGGACATACACTATCAAGTTCAGGTCTTAAACCAGATCCAGACAAAATAAAAGCTGTGGTAGACATGCCAGTGCCAAACGATAAACAATCATTACAAAGATTCATTGGAATGTTAATTTACCTTTCAAAATTCATACAGAATTTTTCTGAAATTACAGCTCCATTGAGAGAACTTTTGGAAAAAGAAAACATTTGGCATTGGGATGCACCACAACAAAATAGCTTTGAAAAACTTAAAGCCTTAGCATCAAGTGCACCAGTTCTAAGATATTTTGATGTGAGCAAAGAAACTACACTATCGGTAGACGCGAACTCAAAAGGTCTAGGTGCAGCTATTCTACAGCAAGGACAACCGGTAGCATACGCGTCGCGTGCAATGACTAAAACACAGGAACGGTATGCACAAATAGAAAAAGAGATGTTAGCAATTCTCTTCGGTTGTGAGCGATTCCATCAATATTTGTACGGGAATACTTTTATTGTAGAAACAGATCATAAGCCATTAGTATCGATATTTAAGAAACCTTTGCTACAAGCACCAGCGCGTCTTCAAGCAATGTTACTAAAACTTCAGAAATATGACTTTAGCATAATACATAAACCAGGTAAAGAACTTAAAATTGCAGATACACTCAGTCATGCATTTCAGACAGAAGAGTATGAAGACAATATAGACTTGAAAATATGTTTAGTATTACCAGCATCCAACGCGAGGCTACAAGAAATCGAGCAGGAAACCACCGCTGATTTAACTCTACAGATGTTGAGAACCACAATTATTCAGGGATGGCCTGAATCGCGTGATGTTGTACCAGCCTGTATACTTCCATACTGGAACCACAGAGACGAACTCTCAGTATACGAAGGTATAATTTTTAAGGGACAAAAAATTGTAATACCGCCAACGCTAAGACCAGCAATGATAGCAAAAGTTCATTCATCACATCTCGGTATGACACTTTGTAAGAGTCGAGCGTGTGATGTTATATTTTGGCCGGGAATGTGCAGAGACATTGAGGACTCAGTGGCAAAATGTAGAATATGTAATGAGACACAACATAGTAACGCCAAAGAGCCTCTCATTCCACACACGGTACCTTCGCGTTCATGGTCAAAACTTGGTTCAGATTTGTTTGAGATAGGTGGAGTACATTATCTCTTATTAGTAGACTACTATTCAGGATTTTTCGAAATTTCACAACTCCCAGATTTATCGAGTCGTACAACAATCACACACATTAAATCACAACTGGCCAGACATGGAATTCCGGACGAAATCATTTCAGACAACGGACCACAATATTCCAGTCATGAGTTCAAGCGATTTAGTGAACAGTACCATTTTAAACACACAACCAGTAGTCCATGTCATCCTAAAGCCAACGGCATGGCAGAAAAATCAGTACAAATCGTGAAACGATTGCTCCTCAAAGCAAAAAGAGATGGGTCAGATCCATATCTTGCTCTATTAGCCTACCGCAATACACCGCGTGGAGAATTAGGGTCGCCAGCACAACGGTTATTCTCTAGAAGAACCAGAACATTACTACCAACGTCAGAAACTTTACTAGAACCTCAGTTAGTTACCGATGTTCAGCAGAAACTTACAAGTCATAGACAGGTACAGAAACAGTATTATGATAAACAATGTAAGCCACTGCCTGAGTTAGAGCCCGGTGACATTATCAGGTACCAAGGAGAGAAGAAGAACTGGAAACAGGGTGTAGTCGAAAGTTCAGCAGTGACACCACGGTCGTATAACATCAAAACACCAGAAGGTCGAGTTCTACGCCGCAATCGTGTGCTCCTTCGAAGATCCAATGAACAGTTGTTACCACCTAAACCATGTGTAGAAGAAATGGACATTACTCATCCTGTAGCTCCTCCTCAACAGTTGACTAACATTATGCCTTCGCCAGTGCCCGAGCCATTCGTTATTCCAACTGAACGAGTGACATCTAGTGGTAGACGGGTGAAGGTACCAGTCAAGTTTCAGGACTATGTCACTTAACTGTGATTAAACAATATTTGACATTTTGTTGATTCATATACGTTTATTTTAAATTAGATAAAACATACAATTCGTACAACTCTTACAAGGAATAACTCCTACAATGTGTATGGTTCATACAAGGAACAACTCATACAATTTGTATAACTCATAATCATTTAATTTTAATGTAGAATTATAGCAGAGACAAACAATGATAATTATGACTCATTAATCAACTGTTTGATATTTACAACTTCAAAGAAAGGGAGATGTAATAGATTAGCGTCACTCAAGTATTGCCTTAAAGTCTTATGTCATGTTATCTTTGGGTTTCTGGTTTTCGGTTGTTGTCAATAAAATGTGTTTACCTAAATAGCGTGTTAAGCTTGATATATAGAGAATAAGACAGATATCACCGGGGGCAAAAATCTAATTTAAAGAATGGTTCCTCACTACCAACAACTTCCGAGGGGCATTCTCTGCGGTATGGCCCTTTGGCCGTATAGTACCATCTAAAACCAGTATATAGAATGTGTGCCGTTCGATGATATCTCGCCAGATCTGCTGTGCCACGTTGAAATCATGGTAGATCAAACTATGCACATGTCTAGTGCTTCAAATTAATGTTTTAGACTGCAGTCCAGATGAGGACATTGCTTTACACACCGCACAAACTATGTGTTTTATCATCTTGTGCTACAAGATATGTATCCTGTATTGTTATAAAACACTTCATATAGCCTTCATACTAATGGAGTCATCTTCAATCCGCACCAGTATGGAAATTCTCACATCGGCATAATCGAACTTTATAATCAGTGTGTGACTATCTACTAGCCATCAATAGTGAGTTCTTATTCACCATACCTGAGTATGAGCTGCATCAGTTAGATTGTCTGTGGCTAACCACCACGCAACGAACACAGAATTGTGCCAGCTCGTGCAGCACTCACGTGATGCTTCAACAACATTGACGTTTAAGAACATTTGCACCAATGACTAATAGGTGCTCCACAATATGTATTCAACTATTTATAATTAGGTACTGATGACTAATAGGTACCGCACGGTCGTTTGAGACCTTTACTGTTATATTCCTTTACATATCATTTTCACTTGTAAGGTGCTGATCACTAACAGGCACTGCAAGGTCGGATGTGACCTCTATCATATTTTTTCTATATATACTTATTTTCATTTAAGTGCTGATGACTAACAGGCACTACAAGGTCGGATGTGACTTTTCTATTTTTACTGTACTATATAGTTTTGTAATATGGCAGTTGCCATCCAAGTTACTACTTTTTGATTAGTTAGTTATTGATATATATCTACAATAATACTTGGGCGTACGCACTTCACTTAGGTTACACTTTACAACAACAACAAACGCACCATCTTCTTTCTCCCCTACAGCAACAATTTTTGTCACTAAGGTCGCTGCTCATGTTTTCACTAGCAAACATGGCATGCGGCCACTAAACCTAACTATGATAGCTCAATAAGATAGGTTTAAAAGCAGCCAAGGGCGAGTACTCGCTAAATGGAAACTTGTTTGTGTAGTCTCTTTTCCGAGTGCAGCGGCTCCGTTACATTACGTGCACAGGCAGATTTCATAATTGGCCATTTACCTTAGGGCCTCCTAAATTCAATATATTGAGTAGCTGTCTCTTCCTACGCCCCTCCGGCCACCTGGCCTCTTAATTGTCTGGACTCCCTCCTGTACCATTCGGGCGTGCACGCTGGTCCGCTGGATGCTCCCATTCCACGGTACCGCCAGTGTGAGGTACGTTGAGATGGGGCTGCTGGTTAGCTGCAGATCTCGGGGTTGCGGATCCGGTATTGCGCATTTCCGGATTGTAAAAAAACCCACTTCTAGGGCTGGTGGACCATCGCTGCGAAAGTTGAACCTCACAGTCTCGTCCTCGATGTTGGTGTTACCGGTGTGACGGTCCCACAGCTCCATTTTAGGGCCGGGATGTGATTAAATACATACAATAATTAATATATGTAACAGTCAAACAATCGTACTCGTTTGCTGCTACCTTGGAGGTTTAGAACATGGGGCTGGGTTGATGACTCATCGTCTTGGTCCTCGCCAGAGGTACCTCACACAATAAGATCCATGAGGCATCTCTGCAAAGGAGGGGGGCCTATCGCGGCTACTTAGCAAGTTTAATATAGACCACCCTCATGAACATTATTTTGTTGCAAGAGGAAAGTGCCTCGCGCAGGCCTCTGTCACAGGAAAATGCCTACAATGTCGAAGCGGAGGAAGAGAGATGGCAAAAAGGGCCACTCTCTTGTTAAAACCATATTATGCAAACAAGTCAATCTAGTGAAGTTACATGCGTGTTGTGATGCACGCTGTTTTACGTGAAGATGGGGGTGGATGATTTCCGTGGAATTCAACACCATGACATCTTATGTAAGTTCCAACCTTCTGTGTTAGTAGGTGCCGCTTCATTTATGCGCTCCTTCTGCCAATTTCTACCCTATCATTTAGTTTTTGGGCTCAGATCTAGGTTTAGCTGCAAATTGCAATGTAAGCTTACAGTTTTGAACATATATGTCTGACGGGCGAGAATGTTCGGTGACCGTGAGGCCACCCTACGGAACATTGCCCTCAGTAGACTGTGTGTGCAAATATCATAAGGTGAAAGCTCCAGAATCATATAACGATCCTGTCACCGTCGCGTCATGACCACATATAACAGCACAAGGACAAGTCACATTACATAAGTGTTGAATAGCACATATACATTTAGGGTGGGGACAAAGATGCAGCTAACCAACTATAGCGACCTTCCCGCGAGGGCATGGTGGGTTCTAAGACCGTACCCAGTCACTTGTAGAGTTAGATGGAAAGCTGAGTCCTTTCCGTCACCAGTGTGTCGGGTACAGGTTATGTGAGATCCGCACCCGTGGAGCTAACATTTTTCTGACATTAGAGTTATTTGAAATCGCCCAGAGATGCACTGGAGGCCAGTAACTATATATATTTTCGCAGTGCTTCATACTTTGGCGGAGTTTTCTAACTAACTAGTACTCAAAGATACAAGGGGGTGTATGCGGTGATCGTCACTTTGTTTTTAGCCACACTGGAAACCCAGTAATTCCAGAGTCGACTTTAAATAACGTGATGGAGGGAAATCCAGACAATTAATAAGCTCGAAGGCTGGTGGAGCATAGACAATTACTCAATTTATGCAATCTAGCCAGTGTGCGGTGTTACATACCTGTTACTCCCGGAAAAGAGACTAACACGAAATGTCTCCTATTGAGTAACCCTCCATACTACTACAAACCTATTCTATCGAGTTAGAACAGTCGAGGTTTAGCCGGTCGCATGTCATGTTCGCGAATGAGAACATGAATACCGACCTCAGTGAAAAATTGATGCTGGGCGGGGAACAAGGTGGTGCGGATATTGTTGCTGTATCATGTAGCCTAGTGATACTGCGGTCCAAGAGGTTTTTTTAATATAATATAAACAAAACATATAACATGGATGGCTACTGCCATATGACTAACTTTGAATAATACAGTAATAGAAGGTCACTCGACCATGACAGTGCTTATGAGCATGAAAATAAGGATAATATATACATAATAATAAACTACAAAAATGTTGTCTTAAGTGACCAGACAGTACCTATTTGTCATCAGTACCTGTCACACAAAAGTAATACAATAGTAATATAATAATAACAGAGTACCTATTAGTCATTGGTACGGGAAAAGTTCTAGTGTCACAATAGTTGTAGTGTAACATTTTTGGAACGTGAGATGGCATGATACGGAAGTTGGCTGCCAAGAAAAACTGCAGGCATACTGCAAATATGGCTCACTATCAGGAATAGTGCAGAAGAACATTTGCAGAAACGGATGGCTGGTAGATAGTCATGTCTACACAACAGTTATTAATTTAAACAGTGTTGGCGAAAAGTTCCGTACTCGTGCGGAAATTGAAAGCTGCCCTGTAGATCTTGAGGGGCTACAGGTGAAGATTGATAGTGTGGATTCATTCTGATGGTTCACAAGACGCGATCATCGAATAGCTCACGCGATGCATCAGGCAATGTTCCCCTAACCATGGTCGAAAACGTCTAAAAGACTAACACATGATGTGCAGATTGTTTTACACCACTGGTTGTGAGTTATCACTGGCGAGTTGTCACAAAGCATGTCACTTGCCACACATACTTGGACGACGAGCTACATCGGAGCCAAAAGGCCCATTCGCATGAAAGGTCCCATGTCAGACCAGGCACCTCACCACCCCGTGGTTGCTGATGAATCTGATTTTTCTACCCCTTATATACTGCCTATGACATCACAGCTGGAGCGCCACAGCCAATCAGCGAACGCGCTTCAGAGGCAGGGGAGCAGGTCACGTGACACGCCACCGTACCATGCACTGAGAGCATGCATGCGCTAAACCTGTGGTTCAATATTTTGAAAGAAATTTGCTGGCTCATTTAGCCATAACTCGGTCAATTCTTAACCGATTTTAAAATAGTAAAGCGTTTTGGAATCCTCGCTTCATTCAAGAACGGTGAAAAATGTGTAATTTGAAGTAATTACGTGTACCAACTCGGTACAAAATAAGATGCTATTTCTACCCAACGCTAACGCGCGTTGTCTAGCAATCTCTGATCCCCGCGCATGCACGCTAGGCGATCTCTCGGACTTAGTTCTTTTACGATCCTCTCCTATATGGCTTTACACATGCGTATCGTACTACCCGGGGGAGGAGGTCATGCTTGGAATGTACCCGGCACAGCGGTTCAGTACCCAGACTGGCCGGGACAGTCCGTACATGACTGGTCCATCCTCGCTACACACTGCCACGTTGGTTAGGACTGATTTAAGAACCTTTTAGGGTTTCTTGGCAATCAGAATCAAAGTGCCAATGACCATGCACATCCCCCTGTACCTTTGGATACTTATTAGCTAAGCCTCTTTGCCAAAGTAGGAATTACACATGGACTGCTCTCGAAATGCTAGGTGACGGATAAAGACACAGATCGCCATCTAACTCAATGGTGACTGGGTGCAGCCTTCAACCCCTCCACGCCTTCACAGGAAGGTCACCATAGTTGGATATCTGTTTCTTTCTTCCCGCCGCAAATAGATACAGGCTTTCTATATACTTGTGTAATGTGACTTGTCCTTGTCTTGTTATTTGTGGTCGTGCTCTGGTATGCTGAGGGATCGCTTTTCGATTCTGAAACTACCACCAGATGACATGTTTGCATGCTGTCGGTCTGATGGAGATGCACAATCGCGGTACCAGAGATGGGCGTCGAGCATCCTCGCCAGGACAGCTTTCTCGCTAAAGGTAAGTAAGCCCTTAGCCACTTGCGGCCTAAGCATTACATGGGGCGGTCTTGTGGAATTCTCCTGCACGGATTTCAATGCAGAAGCCAGGTAGCAGGTGAAAAGCACAGGGGGATAGACCATCTCCCTGTGGGGAGCCAATTGATGTCTCATACTCTACTGGCTTCACTGACTTGACTTGTACTCTCGGTTTGGTGTCTGCAAGCAGTAGTCTCACTAGTCGTAGCTCATCTTCATTGCAACTGGTCTGGCATAGTACATCTAGGATCTTTGAGCGCTTAATTGTGTCGAAGGCTTGTGACATGTCAATGCCCATTTTGTGGAAATCCCAGTGTTTGGACATGACTACCGACACAGGCATGGGATTTTCCGCATGCTACTAAATAAGTATCTTTAACTCACATAAGGTGACAGTGTTGAATTTTTCGGAAATCATCTACACCTAAATCAGTGTGCATCCCAAATAACCAATAATTACACTAGGTTGATTCATTTTCTCACTCTTAGCGTTGTTTGAATAAGAGTGGCCCTTTTTGTGGCATCTCCTCCTCCGCCTCGGCGTTGTAGGCATTTTCCTGTGATGGAGGCCCGCGTGAGGCACTTTCCTCTTGCAACAAAAAGTTATTTCGCAGGCCTGAGGTAATTATAGTTTATATTAAACCCGCTAAAGTAGCAGTGCTAGACCCTCCTTTACAGGGATACCTCGCAGAATATACAGATCAGAGAAGCGGTGATGTACCCCTGGCAAGATATAGAACAGATAACACCATTCCGTTTTTACATAATTATCTCTATCAGCAGCAAACGAGTACAGTTGTTTGTCAGCTATAACACATTTTTATTATGTCTCACCTCTAAATTAGCAAAATGAACCGACACACCGGTAACACTAATAGCTTGGATGAAACTTCTGCAGCAATGGTTGCACGGCCCCAGTGGAATGTGATCGTTCCACTGACTCCATAGGTCGGTCTTTGTGGACACCAGAGATGCGGTTATCCTTCCATATCCCCGAGGCCAGCTAACCAGCATTGGGCTGATGTACCATATACATGTGGTACCGATGCACAAGATGATTATATGGAGCAGTGCGAATCCCTGGAGGCTACAAAATCACTACTAGTGATGGGGATGGTTATGACCTCATTGGTCCTAGTGACGATAATACCATTGTCACATCATGATAGGTATGTGAGGTTCCCATTTTGAATTAAAATGGTAATAACGACATACGCCAGTTTGTGCATGGCTGGCGGGCAGGAAAGATGTGATACCATTAGGCTCCACAGCATGGAGATGGTGTATCTAGTGACATTCTTTTTGCCCCTTCCAGATTGTGGAGTTTGGGTCAGTGCGGTCGAACATTAGCACTTGGATAATGTTGAAGTGCATGTGGCTTCCCCGGTGTCCGGGCTTATTAAAATGATTGGATACTGGTGTGTTGCATCGCTTGCTTGATTTGCGATTCAGTGTAGGTGCTCTTGGATACGGGGCTTACATGTGCTTATGGTCTCTCCCACATATTGTTTGTGGTATATCCTGCATGGTAGACGATATTCTTTGTTTATCCTCTTATATTGACAGTGTAGGTCAGCTACGTGCAGGAACCTTTACACATTGGATCTTAGTATGTTAGGACGTGGCCAGTCTTAAGTGATAGCTCTAGCCTCTCAAACTGGTACTATCATCTCCACAAAAGCCCTACAATGCGAATTATGTACCAGCTGCTACCATATACACGCAAATTATCAAAAGATATCACTATCAGTGTACAACACTTTCAGCGACGGGGTGACAAATCAGATACAATGGTATTGTAGCCATTGCAACCGTGGTGCCGTAAACTTACTCCATACAATTAAAAATGTTGCACAGAACCGTGACCAAAAAAGTGACACTGTAGGGAAAATGGCATCTGCCAATGACAAGGCATTTAAACTCAGAATTGACAGAGATAGAAAAACTCCAGAAAGAAATTAAGGATAAGGAAGTGAGAATATCTGCACTAGCATCAAGCTTAATCTTTCAAGGGCGATAACTCTGGCGAATATGGGCAGATTTTGCCCAAACGAAATTATGACACTTCGTCTATCCCTAAAACATCTGCTGAACAAAGAATTGTGAGTGTAGGTTCAAAACTCTTCGAGATCTTGACCAGACAAGAAAATTTTGACAAAGTTTAGTTTTTCAAGGGCGATAACTCTGGCGAATATGGGCTGATTTTGTCGAAACGAAATCATGACACTTCGTCCATCCCTAATACAGCTGTACAAAGATGTGTGATTGTAGGTTCAAAAGTCTTTGAGATATGGCTCGGATAAGAAAATTTTGACAAATTTTAGCTTTTCAAGGGAGATTACTCTAGCGAATAAGGGCGGATTTTGCCGAAACGAAACCAGTACACTTCAACCAAACTGTAAGTGTCGGTTAAAAACTCTTCCATATATGGCTCGGACAAGACAATTTTGATGAATTTTAGTTTTTCAGGGGAGATAACTCGGCCAAATATGGGCAGATTTTGATGAAATGAAATCATCGCACTTCGTCTATCCCTAACACATTTGCTGGAAAAAAAATTCTTAGTGTAGGTTCAAAACTCTTCGAGATCTTGTCCAGACAAGAAATCAGACGGATGGATGCACGGATGGACAGACGGTGAGCGCCATCACATAATACGATACAGCTTACGTGGGTGTATAAAAACGAGATACATCTATTTCTATACATCAAGAAAGCCCTACATTTCATAGAAACCAAAGTTAAACCCGAAACTGCACATGAGTCTGTGTACAGTTCACCAAACATTACATCTACAACTGAGTCATCTCGGAAATCTGCTAAGCAAGCCACAGACCTAGAATATAGTCACATTCTTGTTGTGGGCGATTTCAACAACCCCGAAATAAATTGGAATAACAAAACATCTCCGCCCGATGCACACCACCCAGCAAGTCTATTCATTGAGTCAGTACGAGACAGCTTCTTTTACCTACACATACTTGACCCCACTCATCACAGAGGTAACCAACAAACAAATATACTGGACCGGACCCTAACCAATGAAGAAAATATGGTGAGCAAAATCGAACACCTACCACCGCTCGGGAACTGTCACCACACCACCTTACTATTCACATGAAACATGAAATTCTACTGACTGTAGGCCTTTATCATGCCTCTAACGTCAGGTCTACGTCTGTGTCATAAACAGTGGTGAAGTCTGCTACAGATTCAAAATTGAAACGCAGTGGTTGGTCTTTCCATAGTTTATCAAGTCTGTTTTTTTAATGTATTGATGGATGGTGCAGTGACAATGTTTTCATCTAGACTGTTCCAATGGTCTGTGCACCGTAGCGGGAAAGAAAATTTTCTTAGATTTAATCTAGCTCTGATTTTCTTGATTTTCATGCTATGACCCAACGTAACACTGTTTTCATCATAAAGTTGGATAAATTTGGATGTGGGCATGTCATAATGGTTGTGTAAAATTTTGTATATTTCAAGCATATCCCCACACAGTCGTCTGAATGCCAAGGTCGGTAGATTCAATATTTGTAGGCGTTTACTGTATGGAAGGTTTTGCATGCCAGGGATAAGCTTGGTGGCTCGCCTCTGTACATTTTCTATTGCATTTGTGGTTTTTTAAACATGGTGCCCATACTACATTGGCATACTCGACATGCGGTCTGACAAGGGACGTGTATAGATGTTTAAAGCTTTCTTTGTTTATGTGGCTAAATGTTCTTCTAATCAGTCCCATAATTTGGTTAGATTTGCTTATTTTTTCATTTATATGATAATCAAAGCTTAATCGTTCATCAATCACGACCCAAATATCCTTTTCAGTTTATGAAGTCACTATACTATGGTTATTTGGGTCCATTGTGTATTTGTGCGGGATTGTCCTGCAGGTAGAAATACGCATACCTTTACACTCGTCAGGATGTAGCTGTAATAATCAGTTTTTTTGTCAATGCACACATAACGTCTATATCAGTTTGCAGGAAATACAATCTGTTTGATCAAATATTGACTTAAATAGTTTGGTGTCATCTGCAAACAGGAATATATCGGATCCAGTGGTAATTGTGTCCGGGAGGTCATTAATATATATCAAAAAGAGCAGAGGGCCGAGGACTGATCCCTGTGGTACACCACTGGTTACATCAGATGGTTTAGAGTGGATTCCATTGATAACCACATATTGTTTTCTACCCGTGAGAAATGATTTTATCCAATTTAGTGGTGTTCCTAGTATGCCGTATGTAGGTAATTTTGCAAGCAGACATTTGTGGGGAACTTTATCAAACGCCTTCATGAAGTCAAAATATACAACATCGACCATGCCTTTACTATCGAGTGTCTCCATCCATTTTCTAGAACCACCAATAGTTGAAGGATGGTGGACCGACCACTTACGAAGCCAAATTGTTTCTCTGATAGCATATTGTTATTTGTAAGATGCTTCATCATTGCGTCCTTGATGAACGATTCCATGACTTTGCAAACAACGGACGTAAGACTAATTGGACAGTAATTATCAGGTTTCTTTCTATCCCATTTTTGTAAATGGCTGTGATGTTTGCAACTGTCCATGCATCTGGCAGTTTGCCAAGACTCAAGGATTTGTTGAACAGCATGGAAAATGGGAGACTAAGCACATGGCGTAATTCATATAATAATCGAGGATGGATTTTGTCAGGACCAGGTGATTTTGAGGTTTTGAGGTTAGAAAGCTTAGTTTTCACCATTTCCGGAGTAATATGAATATCCAGGTCATTGCAATAATTTCTAGGTGGGATTGATAAAGGTTCGCTTTCAGGTTCTGTAGTAAGTACTGATTTAAAATAATCAGCAAGTACTTCTACCTTCTCTGTGTCATCTTTAGTATATATGACATCATTAGTGCAGCTGCTTGGTAATTGTAGGTCTGGGATGCTTGACTTAACCTTAGTCTTACTTCGGACGTAATTCCAGAAT
Source organism: Chaetoderma sp. LZ-2023a (assembly GCA_034401795.1). Taxonomy (NCBI): domain Eukaryota; kingdom Metazoa; phylum Mollusca; class Caudofoveata; order Chaetodermatida; family Chaetodermatidae; genus Chaetoderma; species Chaetoderma sp. LZ-2023a. The sequence goes on from CM067370.1 coordinate 140,109,839, forward strand.
TTTGTTTTACACATTTGGAGATATCTTTCTCGTACAATTTTACTGATTTTCTGGTAGCCATTCGCACCTGGTTTCTTATCCGACAGTATTCAATGTAAGTCGAGTTACTGCCTGTATTCAGATATTTCTTCCAAATCCTCTTCTTCTTATTTATCTTTGCTCTGGTAATTTTGCTAAGAGGAAATTTATATTTTTTGTTATTAATCCTTCGAACAGGTACATATTTATTTTCTGCTTGTAAACACATTTGGGAGATTCTATTCCACATATCGTTGATATCAACGGATCCATTCAGATATTGTTCCCAGTTTATGTTCATGAACTCGGTCATGGCTTGATAGTCAGCTTTGTCGTAGCACAATTTACCTTTATGGTTAGAATTTGTATTGTCACGTAGGTGGCTGTGGTTTTTATCATAGTGATCACTTTTTCCTAGCTGTGCACTAATGTGTATACCATCCACTAGATCTGGGTTATTTGTTAAGAGTAAATCCAATATTAATGGTGTAGCAGTTCCTCGCCCACGGGTTGGTGTTGTTACTAAATTAAATGTGAAATCTAGTGAGTGTGAAACGCTACTGGTTGATGAGGTTAAAGGCCATTTAATAAGCGGAAGATTGAAATCGCCTAAAATAATAGTGTGTATTGAAACAAGACTGGATTTGTTATTAGAAATTCTCTAATCTGGTTGACAATTGTGCTATCAATGGTGCTGAAAGTCGTTGATATTTAGGGCAGCAACGGCTTCCAGTCTTAATGGTTTCAAATATTTTAGCGTAATTGCCACTTGTACAAATTTAAAGAGTGCATTTCGGCTGTTGTGAATTGAATAATTATCGAATAAATTTGCCCAAATTTTCCGCTGAACTGTAGATCATAATAATAGCACTAATCAGGTACAGTCAACGTTATGCCGTGTTCAAAGTTATTCAACTTTAAGCCATATGCTGAAGCCACTCTATTTGCGTTAAAGCAGGCCATTTTGCCATTTCAATGATGATACGATATTGCTGCCATTATTTCATAAATTATTAGTAATAATTTAGCAACATATGGGCATCATGTAATTGCTGTATGATCATTCAGCAACATGGGGTATTTGGCCATATTGAGCGTGTGGTTAAATCTTCTACGCTTGAATAATTCCTCGCATGATCACGGTGGCAGTATAGGGGCCTAATGCTTTTATGCCCAATTCACTGTGAATTGGGCATAAAAGCGTTAGGCCCCTATAATTATTCAATTCACAACAGCCAAAATGCACTCTTTAAATTTGTACAAGTGGCAATTACGCTAAAATATTTGAAACCATTAGAACTGGAAGCCATTGCTGCCCTAAACATCAACGACTTTCATGGTACTGCTGCTTTAACAATCACTAAAGATATTACCATTCCTCCTTCCAGTGAAGTGGTCATGTGGGAAAGCACAAATCGTGCTTGCCTTCATGCCCAAATTGTGTTGCTGGAGCCTTCACATGAGTTCATGGAGGAAATGGAAGTGGCTATTCCCCGAACTTTGGTAGAACTATCAGATGCTTCTGTTCCCCTCAGATTGTTTAACTCAAACAGCCATCCTGTACGATTGAGAAAAGGAGCAAAAGTGGGTCGTTTGTTAGAAATAAATAACATTCAGACTGTAGATTTGGAATTAACATCATCTTTGCCCAAGCCAGTCAGCCCACTTCCTGATCATTTATATGCCTTGTTTGAGCAGACTTCTGAAGGTTTAAATGCGGAACAAATAGCATCAGTACAAGATCTATTTAGTCATTATGCCACTACCTTTTCCTCTGGAGATCTAGACTTGGGTACTACTACCCAAGTCAAGCATTGGATTGACACACAGTGGCACCATCCTGTTAGGCAGCCTGTTAGAAGGTTGCCTATTCACAAAGAAGAAGAAAGTAAGAAACAGGTGGAAGACATGTTAAGAACTGGTGTAATAGAACCCTCAGCCTCTCCATGGGCCAGTCCAATTGTTTTGGTTACTAAGAAGGATGGCAGTCTAAGTTTCTGTATTGACTACCATCGTCTTAATGACTTAACTGTTAAGGATGCTTACCCCTTACCTCGTATCGATCAAGTCCTAGATACACTATCCGGTACGGCGTGGTATAGCACACTGGATTTGGCCAGTGGATACTGGCAGGTGGCTATGGATGAACAGGACCATGAGAAGACTGCATTCATTTGTAGGGATGGCCTTTTCCAGTTCAGAAACATGCCATTTGGCTTATGCAATGCTCCTAGCACATTCGAACATCCTATGGAACAAGTTTTAGTCCAACTTCAATGGCAAATTTGCCTCTGTTATATTGATGATGTTGTAGTCTATGGAGCCACTTTTGAGGAGGCACATAAACATCTTCAAATGGTTCTACAACGTCTAAAAGAGGCGAATTTAAAACTGAAGCCAAAGAAGTGCAAACTATTCCGTAGTGAGGTCGAATTCGTGGGTCATGTAATATCTGAAAAGGGGGTATCAACTGATCCAGGAAAAAATTTAAAGTGTTGCTGATTGGCCAACACCTAAATCTGTGACTGAAACCAGAAGCTATTTAGGTCTCTGCCAATATTACAGACGCTTTATTGACCATTTTTCTTAACTGGCCAAGCCCTTGTACAGGCTCACAGAAAAAGATCACCCATTTGAGTGGACACCTGACTGCGAAGAAGCCTTCAGTACCCTTAAGCATAAATTGACCAATGCACCTGTTCTGGCATATCCTGACCCAGCCCTGCCTTTTATTTTAGATACGGACGCTTCCGACTTTGGAATTGGTGCTGTACTGTCTCAAATTCAGGATGGGGAGGAAAGGGTTATATGCTATGGATCTCGTTCCTTGGACAAGACCGAATCAAATTATGCCACCACAAGGAAAGAGGAACTCACAGCAGTGTACTTCACAAAGTACTACAAGCATTTTCTGTATGGGTGCCACTTTATTCTGCGAACTGATCGTGCACCCTTGAAGTGGTTGAAAGACAAAAAGGACCCCGAGGGACAAATTGCCCATTGGCAAGAGGCTCTTCAAACCTTTCAACTTACTGTGGAGCATAGATCAGGACGTGCCCATGGCAATGTAGACGCTCTCAGTCGAAAAGCAAGAGTAGAGGTTACCGAATTGGGAGGGGATGGTCAGGTTGCCATAATCCATAACCAAGTTCCAAAATTTCAACCCTTAGAAGGTGAAAACTGGAGCAGAAGGGCTGTTATCCTGGCTCAACAATCTGACCCCATCCTTTCAAAAGTCTATGAGTGGGTAAAGTCTGGATATCGTCCTGTCAAAGAAGATGTTAGTCCACTTTCTCCTGATGTAAAATATTACTACCAATGGTTTAATGAATTACAGTTAGTAAATGGGATACTATACAAGAATGATCAAATGTTATGTCCTAAGAGTTTGAGAGTTCAGGTTTTAGAACAACTACATGATAACTGTGGTCACCTGGCTGTAGAACGTACACGAGAGAGAATTAAATCTAGATTTCATTGGCCAGGTGTTACGGCTGATGTTAAAATCTGGATTGCCAAGTGTGAACCATGCCAACGTAGGACGACTGGTCCTAGAACCTAGGCTGCGGCCCTGAAAACAAAAATTGTGGGTGGACCCTTCGAAAGGGTAGCTGTTGACATCTTTGGCCCACTTCCAGCTAGTGACAGGGGGAACAAGTACATAATTGTCCTCCAAGATTACTTCACGAAGTGGGTCGAAGCATTTGCCCTTCCTGACCAGGAAGCATCAACAGTTGCAACAGTATTAGTAGAGCAGGTGTTTTGCCACTTTGGAATGCCTGTAGCTCTGCATACTGACCAGGGTAGAAATTGAGAGTTGCCTTTTCCAAGAAATGTCCAAACTTCTTAAAATTAAGAAAACTAGAACAACACCATTTCATCCCCAAGGTGATGGAATTGTTGAGCGCTTTAATCGGACAATGGCTGCTATGTTGACAAAAGAGGGAGGTAAACTCTAATCAAAAGGATTGGGATATACGTTAACCGTATGTCCTTCATGCATATCGAACTTCTGTACACTCGAGTACCAGCTACACTCCAGCGTACACCATGTTTGGACGTGAGTTAGCCTTGTCATTGGACATTACAATGCGTCGTGTTCCTGGTGAAAAGACCAGTCCATCCCAGTATGTTGAACTTTCACATCAGCGTATGGAAGAAGCTCATGACCTAATTTGAGAATAGCTAAAAATTAGTCATAAAAGGCAGAAATCATGGCATGATTGTGCAGTATATGGAATGCCATATATTTGTGGTGATAAAGTGTGGGTTAAGGACAGTCAGAGACACTAAGGACTTACTCCAAAACTGAGTTATCAGTGGAAAGGGCCTTGGACAGTCCTAAGTCGTAAGTCAGACGTGACCTATGAACTGACTGATCAGAAAAACAAAACCCATGTGTTGCACTTTGATCGCATCAAATTATGTGTTGGTGAGGAACCTGATTCTGAAATTTGTCATTCTCTTCCAAATGATGTCTCATGTCAGACTGATTGTTCAGATGATGGAACAGGAGATATTGTTCTTAATGATTCTTTGCCCAGTTTGACACCTTTACCTGTTCAAGCTAATGTACCAGATTCGCCTACCATAGTGGAGTCAATCCTTTCATCAGGGACTGAAATTCCCTTTGAATCCACATCTGAGCTTGGTAATTCAGTACCAAGTGATCTGGAGCTGGCTGTTGACATAGACCGGAAATCAAGTGATCTCATGTTTGGTCCTCAACCAGTTTCAGATACAATCACTGTGGACCCAATTCCCAATTCGTCATTCCCTGAATTAGAGGTGGACAGCTCCCTTCCTGGTACATTAGAGGTGACAGTCACAGATTCAATTCAGCCAGACCCTGAGGGGCACACATCAGAAGCACCCCAGGGTACTATTGATCCTGATTTGTACAAGGACTGTTCAGCAGGTACAACAAACCGTACTGTCACTATAAAGGACTTGGGTATCGATTCAGATGCAGTAGACTCCAGTGATGATGAGGAAGACTCAGAAGTGAAATATGTAGTACATGTTCCTGCTCGAGTTTCAGCACCATATAGAATGATGTCTCCAGAATTTGGTACCTCACGTTTAACACAGCCGCAAGTCATGTCATTGGGAGGACGACCCAGTCCACAGTCTTCTCAATTACAAAGATTTCCATCTCGATGTCGAGGTCAATACAGAGGTCGAGGTAGAGCTCGAGGAAGAGGTCGAGGACATCAAGTGTATAGAGTTCCATAGAACCAAATGCAACCAATGCACAATAGAATGTGTCAACCACCATTCAGACAATCACTGAGAATGATGGACACTAACCTTTATTATACTGGCGCCAGTAAGAAGTAATTTATTGATTTTGATGACCCAAGATGTGCACAGAAGGAACGACGTCTATGTGTTAGGTAAACCACATCATGGTTAGATGCTTTCAATCCCTCTCTGTAAATTCATGCTTTATCTTTCCTCATGGGAAGGGGGCATGGGTGGTGCAATAAATCGGCAGGTAGGATGGCCATTGCGTGCGGAGCACCGAAATTCGATCGTGAGAGAAATAAAGATTCGACGTATATCATTACCACCCTCGCTCTAAGGTAAGGTCCTGTCTGCCATAAAATAGGGTCGACCTCATCAGGAACCCCGAATTGTCTTATGGGCCATCATGAGTTAGAAACGGCATGAATCGAGGAGAGCTTTACCCTAAAGTTATTCAAAGATTATTAGTTAATCCTATACTATTGACACATAGAGGAGTGGAATTACCATTTGGTAAGATTATGTAAGGATAGCAAACACAAGTTGTGGACCCCGAGATAGGCACCGAAAGGGTCGTTCAACTGATGAGAGCATGCAACTTTCTACTTCACTTTTTATCCTTATCATAATAAGTAGCTTCAGTCTTGCGAAAGGAGGTTCTCATTCTGAAAGCGAAAGAGTTATTTTCTCCACCAATTTGGTAACTTCTTACACAAATCCCTTTTATTAGTATGGTAATAGTCGCTCGTCATTGATGGTCTTTAGAACAGAGACTTGAAATGCATTGGTCTTTTAAGATTGTATTGTAGAATGTTTGTCCGAAAATTATTATGTGTATGTATGTCGTGCACAGTGTTAAAATATGTGGTAACGTTACCGGTAAAATTATGTACCATGTTTAATGGTTGATTTTGTGAGCTTGAATGATTATCTTGAGAACTCATATTGTCACATTGTTGTGAATATCCATTCTAGTATTGGTATGAGTTAGACATGGTGATATTGGATAATGTGGTTGTTTATATTTAAAATACCCTCTTTTGTACAAAGTATGTTTTAGTTGAGGGCCAAAAACAGCGTTTAATGACCACATTATCCTTGTCTTGCTTAATACTAATACTAAAATAATGTGAGACCGCTAATATATGAATGTATTGAATGAGACAATTCTCATTCGATCGTACACATGTGCCTCACAGTAATGTTTGTATGATGTGCTGTGGAAATGGCACAAGGATCATGAGGGAGGGTGTAGATAAACTGTGGATAATGCACTTGTGTTTGATTTAAATAATATGATGACTTAATGAGCGTTGTAAAAAGTGTATATGGCATTGTGCAATATTTATAAAAGGTTTTATTTAAGTTTTCCATTCAGTTCCACACTAGTTAGGTCAGTAGCTGGTTAGAAACGTGATTGATGTGGCCACTCAATCATTTGCCTTGGTGAATCCGATCCAGCATTCAATCATGCTGGAGCGGGTGTTTACCTGTTTGCTGATCCAGTTTTTCAAATTTTTTATGTTCATTTAGTCATCAATGTTAACCTGCCTTTGTTTAAACGCTGGTCGTCAAGGTTGCAGGTTAACTTTGAGATAAATGTATTCTAAATTCCGATACTACATTTTCAGGTCTATAGTTTCAAATACTTATATTCTTAGTTCATTAAATATCCAGTCTTGAATAATGTTTTGCTCTTAAAAACGGGGTTTTGCGAGCTGTGAGGGGATAGTGAAGCAAGACTAGATTTGTTATTAGAAATTCTCTAATCTGGTTGACAATTGTGCTATCAATGGTGCTGAAAGTCGTTGATGTTTAGGGCAGCAACGGCTTCCAGTCTTAATGGTTTCAAATATTTTAGCGTAATTGCCACTCGTACAAATTTAAAGAGTGCATTTTGGCTGTTGTGAATTGAATAATTATCGAATAAATTTGCCTAAATTTTACGCTGAACTGTAGATCATAATGATAGCGCTAATCAGGTACAGTCAACGTTATGCCGTGTTCAAAGTTATTCAACTTTAAGCCATATTCTGAAGCCACTCTATTTGCGTTAAAGTAAGCCATTTTGCCGTTTCAATGATGATACGATGTTGCTGCCATTATTGCATAAATATTAGTAATAATTTAGCAACATATGGGCATCATGTAATTGTTGTATGATCATTCAGCAACATGGGGTATTTGGCCATATTGAGCGTGTGGTTAAATCTTCTACGCTTGAATAATTCCTGGGGTGGAGAGGGGGGGGGGGCTAACGCTTTTATGCCCAATTCACAGTGAATTGAAATTTGGTCATCAAATCGTGAAGTAAGCGGTAGTTTGTAAGAATTTGATTGCTGAATTACGTTGCTGAAAGTGTATGCGCTTATGACATTTAAAGATCATTTTTCCCGTTTATTGATTTTTGAAATCATCTGGGCTGGTGATCTTGGATTTTGGGCATGTCTTTAAAATACGAGCCGGGTCTCGCGGTATTCTGCTTTACATAAGATGTACGCTAATTCACTATTCCAATCACGACAGCGTTTTTAGTTATTCTTCAATATTTTATGTTCCCGTGTTTCTTTTGATAGTCAATGTTTCAGAATATGGTTGCTCTTTCCCATAGCAACATCAAACAGCAACATTGTATAGAAGAAATTATGGCCATTTCGTTTGGGCGATGTGACCTTTCAAGATGGAGTCACTATATACGCTAAGGATCACTTTGAAGATGGGTTTGACACTGATTACAGCAATGACGGCTGGAGTACTAATGAGGAAGATGCAAATTCAAATATTAGTTCTTTGGAAGGTTTCCAAGATAGTCACACTAGTGGAGCTATTTTTCCTTGTGGAAATGTGTCTACCCCTTTGGTTGACACTCTTTCTCAGGTTGCTTCAGGACAGCAGCCGGCCCTCTCTTTTATGGACACTGCGGTGCCGAACCACTGTGAGTCTTCTGCTTATCCAGAGCCTCCTGGTGGTTCCTCTCCCCAGTCTCCTGTAGTGAGCATGAGTGAGTTATACAAGATGAGGGAACGTGTGGCTGAGTTAATTAACCAACTGTGTGATAGTCGCGCGGAAAATACGGTTCCGAAGCCAAATCCGGGCTTGAATACGAATTTTCGTTTTCATTTACATGATCACCCTGTACCGCGCCTTCAAACAGCTTTTACGCGAGAGAAGCAGTCTTTGAATCTGCATTCAGAGAATGTAGAACCAAAGAATGCTTCTCAAATAACGGCTATGCGACCACCACCCGGTTTTTCTCAATTAAATCGACCCCAGATTCAAACTCTGAACCACCACCAAAACTCGCTACAGTATATTACTAGAACATATGGTACGTAATATATTGCAGAGTTCAACATTATTCTGATTATTTGAATTTGGACTTCTGTATATTACTCCAATTCTTACTGTTTCATTTTTAGATCGTATGTCACACACTATGTGTTCTTGGAAGGAATTCTGGGTATAGCTTAGTGGTCTATGTGACATGGAGGACTTTATATACACGAGGATGTCTCTGCCTTCAGTAGTGGTGACATTTACTTCTTCTATGTTGTATCCATTTAGATTATAATTGGCTAATGCCGGTTGTGTTTTGTAGTTTTTCGGTTTGATTTCTGTGATAATTATAACATCAGGTGGTTTGTCTTCAATTATATGAAGTAATTCATTCCGTTTTTCTAGTGTGAAGACATCAGTGTTCGTGTACACAACTGTCATGTCATTAATAGTACCTATGTTTTTATAATTATTTATATTTACATTAATGTCTGTATTTTTAGAATTGTTAATATTTACATATACGTTATCATTAACCCCATTGTCATTGGAATCATCTGTTATTAATCTACCCTTTCCCTGCGTGTGTATGGTGTCAGTGCACACATCCAGTGTGCATGCACTTGAATCAGGGTAGTCATACTGATTGTTGGTAGCCACGACAACTGTTTATGCATCTGTAAATTCATCTGATAATCTTGTGTATCTAGTGTACAAGCGAATATTATTTTTCTCAATATTTATACACGTGGCATCTGGTATATTAGATTGGGTGGTTGATCTATTTACAAAATAACTATCTACAGTTAATAGTGGTAGTATGCCTGCGTTGTATTGTAAGTCCTGGCTTGGTTGTACCTGCCCTTGGTGTAAGTGTACGTATGTTGGTTTTGATGTTGTGGTCTCCTCCCAGTCTCCCTTTTTGAAAATATGAGTCGTAATTGTAGTTTTCATGTTGGTTCCTCTGTTGCACGTAGGATTGATTGTGGTGACTGGATATGCTAAGTGTGCTAGATAGATAGTTTGTGATGTTTTCTGAAAGAACTATGGTCCCATTACCATTGGGGTGTACGTGATCCCAGAATAACTCCCTGTGTATTTCCCCATTAGGGTCAGAAAAGAGCTTAGCATTGTCGATGTATGTAGCTGCTAGTGTTTGACAGAGAGAGAGAGAGCGAGAGAGAGAGAGAGAGAGAGAGAGAGAGAGAGTAGAGAGAGAGAGAGAGAAAGAGAGAGAGAGAGAGAGAGAGAGAGAGAGAGAGAGAGAGAGAGTAGAGCATGCTGTTGAAATCAAGTGTTTGATTGTGGTCATGTTTGTTAAGTGGACGTGGCAAGAGAGATGAGATAAATATTTGTATTTGTGGTGAGATGAACCGTATTTTGTGTACGAGTGTGGTGTAGTCATTTATCATCTGCTGTGTATCACTTTTGGAGATGTTGTTACTGCCGACATGCACCACAATGGCATCGTGAGTTGCGGGACCAAGGTATTTGTCAATTTCATTGGTGACATCATTGATTTTGGCACCGTGTAATGTTCTTATTCTAATATTTGTCCCACTTGTGGACATGCGCTGACCACTTAATCTTCGAAGGATGGAGCTATCTATGATGAGAACATTTTTTTCTCACCAGCAACATTGTTAGAGTTTCCAGCTCTTGTGTAGTTATGTTCAACAGTGTGCACCACAGCGCCTTGTGGTTGGCACCGTTGGCCAAGATTATTCAAACTATAATAAGTAGTATCAGTTTGATTGGTACAAGGAGCCTTGGAGGATGAGTGCCTGGGTGAATAGTAGCTCTCATGATTGTTTACATTAAACTCTGTGTCGTGAGACGATTTTGATGTTGTGTTATAATTCGTGAGCACTGAAATTGACCTGGCTACATTATTGTTTTGTTGTTGTGTGGTCGGTTTAGTGTTGTGTGGTTGATTTTGTGTTACATCCATATTTTGTTGTTGGATGGTTATTTTATTTGTGTGTGATTGTTTTGGTGCTAGATTAGAACGTACTGCATTCGCATATGTGTTTAGTTGTGGTTGTGGATTAGTTGTGGGTGTATTTGATCGCATGTCTTGAATTTGTAATGTGACCATTCTATAATCTTGCCTTAATAACTTGATGACCATTCTATAATCTTGCCGTAATAGCTTGACATTGAGTTGCTACAAACAAAATAACCCAAGCAAGTGCAAAAAGTTCATCTACGACAGAGGGTCTTATGACAGGGTGAGAGATATGATGGAAAAGATAGACTGGGACATAGGATTACATGGGAAATATACAGAACAAACAAGGGAACTAATCAAGACAAAAATCCTAGAATCGGTCGATAAATGTATTCCTCAAAAGGCAATAAGACAAGAACCACAGTACAAATAGACGGGTAGCAAATGGATGACCAGTAGTACCAGAACAAAATTGAAAAACAAGACAGGCATTTGACAGATTCAGAGACACGAGAGATGAAGCACACCACAAAGAATATGCAAAATGTTGAAATCAATTAAAGTGGGAGGTAAAAAAAGTAAAGCGAGATTTTGAAAACAACATTGCCAAGAAATCCAAAACCAACCCAAAGCCTTCTACAGCTATGTTAAATCCAAGCCGAGGACGACTTCAGGTGTCGCTGATCTAAAACTAGACAACAATTCAACAACCAAGACTGATGCAGAGACGGTATGTGAGCTAAACTCATACTTCATGAGTGTATTTACACAGGAAGAAACAAGACCGATTAAGATTGAAGAACACGAAGTCAGAAAGAGGCTTGAAAATCTTTTTATGTCAAAATCACAAGGGCCAAATCAGCTACACCCTAGAGTGCTAAAGGAGACCAGTTAATTGATTGCTAAACTATTGGCAATCTTATTTAACATGTCACTCAAAGAAGGAACTGTCCCACAGGACTGGAAAGACAGATATGTCACACCGATCTTTAAAAAAGGCAACAAGGCATTGGCCAGTAATTACAGACCAGTGAGTCTACCTTCAGTCATGTGCAAAACTATGGAGTGATTCGTCAGACAAAGACTGATGACTCATATGTCAAGTATCATGTCAGATTGTCAACAAGGATTTGTCAATGACCGCTCCTGTATAACATACCTCCTTCAAACAAATTATCTAGGACTTCGCCAATTTATTTGATACTGTCCCACATCAAAGATTAGTGAGGAAGCTGAAGAGCTACGGCATCCATGGCGAAGTCTTAAACTGGATACAGGCATTCCTCTGTGACCGTAGACAAAGAGTAGTGGTCAACTGCTCATACTCAGACTGGACTCCCGTACTCAGTGGGATACCACAAGGCAGTGTCTTGGGACCAAGATTATTCATCCGTTTCATTAATGATATGCCGGATGAAGTACACAATATGATCAAGATGTTTGCGGATGACACCAAACTGTTTTCAAAGATCTCGACGTTGGAAGACCACGACAACACCGAGGACGATCTGAATCGTCTGAAAGAATGGGTCGCAAGTGGCAACTGAGGTGTAATGCTACAAAATGCAAAGTTATGCATTTGGGTAGAACAAATGCCAGATACAAATACACCATGCAAGAAAAGTCTGAAGCCATAAACCTGGAGGAAACTACATGTGAGAATGATCTTGGTGTCTATGTTGGCAGTGCATTAAAGTTCAACCAACATACCGAAACAGCAGCAAAGACAGCAAATAAATTAGTCAGCATGATCCACAGGTCCTTAAACTTCTTAAATCCAAGCACATTCAGTCTACTCTACAAAAGCCTAGTACGACTCCACTTGGAATATGGAAATGTCATCTGGTCGCCTCTATACAAAAAAGATATAAACATCCTCGAAAATGGTCAACGTAGAGCAACAAAGACAATTCCAGGGCTAAAAGACATGCCGTATGGAGACCGCCTGAAATTCCTGAAACTGCCTAGTTTAATTTAACGACATCTACGCGGTGACCTTATTGAGGCTTACAAATACACACACATGACACACTGCATATACACGGTTGATGCCGAGAGCCTTCTGCCATCCGACAAATGTGACTGAAACCATGGCAATAAGCAGCAATTCAAAACCGACAACAGAAAACGGTTCTTCAGCAATCGGGTACAACCCGCCCGCACCCAAAACTTTCAGCAGGTACAACAAATCAACTAAGAAGAAAGTGAAACTGTGGTAACCATTCCAACTCTCAACACCTTTAAAAGTCGACTAGACAAATACTTTGAAAATGCGGTTTACACAGCACACTTCCCGATCCAACCCGTCCGCACCCAAAACGTTCAGCAGGTACAACAAATCGACTAAGAAGAAAGTGAAGACCTGCTACAGACTGTCTAGCCCATCCAGCAGAAGGCTATGTAACTATAAGCAAGTTTCCTTACAGGCAGAGTTGCGCTATTGTCTGTAGGCGGTTATGTGATCATTTGGAATCTGTGGTCTAGAATAGTTGTGGCCACTATGGATGGTGGTTTGTGTGCCATCTATTGCTCGCGTGCCGCTCTCCTCGCAGCGAATGGATGTCTGCATCTGTTTCGGCAATGGTGGATCGATTGCTGATGAACTTGTTGTCCCTACGGTAGAGATATAGCGGTTCGCTTGAGGTTTTTTGGCGGTGTGCATATCCGTAGTGGACAGTTCCGATAGGAGCTCTACATCAACCAAATCTAGGGTGAGTGCTGAAAGCGATGGACGCAGCACCACTTCCTTTTCTGGTTCTGGATTCTTTGTACTAGCTGAACTGATTTTTTTAAAAGCTTAATAACTACGTATTCTAAGAATTGTCCCTGATAGCAAGCAAACATTGGCCAACTTTTACCACTACGTTGGGCCAACATAATTTTGCTCATCGGCCCAACATTGGCAATACGTTATTGGGTCAACGTTGAGCCAATGGGCATAAATCTATGTAGATATTTAAGATAACACACCAGAGAGCATAATTTAACCGTTTAAAAATTAAACGGTGAATATTATGTTGATTTTGTTCGATTTATTGTGGAATTTCCAATGCTGGCCCAACGTTGGCAAACAAGTGATACAGCCAATGTTGGGCCAACGTTGTAATGTCAACTGCAATCTTCCAACCTGTTGCTAACATTGGCCCAATGTCTACACGTTATCTGGGATATCTCCGACTTGCATAGCCTGACACATATTCTCAGTTGTGAGACAGTCTGAAAGGTGTGAGATTGTGTTTTCACCTCTTTTTATGCTCCCAAAATTGCTTGCGCTTTGGCGATGCAGGGTTTACACCGTTTTGGCATGTCTGGTTTGGCGTTGCGCCCAAGTTTAGCGACACTAACAATGCAGACATGTTTTGGAATTTCATTTTTTGGTAATGGCAATTTTTGGTGGTGCACTGTCTTGGCAGTGCACTTTTTGGGGTGGGGGTGCATTAATTCTTCAGCGGTGCAATACTTTTTGGGCGGTGCACATTTTTTGATGGCGCTAGCTTATATTTGGTGTCCTGATGCGACATTTTTCTTTTTGTAGCATGTCAAAAAATAATTGCCACACTGGATAAAACCCATCACATCCTTGACAGTGTTCTATTGATTCATACTTTGTGGCATTGTTTCGTCCTTGTGTATAAGTGGTTGTTTTCTGTCCTTTTAGTTGGGGGGGGGGGGCGTTTGGGGTTTTATGGATGGTAAGAAAAAATGTGTTTTTGCTGAGTGGGTAACATGAGTTAGCGGTTTGATTGCAAAATTTAGATTTCTGTCTATTTGGTAGTGATGGGGAATGTTTATAAAGTCATTGGTCCTAGTGACGATGGTATCGTTGTGCTATCATAGACTGAAAATGTGAGTTTGGGAGGCGCCTATTTTGAATGAAATAATAATAACGATGTACTGGCTGTCAGTTTGTGAGTGGCTGGTGGACAGGAAAGGGGTTGCCATTATCCTGATAGAATGATACTAATGGCCTCCATAATGTGGAGTTGGTGTTCACCAGTAACATTCATTTCGTTCTCGCCAGATTGTGGCGTTTGGGCCAGCGGGGTGTGCCGTTAGAACATGCATATTATGAAGCCCACGTCGCCGCGAGCCATACAAAAACTAGTGGCCAGTACATCGTTATTATCCCCACTACCAGCCCCCACCCCACCACCCAGTTCAGACCACAAAAAGTACACCTCTTTCTCTGGAAGCCACAATTCAACAAGCCACAGCTCCAACCCGACCCCCCTATCCATAGCTCTTCAGGGCAAAGCACCACTGTCGGGTTGCTACCACACAAGTTGGTCACTGCATATCACTGTGTATGTGTGTCTCTAACTGAGTGTTCATAGTCTATCACACGCGGTTGGTATATCACTGTGAATGTGTCCCAAATTGGGTGTTCAGTCTATCACGCGAGGTTGGTATATCACTGTGTATATGTGTCTCTAAATGAGTGTTCAACATCTATCACATGAGGTTGGTATATCACTGTGAATATGTCTCTAATTGGGTGTTCAAAGTCTATCACATGATGTTGGTATATAACTGTGTGTGTGTGTCTCCAAATAAGTGTTCAAAGTTTATCACACGAGGTTAGTATATCACTGTGTATGTGTGTCTCTAAATGAATGTTAAGTCTATCACACGAGGTTGGTATAGCCATGTGAATGTTTGCCTCTAAATGGGTGTTCTAAGTCACTCACACGAGGTTGGCATATCACTGTGGATCAGGCTTGGGTACAAGCGCAAATGCATTTGCATTTGAATTTAAATGCATTTATGAAATTTTTGACGCATTTGCACTTGCATTTGTATCTCATGTATTTGCATTGGCATAAAAAGGGTTGCATTTGCATTTGAGCTTTCAAATGCATTTGAGTTTTTTCAAAGGCACTGCTTTTTTCATTTTGCATTTCTTTCAAAATAGGATGGAGCCTAGCTGCTGCTGCTGTAAATAGCAGCCATAGAACCCAGTCAAATTAATTTCAAAATATTCAACCAAATTATTTGTTAAATCATAAAAAATTGCATTTCTGTTGCTAGAAATTAGAAATTTAATTCTCTGTGATTTATTAACACATTAAAAATTTACGAAAATGTCTGAAACTCGAACTTGCTCTGTAACTCCTTACACTAAAGCGATGCACCGATTTTCGCTTAAATATCTTGAAGGAGTGCGAAAAAAACCGTGGAAAGTTGATACTTTTCATATTTCTTAAGTCGAAAGGGGGCATAACTCCATCAAAAATTTACACATACAGAAACTCGAACTTGGTCTGTAACTTCTCATAAAAAAACTATATAGCAATTTTCAGTATAATATCTTGAGACTGCGGAAAAAAGTGCGGAAAACTAATATTTTTCGTATTGCATAAGACGAAAGGGGGCATAACTCCATGAAAAATTGACGAAAATGTCTGAAACTCGAACTTGCTCTGTAACTCCTTATACTAAAGCGATGCACCGGTTTTCGCTTGAATATCTTGAAGGAGTGCGGAAAGCTGATATTTTTTGTATTTCTTAACTCGAAAGGTGGCATAACTCCATAAAAAATTGACGCATACGCCTGAAACTCGAACTTGGTCTGTAACTTCTCATAACAAAGCAATAAACCAATTCTCAGTTGAATACCTTGGACTGCGAAAAAAGTGCGGAAAACCAACTGTAACAGACGGACAGACAGATGGACAGCAAACCTATAGCCCCCTTCTGCATCAAGAATAACGGTAACTGTTATGACAGACTTTCTCATTTGAGAATAGATATATAAGAGTATGGTGTCTGCTTCTGAATGCTGACATTCATATTCGGCCATATTTGCATTTTCATCATCAGAAGATATGTCACAACAGATACTCTTAACTGACTATAATAAATTTAACATCTGACCTTTGAAATGCCATAACATTGAATTCCTTCTGCAAGAACTGTTGGAGTCATATCTTTCCCTCTGGATTCTTGAATATGTTATTGAATTCGTGGTATGACGATATTATATATATTTTGCAGTGTTGCAAGTATATGATGCACCTCACTGCTTGTGGTCATGATCTTTTATATCTTTTGGAATATCATATGGGTCATTGGCCAGCACAATCGTCAGCACCTTAGGATGTTTGTCATAAATTAGTTCTGTTTCCCTATGTGCAGAATGCTTCATCAGGCTTTTCCCTGTTCTTCGTAGATGGTGTTGCGACTACTACTACTATGCCAAGCAATGCAATGTACTGATCTGGTGGTGGTAGTTTATAAAATTCAACTTTTCGATTATTTTGGACGCTTAACACTTCATGGATCCAAAGATCTCTAGGTACTCATCAGTCACATGATGTGCCCTCACACAAACAAGGACAAGCTTGTCTTTGCAACATTTTTCGTGTATTATTATCTGTGCCATATCGTTGTTCTCCATTGCATCTGCCTTCACTAGACACTTTTCCATCCTTGATGCTTGGCGGGCTGCTAAAATTGTACCTGGGGTTCCTATTAATGACTGCATCAACTTGCTTAATATTTGAGAACATACGCTCATGAAAGAATCTCTGAACTAGACTTTCATGATCATTGTGTGCAGTTTTGAACTCATGGACAAGTTGATTTGATGCAAACATTCCAGACTGAAGTAATCGAAGGCTATGATAGGCTAGGTTACATGGATCAGATGCAAATTCAGTGATGCAGTTGTTCAAGTCAGGAACAACAAGTTCATCAATTCTCAGCCAAATCCAGGTTTGCTATTGCATGAAGAGACACTAACACTATTGATAGTATTGATGGTTTTATTATGGATTAATTAATAGGATAAGCTCACTAAAAACAAGAGGCCCAAGCGG
The DNA here is from genome assembly GCA_034401795.1 of Chaetoderma sp. LZ-2023a. Taxonomy (NCBI): domain Eukaryota; kingdom Metazoa; phylum Mollusca; class Caudofoveata; order Chaetodermatida; family Chaetodermatidae; genus Chaetoderma; species Chaetoderma sp. LZ-2023a. The sequence goes on from CM067370.1 coordinate 140,127,149, forward strand.
CCTGTATCGCTGACTTGGAATTATTGGCCACTGGCATAACCGAACAAAATAAGCTGACCACTGGAAAAATTTATCAATCTAATTTCTGTGAAGAAGGTTTAGCCAAGTTTTTTAAAATTGGCCCAGTGGCTAATAAGTAGTCTTTTTATAATTTTCTCAGAAATTTGCAGAAAGTTTTGATTGATTCACAGTAGACATGATTTTTTGACATATCAACAAATTTCAATGATGACTAGACCCTAATCATATGTCCCAAATTTCATCCCAATCCGTTCAGGACTTCTGGAGAAGTCATTTTCGCCAAAACCAGGTAATCCAAGATGGCGGCTGAACTATTTGGCCACTCAAGATCCCTTGAACAAACTTGGTTCAGCTCTTCACCTAGATGATATTTCATGAGTTTTGAATCGATACCCCAAGTGGTTTTGGGAAGATTTTTAAAGATATGTCTAAAAATCTGCCAAAATCCAAGATGGCCATCAGCCAAATTGGTCGATCGGCTTCGTTTGAACAAACTTTAATCTCTATGCCCTAAGGATTGTTCCTGCTAAATATAATTGAAATCGTCAAGTGGTTCTCGAGAAGACATTTTAAATTGCCCATTGCTTTAGTATGGGAGTTTTTGGCGGGAAAAAGAGCCAAGATAGCTGCCAAACTGTTTATCCGACAGTTCAGAAAGTGGGAAATTCGAAATCACCATACACAAAAAACTATATAAAAACAATTTCGGCTTTGAAATCAATCAAATAAAAAATCGAAAATGGGGCTCCAAACACGCTACATTTTGATTGGTCCACTGCGGCCATGTCTTTTTTATGTATCAACTTCCCTTGAACAACCTTTAATGGGCCTTAGTTCCTAATCATATCTCTTAAATTTCAGCCCAATCCGTTCAGCGGTTCTGGAGAAAACCAGGTCATCCAAGATGGCCACCAAAGTATTTGCCCAATCAAGTTCCCTTGAACAAACTTGATTCAGCTCTTCCCCTAGATGAGATTTCATGAGTTTTGAATCAATGAACCAAGTGCTTTCGGAGATATTTCTAAAAATCAGCCAAAGTCCAAGATGGTCGCCAAATTGGCCGATCAGCTCCGCTTGAACAAGCTTAAATCGCTATGCCCTGAGGATTGTTCCTGCCAAATATAATTGAAATTGGCCTAGTAGTTCTTGTGAAGGCATTTTAAATTTCCCATTGCTTTAGCATGGGAGTTTCTGGCGGGAAAATGAGCCAAGATGGTTGCAAAAACATTTATCCAACAATTCCGAAAGTGGCAAATTTGAAATCAGCATACACAAGAAGCCATATAAAACCAATTTCGCCTTCAAAATCCATCAAATAACAAATTCTAAAATGTAGCACCAAACATGCTAGATATTGGTTGGTCCACGGCGGCCATGCTTTTTGACATATCAATTTCCCTTGAACAAACTTTAATGGGCGTTAGTCCCTAATCATATTCCCAAAATTTTGGCCCAATCCGTTCAGCGGTTCTGGAGAAGTTGTCTTCGCAAAAACTAGGTCATCCACGATGGCCACGGAAGTATTTGGCCAATAAAGTTCCATTGAACAAACTTGAATCAGCTCTTGCCCTAGATGAGATTTCATGATTTTAATCAATGCACAAAGCGGTTCCGGAGATTTTTAAAGATATTTCTAAAAATCAGCCAAAATCCAAGATGGCCACCGGGCAAATTGGCCGATCAGCTTCGTTTGAACAAACTTGAATCTTTATATCATATCTCCCAAATTTAGGCCTGATCGCTTAGCGGTTCTAAAGAAGCTGCTTTTGCGAAAACTAGGTCATCAAAGATGGCTGCTTAACCATTTGGTCAATCAAGTTCTCTTGGCTTAGCTCTTGCATTAGATGATATCGCGTGCGTTTTGAATCGATTCCCAAAGCGTTTTGGAGATTTTTAGACATTTTTTTAAATTGGCCAAAATCCAAGATGGCCACAGTCCAAGTTGGCCAATCGGCTTTGTTTGAACAAATTGAATCTCTATACACGAAGGATGCTTCCTGCCAAATATAAGTGAAAATGGGGCTCAGTGGTTCTTGAGAAATTGTCTAAAGGAAAAGTTGACGGACGACAGACAGTTGCCGTGGCAACCTTTCAGGCCAGGTGAGCTAAAAATTGGCCAAAATCCATGATGGCCACCGGCCAAATTGACTGATCAGCTTAATTTAACCAAATTTGAATCTCTAACGGCCTACGGAATCTTCCTGTCAAATATAATTGAAATTGGCCTAGTGGTTCTTGAGAAGAAGTCGTTTAATGGAAACGTTGACCAATGGACGGATGACAGACATACAACGGACAGTCGTCATGGCATCAGCTCACTTGGCCAAGGCCAGGTGAGTTAAAAATCATGACCACCCTTCCTTCATCTTGGAAGCTTTGCTCACTGTTATCTTCATCCACATGTCCAATGCCAAGCATGTCAATTGCTATATTCCCCCTACATTTAATGACAGCGCCATAAAAACCAAAACCCAAAATATTTATAAAACATTTTATTTACATTAATCATCAGACGATTCACAATGACCACTGATTTGGATTCTGGTCATAGCATAGCAACAACCAGATATATGTATCTTACTGACCATCAAGAGAAGACTAACTGGTACATTACTGGTATCAATGGTTTCCTCTATAAATCCATAGATTTAAGATAGGACATTCACTATAGTGACATTTAACAGCAGCATTCTTTCCACCAGGTTCTTGTAAATTCTCATGTTGGTATTAATAGGAATAGCGCCCAGTAGTAATGGAAATCTTTAGTCAAAACTGGTCAAAAGACCAACTGCCTTATGAAGTCAAAAGATGACGGTTCCTTATTAACCATTTAATGATTAAATTTGGTCAAGAAAATTTCAATATTTGAAAGTTGAATGTCCATTTTCAGGCCAAGAGAAGACTATTTTGAAAATTTACCACTAGAATGACTGGCTCGGTTATTGAGCCAGTCATTCCAGTGGTAAATTTTCGAAGTCTTTTCTCGACATGCAACTGGACATTCGTCAAGACCCTGTAGAGGCCGGTTTAGGTTGGTTTGTCATGAAACAGTTGACAGGTGCTTAAAGAAATAATCTCTCGTAAAGTACGAACATTTTTTGCCACTAAAGATACATCCTATATCAAGTCGTTTGCATTAAGATGAAGAGCTCACCTGTCTATAGTGACTACGTATTTGGATTCCATATGCTGGTCGCTTAATGCAGCTTTTACTATATATAAATCTCTGTATCAATATTTCCTCAGTGATGATTAGATACCATGTGACTCACAAACACTGTATTCAATCTAGCAAAGTATTTGCACACAGTCAAATTCCATTGCTATACTGCTGCACCCCACAACTCTTGACCTTAACCTCAGCATTGTCGAACCTGCTAATAATTCAAACAAAACTACCGCTGAGTGCTGACTCTACACCAACAACCTCGCTGTTATTACATATCCTGCTATAGATGCATGAAACCCAATGTTTTAATCACGCAAACAAGTTGTCAAATTTTTACCATAGGGAAAGAGCACTTGTGTTCATACTGAAAGCATTATTGCTTTAATCTGCTGCGGACACATGTTTCTGCATTATTGCCGGCTATTAACGTTAATCAGTCATATGTCAGTCGAAAACTTCTTTCTTGTTCCTTTCGCTGTGAATCCATCTGCTTGGATAACTCATCGACTCTTCTATTCAACATAGCTGTAAGAAAAACAGAATGACAGTAACAGTATCACAGCAGCATGCTAAGAACATTTAACATGTCTTGTAACTCTCCACTTGATTCATTGTAATGCTAGCATAGCGGTAAGCCACCACACAATATGCTGACTGAATTGACAGTAATGTTACTAATTAGCCCTTTCCGCATTGACATTCCAGCTGTTGAATAATTCTGAATCAAAAAAGTGTGGTGCTTTTTGTTTTTACGTGAATTGTTAATACTTACCAGATGTACTGTTAGGGCTATGTCTATTATCTAGTAGTCTTGCTCAAAATAAACAATAAAAACTTCACACTCCATGAACCTGCTCAAGCTGTGTCCGGGAATTTTCTAGAGTCCCAGGTACCGAGTCAATTCCCGGGTACATACAGATTTGTCTTATGCTTGCCCTAGACAAGAAGCAGCTCAACTTCACCTCAGTCGGCGCCTAAAGCGGGCTGTGGTACATGGTGTCATGGGGAGTCAGCACAAACCGGACCACATATCTCTGCTAGGGCGGTCCCAGAAAGTGTGAAGATGGTACTACAACTTCAAACACTGAAAATCATTAAATGCTATCAACATACTGATAACATTTTCAAACTGGAATGAGACTACTGTCTGGTTATAATCAAAATATACTCTTGAGTTGCTTAAAACCATTTGTAGTCTGATAAATCGACTGCTAATGATAAAAGACTGTTACTCAACTTTAATCATTCAATAATTAGAATAATTTAAATAAACTCACCAGATTGAGTGCTTGAATCTTCATGCATGAAGCTTGCAGAGCCACACCAGAATGCTGGTCACATGGTTCACCTGTGCTTGGTGCTAGCTGGCGGTCATGACGATAGCTGTGCAAGTGGTAGTCGGAGGTGGTTTAGGTACGTGTATGGAACAAATTGGCTATGGAGACAGGATTTAGTGTGCTAGATATATCGGCCACATAGAAGTCTGTAAATGACAACTCTGAATGCCATCGTGCGACAGCCATCACCTCCTCTAGGGAGACTCCCTTATAGATGGCAGATGACGCTGCAAGTGCTCGGACTTGATGGGTGTTAGCATGATCAACTTGCTTTCTCGTTGCGATCATATGCGTCATCTGAATCACATCGACTAGCCAACGATATAATAGATCTTTTGAGGCATAAAAATGAGGAGCTTTGAGAGCCATAAAGATTTAGGATTGTCTCTCAACTCCTCTGTACATTTTTAAACATTGAACAGGACACCTAGCTGGGTTCATGTTTGGTCAGACTAGGCAAATTGATCAGCTGACCTGGATATTTAAGAGAGCGATTCGTTGCTAGAAAGCCGTAACCTGGGATGACAAAATGGTCTTATTCACAGAAAGCGCATGAATCATGCTTCTTCTCGCCGATGCTGCTACAAACAAGAAAACTGACTTAAGAGTTAGCACTTTAATATATATTAATATATATATATATATATTGATCTAATAGGCTCGAACGGAGCATGAACAAAAACCTGAAGAACTAAGGATAAGTTCCAGCCATACAAGGCAGGAATGGATGTAGGCTGTCTAGGTCACAAATTGCTCATTCCTTTAATAACTTAATTTAAGATGGCATCCCCCTCTCATGCCATGACCAGACTAGGGACGACTGAAACTAAACCAGTCTTATAAGCTGCAAGGGTTGAAGGTACAAGATTTTCAACGTCGTATAAATGACAGTTAAATGTGCTACGTGTTGAACAGATGCAGAAAAGGGATCAGTATCTTGTCCCATACACCATTCCCCAAATTTGTTGATTCTATAATTATATGTCCTGGTGGTTGACCCCCTTCTGGCAGAGGCAGCAAATTGTGGTCCTTGTTCAGAAAAGCCACCCTCAACGTCGCTTGATAACATCCATGCAGTCAATTGGAACATCTCTGGTCTGTCGTGAAGATGAAGACCTCTGTTCTGGGATATCAAGTCCCTTTGATCTGGATGAGGCACTGGATTGCCAACCAGAACGTCCAGCAGATCCGTAAACCATGAGCGGCCTGGACAATGAGGAGCGATCAGTAGTACTTGGCATGTATCTTTTGCAAGTTTTGGAATTATAATTTTTCATGAGTACGCATACATCCCTTATCAACTTATCGTCAGTGCATCTATTGCTAGAGCTTGCAGGTCTTGGATCGGTGACACATAACAGATCATTTTTGCAGTTTCTTTAATTGTGAACAGATCTACATTTGGTTTGCCCCAATGTTTGAATAGAACTTCCACTACCGACTGGTTGCGCTGCCATTCCATCTGACAACAGACCGTCCTTCGACTGAGAGCATCCGCAAAGAGGTTCAGTCTGCCCGGAATGTGCTACAAGAATAATATTTCACCCCTGGCACCACAGCAGATGATTCCACAAACATACACAACACCGCTTGTCTGTCCTTATTAGAACAATTCTCTCTTGAACTAGATTCTCGAACGTTACAAGTGCAAATTTCACTGCTAACAGTGCCAAGACATTTATATGTTTCTGCACATTTGTCCGATCCCAATCTCCCGACACAAACCGATCATCCATCACAACTCACCAACCTATCGCAGATGCATCTGTGAAAATCATGCACTGTGCCTGAGGAGGATGCAATGAAACATCTCGCTTTCTGTTCTGATAACCACCATTGTAGGTGGCTGCTTTACTGGCATGATTGATATCCTCAGTAACAGTGAATCAGTCCTCTGAGACCAGAAAGACATTAGATACATCTAAATCGGTCTCAGTCTGAGTGCAGCATAAGTCACTACTTTCTCCAATGACATTAGTAAACCTAGTTTCTTGAGAACCTGACATGGCGTCAGACAAGATCCTAGAGATATTGATCTCATGCTCTTGACTGCTTCCCACTGGATAAGCCATGACCCCCCCCTCACCCACCCACCCCCACCCACCCCCACCCACCCCCACCCACCCTTGAGATTGAAAAAAATTCCTGATTTCTCTAGATTGACAATCCATCCCAACTCTCGAAGAAGAAGTAAGACAATATGCAGATTGCTGCGGAACAGCTTTGTCTCTCCATCGAAGAAAAGTTGTCATGGCGAGAATGACCTAGAAGACGTTGGGTGTCATCGTCAGGCCAAACGGTAATGCGCAAACTACAGGTACTTCCAAAAATGAAGTGACATCGGAATATGAGAATAAGCATCTATTGACACCGCACACACCTCTTTTTCTCAATCCTGACATCACTGCCGCCACCAACTCCATCTGAAATTTTGGTAAATAAGTAAACTTCTTTAACGGAATTGAGATTGAGAACCGGTCTTCAACCTCTGGTATGTTTCAGACTGAGCAAGATCATCGAATAGCAACCTTGGAAGGCTTGATCGCTAACTAAATGAACAGCATTCTTCCTTACGTCATTGATTTCTGAGCGAATGACTTCTCCATGATCGTCCTCCATTGAAACGGGAGTCCAAACAGGAGTCGTAGTTAATGGAACCTAGGATTTCGGATGAGCCAATCAGGTTTGTATCCACTTCTTAGCCAATGACAGAGTAAGCAGTCTTGCACGACCTGTTCCCACCGTCTTGAGAACAGTTGAAGTCTGCCTCCAACAGCTCTGCACACAACTCGTGGTCGGTTACTTGAAGACGCTGATGCGCTTGGGTGAATATTTACGACTCCCGACATCCCCGACGCCACTGATATGGACCACGCCAGAAACCCCTGAAGACCACAACCCCACAGCCCCCCCACAGCTTCTTGGTATACGACGGGCTGGAAACGGCATCTCTATGGTCCTTTCGGTAACCACTTTATCCGGCACAGCCACCTAGTGATGGGAAGCGATACTATTTTTGTGATCGATGATTGTTTTTACATACTAACCGATGATCAATTAATGATCGATCATAACATTTTCTTATTTTTTACCCATTTTCAATGCAGTAATTATAGCATGTTCAAGGATAATTACCCCTTTCAAACCAAGTTGCGGGTACATTGTATGACAGATTTTTAATAATCTATGAAATAATCTGTTGAATATTTTGAAACTAATTTGACTGAAAGCTGTTGCTGCCTTAGCCAGCAACAGCTTCCAGTCAAATAAGTTCCAAAATATTCAACATGTTATTGGTATGGTTGCTTTGAAATTAACATACTATTTCAGATCGATTATTCACCGGATCATGTCAAAGTGGCTTCAAACGTGGACGCAGCTGCGCAGACATTGTATGGGCTCAACGTATGTTTGTGTGGGTAGTCATGTCCAAACACTGGGACTTCCACAAAATGTGCATTGACATGTCACGATCCTTTGACACAATTAAACGCTCAAAGATCCTAGATGTACTACGCCAGGCCAGTTGCAATGAAGATGAGCTATGACTAGTGAGACTACTACTTGCAGACACCAAGCTGAGAGTACGAGTCAAGTCAGTGATGTCTGTAGAGTTTGAGACATCAATCGGCTCCCCACAGGGAGATAGTGTATCTCCAGTGCTTTTCACCTGCTACCTTGCTGCGGCATTGAAATTTGTGCAGGAAAGTTCCACAAGACCAAACCCCCAGTGTCAATACTGGGCATGCCGCTAGAGATTGAATATGCCGACGATGTGGACTTCGAAGACGAGGAAAAGAAACCCCATGACGAACTTCTCCCAATAGCTGCAAGCAAACTAAAAATTAAGAATCTCTTTATGAATGAATCCAAAACAGAGTTCACCCACATATACCTATCGACAAAGAATGAAACTATAGAAAATGACGACCCACTACGTGGCGGCGAACAATGGAGGAAAAGTAAAATCCTGGGATCACTGCTTTGCAGTACTGCTGACATTTCTGCACGCTGCCTCATGGGGAACATAGCTTTCCAGTCCTTCTGGAAGCTATGGATTCGTAGATCAAAGATGCCCTTGATAAAGAGGCTACATTTATACAATGCAACCTGCGTATCCTTGATGCTGTATAACTGTAACAGCTGGGCAGCTCCAAAGGCAGCTCTAGACAAACTCGATGCCTGCCACCGCAAACACCTATGCACCATCACTGGACACCGATGCACTATACAAGATGTATAATACGTCGCCGCTGTTTGTAAAAGTCGCCCAGCAAAGATGGTCCATGTTTGGCCATGTGCTAAGGATGCCAGAAGAGACACCAGCACAGAGAACCTTCGAATTCGCCCTACTCAGAGCCAGCAAATACAAAGCCAGGAGAGGACGTCATTGCATAAATCTGCTAACCGTGTTACGAGGTGACCTCAAGAAAGCAGGACTCGGTACACTCAAGTCAAGAATGGACCTGAGGAAGCTAAGGATTTCGGCTGAGGACAAGACACAGTGGGCTGATGTTTCTACTACTACAGCCGCAGAATACATTAATCATACATACTATTTCAGTGCTGAAAGAATTAATGTCTTAGACTAAGGAGCAATACTACATAGTTGTAACAATTAAATTTAAATTCTTTTCTAAAAAGTATTCGTTTTCTAGCTTGACCAGTTAAAATATATTATGATAAAGACTAAACTCGAGAACTAATTGCCTGACGCTTTCTTGGTTTAAAAAGAGTCTGGATGTCAATGGTCAAATTGTGACCCTTTATATATGTTCCGAGTGCGGGTAACCTTGCTACATCTGATCAGGGTGCGGCTAATGCGGGTATGCAGTAGTTGTGATTAACAAACTACATGTATTTGTAGTCAATCTTTCATCGAGGGCTATATCACAAATTATAAAGAACGCCCTCGACCTTGGACTAGGTTTTAGTCCCACCATCATAGAGCCAAACATGGGCCAACTGTATAAAGACCTCACTAGATTCTTTAGAAGACTTAGATTGAAACGTCACTTCCAACATCCACCATACTTTGGGAACGATTCCTCTATAGATGTCACTGACACAACTGTCACAACACAATCTGACGATTTCTACGACAAACGGTCAAAGAAATTTAAACCATCTAGTTTATGGACACCCATCCAGGCAATGACGCCACGCTAGATGCGTTTATTAGAGCAGTCAAATCCGATCTGGTCAATTCCATACACAGGAGATCAAAATCGGACAATCTTTCCAAACCACAAAGGAAAGAACTCAAACTATTAGCAGACGACAAAACCATAGTTATCAAAAACGCTGACAAAGGTCAGGCCACTGTCATACAGGACTCAGCCTCATACAACTCAAGAGGCTCTAAGACAACTAAACGACACACGATTCTATTTAGAACAGGACACTGACCTCACTGCCCAACACTCCGAAAAAGTAGAAACAGCTATAACCTCTATGTTCCTGAATTGTGAAATCACCACTGACATCGCCAATGGCCCAAGAATCGATAACCCCAGCACATCGAGATTCTACCTGCTGCCAAAAATTCACACGGCAAAGGATGGCTCTTCCATCCCAGGCAGACCAATCATTAGTGGCAATGGCAACCCTACTGAACTCATCAGTAGCTTTGTAGATGAACACATCAAAATTCATCTACCAAAAATAACGTCATATGTCAGGGACACCACTGATTTCATAAACAAACTTGAATCATATGGTGTCCTACCAGAAAATGCTCTTCTTGTCACTATGGGTCTCTTTACACAAACATCCCAAACGAGGAGGGTATTAGAGCTACAGCGAAATTCATCAGGGACAATGGCACCCCGGGCCAGGCCAGCCCCCGGTCGTTATTGTCTCTGCTGAAAATCATTCTGACATGCAACTTTACTTTCAACAATAAGCATTACCTCCAAATTGGACGGAACAGCCATGGGTACAAAGGTAGCACCTAGTTATGCCATAATTTTCATGGCGGACCGAGAAAACAGACTACTCAATAGCGCACCACACCAACCGGCTATTTTCCTGCGTTATATCGATGACATCTTCATACTATGGTTAGAAGGAAGGGAGAAACTGGATACATTCACTAAACATATGAATACGTCACATGACACCATCAAATTCACAGCTGAAATCGCATGAACTAAAATGAGCTTCCTTGACACACTAGTTTCGATCTCGGAGAAACAGACATTCCAGTTCGACTTATTCACCAAACCCACTGACACCCATGGGTATCTACATTACCAGTCAGCTCACCCAGACTCCACCAAAGATGCGAGTCCATACGGTCAATTCCTCAGATTACACAGAATCTGCAGCAACATTAAAGATTATGAGAAACATGCTCGTGACACAATCACACATTATGAGAATCGTGGTTATCCCACTAATCTCTTAATAGATAGCTACAACAAAGCTATCCAAAAGGAGAGAATGTCACTCTTAACGCCGAAAGAGAATAGAACCAAAAACCAAAGGATACCTCTTATCACTGACTATCACCCACACAGTATCCTTCTCAAAAAAATCATCAACTGACACTGGGATCTCCTTCACACCAGTCCAAATGCAGGGACACATTTACCGACAAACCACTCTTTGGCTATAGAAGGAACCCAACGCTTAGGGACCAACTAGTCCGTGCAGATTTCACCTATCCCGCTATCAAAGGATATCAGGGCAGTTCGATACCAAACAAAGTAGAACCGTGTCATAAAGAACACTGCACCTTTTGCCACAAAATGGAGAAAGGGAAAACTTTCCGGAGCACACACACACGTCTAACATATAGATGTCATGTGAAAACGCACTGCTCAACAATGAATGTGGTGTATCTCCTAACCTGCTCCATTTGCAACAAACAATGTGTAGGAGAAACTAAGACAGAATTCCAGACCCTTATCAAAGAACATGTGAGAGATGTCTACAAACATAAAGACACACCGGTCGCACTACATTTCAACCTGCCAGGACATGATACAAATAGTATCAGATACAGAGTCATAGAGGTTCTGCGTCACGACCCTGAAAGGACTGAAGCCACAGCTTCACGCAAGGACCGCGAATCTTACTGGATCCACCAACTCCAGACAATTGATCCTGTTGGTATTAATCACACAGATTGGTAACCCCCACACCCTATGGGTGTAACACAAGTTAAAATATATTAAGAAATTTATAAACAACCAAAATCGATCTCTGAAATCATGATCGATCAGTTGGTTGAACATGCAAACAAATCAATCATCGATCAACTCGATTAATCGGAACAACACTACAGCCACCCTTATTTGGTTCTCTATATGACGGTGAATGAGCATCACGACCTGCTGGACAGAAGGGCAATCATTGGAGTTGACGAGCTGGTTCCTGCTGTTTTGATCGATAGGGCTGTGTCTGTGCCCTTTTCATCATCTTCCACGACTTACCAACACCCTCTTGTTCGGGCACCATTGACACAACATTGGAGTGCTTGACATGGCAATCCACCTAATAAGCCTGGACCAATAAAGGGAGCTAAAGTTAAAGCAGATCTTAACTCTGGTCCTGGTTCTACGCAATCGAGGACCATTCTCCGTCACTCAGCCAATGTCCTAGTGATCACACTGGCCAGGCAATCTTGAGATAGGCACATGGCATCCCAAACAACTCCTGGAGCCGCTTATGGCACCTCAGCTCCTTCCGCCGTGCAAGTCACCATCCTGTGCAGGACGGTACAACCATGCGGACGTGGCCGCTCGTAACGCGTCCTTAATAAGTGAAAGCTTATTAAAAGCAGCCATGAACGATCCTTCGATTTCCCTACTAAGGTCCTCTTCGGCGCTTCTCATTCCTTCATCGATAGATAAGGACCTCAAGCATACTGATGATAGGATTACGAACCCTGCTCCTGATGCCTTTGGGGCCTTAGGCAAAGAATACTCCAGCTGGATAAACAGATATGATGCAACCTATAGCATATTAGACTTTTGTTCGTCTACAGCAAGAACAGACATGGTCAAGGAACCACGGGACAGTGCGCTAGCTGCATGCTCTGTCATGCGTTCTATCACTTGGTCATGCTCAGAACCCTGATTGGAAGATAATCTTAGCTGATTGGCCATCCATTGCAGGATCTGCACCCACTAAGCCTCTGAACAGAACGAAGACTCGTCCATCAATGGACTACTGTTTTCGTCCTCCTCACCCTTGGATGCCCCGTGCTGAAAGCCGACCCAGCTTCCAATTCGAAGGGAGCCTGCTACTTGCAGCTTCCACGTCCATTGAATCCACTGCCATGGTCTCGATCACCTTGCATGTTCCTGAAGGGTACTGTGCTATCGAAGCCGCAGGTACTTGAGATTGCATGGTTCAGACACGACCTGTGAAATCCGTATCTGGAACGCCGACGGGAGCGATAAAATATGCTTCTCCTTGCAAGACGGATCCCAAAATTTCTGGGTGGAAGATTCTTGCTGGCACGTCACCATCGCCGCCTGTTTGAGTAACTTTACGAACACAGGAGACCTCTGGGATGAAGCGCCATACACAACTTGGGCATACGGACGGAAACTTCCGCCAGCAGCATTTCCTACTCAGGCATCGGATCTGTGCCTGACATGAGAGGAGTTACGGATGCAGCTTCTTCCACACTCAGTAAAAGACCACCGATTGGTTGTCCCTCTACCGGATGCAACGCTAGAATGCCTGATGTCAGCTGGAATGACTCAAACATGGCCTTGAACTGAGCTACCCAGACACCCAGTGCCGCATCCATACATGTGTTAAGACGCTCCTCAAGGCACTTCATGGTTGCCTCGTTCGCTCTTGTAGGCTTATCTCTTATACCACGATCCAATCACGCGCGCCGATAGTAATGTAAGCAAATTCTGATAAGCCATACTAGAATACTAGTGAAACAAGCCACTAAATAAATTAGGCTAAGCAGGTCGAGATCCAAGTTAAAACAGTTAGAAAATACTTAGACAGTGAAAGAAAACTTTACTATCTAAGATAAAGGTCCAGATAAGAAGCGGTTACCTACAAACACCATCGCTAATAACAGCGAGAGCTAACATCGGCCAAAGGACCAAAATGAATGCAATGATTACGCCTAATCAAAACAAGCGACAACTATAGGCCGCCGCCATCTTGGCTCAGGGCGCATCTATCTTGAAAAGGAACTGGTGTCGTTAACCTATTAACAGGGTACCAGAATATACTTATAAACAAAGCGGGTACCAAGCTTACTCCAATAATGGTGATGATTTTAAAACGTGCCAATTTTTTGAAAATTTATACAAGAATTACAACAAGTATGCAGTTTTTTTTTAGAAAGATACAACCTGCCCCTATGACGATTTTCCTTTACTGTTCATGATTCCAACATTCAGTAATTAGGGGAGCACTCACGAACAAAACAAAGGGTGAAAATTTGCAGAGCAAATCACGACTAAACTTTGTGCGAAAGCAAAATAGACGAATCTGCCTGTACCCAGGAAGTGACTCACTACCTGGAGCTTTAGTTAATTCCTGGACACAGATTGAGCAGGTCCACGGAAATGTGCAATGTTTTCACTGTTTATTTTGAGCAAGACTACATAATAAACATTATCATAACAGTACGGCTGGTAAGTATTATTTAAAGTAGAAACTAATCTCATTGCTGAGTCATTCAATGTTAGATCCACCAGTCGTCACCATCTCAAAACCTTATTTTTTGTCGAAGCTGCAAGGTTTTAACCCTTAGTTATGTATATTTTCAGGATCATGACAAGATGTGAATAAGTTATTACCGTGGGACAGAAAGTTTTGGTAAATTTTAACAACTGGTTATTTCTGGAGCCAAATTTAGTAACTTCTTTTTTCACTAGTTCAACACAAACATTTATGTTTTAAATGCAGGGCAGATTGGGAAGTCTTTTAAAAGATTTTCTGGACATTTTTGGAAATTCAAGAAGACACCAAAAATATACCAATCAAATTTCTGTAAAGAAGTTTTGAGGTCTAACACCTTAAGATCATTCAGACAAATTTGTCTGAAATCAGTTCAAACAATATTCCCTTGACATTTTCAGAAATCCAGGTTGTCCACCACAAAAACTGATCAATCAATATTCTGTATGGAAGTTTTGAATTTTCAGAAATCCAAGATGATCGCCAAAACATTGACTAATCAAATTTAAGTACAGATCGTCTGAACTCTATCGCTACAGGGACATTCTAGCTAAGTTTGGTTGAAATCATCCTAGTGATTAATGAGTAGTAGGTTTTTAAAGATTTACTGGGTGCTCTATTCATATTAGTAGCAATAAAATTTAACATTCAAATTTCAGCATGGATCATGTATAAGGTCTGCAGAATCCAAGACCACTGTCTTTCCAGCCAAGTTTTGTTGAAATTGGACCAGCAGTTAACGAGGAGTCATGTTTGAACAAATTTCCTTGACATTTTCTGAAATCCAAGACGGTTCCAAAAAACTGATCAAAAAATATTCAGAATAGAAGTTCTGAAGCCTATGCACTTAGGGCCTTTAGAGTCAAGTTTGGTTATAATATGTCCAGTGGTTAATGAGGAGTAGCTTAGTAGAGTATCCTGGACAATCAAAGCTGACCATCAACAAAATTGACCAATCAAATTACTGTAAAGATCTTCTGAACTATACCACCATAGTCAAGTTTGATTGATATTGACCCAGCGGTTAATGAGGACCACTCTTTTAAAAGATTTACTGGATGGGTTCAGAAATATGATAAAAAAACTTTATTTTTGACAGTTTTTATTGTCTAATTCTCGTTTGTTCTCTACTTTAAGTTAGTTTATGTTACTCCATATTGTAAAGTAGATAACAGACCTATCACAATGCTGCCTTTGACACATGCGCCATTTTTAACTGCTGAGTTTTTGCAAACGACATATTTCGAAGGTTATATCTCTGGACAGGCCAAATATTTTGAAAACAATTTGACTGAAATTTGTAGGTGGCTAAGTCACGAACAACTTTCAGCCAAATTGTTTTCAAAATATTAAGTTTGTTAAGATTTTTTCTTTATTGAAATTATTATATGGTGGCTTGGATCAGCGAGACAGTTAAGTACCCTCCTACTGTACTTATCTACCATTCATGAAACTGGATCCTGATAAACTAATTTCAGTTGATAACGGCAAACTAAATATTAAGAAGCTTGTTTGTATCTTGCAATCTTTCTTACCTCCATTTTGATCAATCCATTGTAAAGAGTCCATATGAGCGTTCAGAATCTTTGTGATCTGCAAAATCTATAAAGACAGACAATATGACCATGTAGCCTAATAGCCGGCTTATCGGTATTCAACACTAGACGAAAAATTATATGGTTTGAATATTGTATTTTGTTATATTTAGCAACACTATCAACAGTAATCATTAAACCTTTGGACCGTGAATTTATTTCGGCAGCAGGAACTCATCCCGAGTAAAAGCAAAAGGACAACAAAACTTATTTTTAGATTTTCATATAAAATTATTTTAGATTATTTTATTTACATATTTGTAGGCTTGCACAATCATTCGATTAATCATGATTATTCTTTAGGATATGATTATGGATGATAACAAAACTAAATAATCGAATAATCGAAGATTTTCAATCTCCAAATTAGTTGTTTTTTAAAACGCAAATTAATGTAGAATGCCTATTAGTAGCCTAAGATCCTATTAGGACAAGGTGTTCAATTTCCACACCAATCTGAGAAATCCATTCGCTAAAATGGTTAAAACTCATAGACTACACCACGAAAATTGAACCATTTACTGGTACAAATTTTTGCTGCCTTATGACTGTTTAATGAACACCTTAAAATCATCATCACGGAAGTGAAATTACTACATGAGACTGCCTAAATATTGCGTATCCTTTAATAAAGATCATTTATTACCGTAAAAAATAATCCTAATTTTTGCAGGTGTAGGGCGGCTCGGCCAGATGGGTAGTGACGACCGCTCCGGGTATGTTCGAAGCACGCGCACCCCACCCCCACCCCCCCCGAGTAGGATAGTACATGTGTATAAAGCCATATAGGACGTTTCTGTAAAATGTCTACGTCGTGAGATCGCATACGCACGCGTTAGAGCTTCCCTGACAACACGTGTCAGCATTGGGAGAGAATGCATACTAAAGTGTTGGTGCACATAATTTCTTTAAATTCAACTATTCTCGTTGTTCTTGGTACCTATCAGGACCGGAATGAGACGAGGATTCCAAAACTATTTACCTTTTTAAAATCAGACCAGAAATGGCTGAGTTATCCTAGTTTAGCTCATTGAAATTATTTTCAAAATATTACTGGGATGTCGTAAACACGTGTATGTACTAAATGAATGGGGAAGATGTCTATCACGTGACAGCATCCTCACCCTTCCTATCTGCACGCTCATTAGCTACAGATCGCCCGCTAATTGGCTGGGCATCCTGCTTATGACGTCACGAGTAGTATAAAAGGAGCGAAAAACCAAGAATCGAGACCACACTTCTGCGAGAGAGAACAAGTGGCATGTTGTGTGGCCAGAGCAGTGCAAGACGTGGGCAACTGCTTACTGACTGTGGTTCCCTTATAACCGAAACAGTGCCTCTCGGAATTCAGTTCTTAGTCTCTGGCCCACAATCGAACATCCGCATCTAAGTTTTTGTAAGCCCTCGGACAGCCATCCGGGGGCAACTAATCGAATAGAAGAGTCCCTCACTTCGGACACTTCAGAGGAGCCTTCCTGCGGATAGGCCCCGTGGCCCCGATGTAATTTCTCCAGTATGTAGAACGAGTGGTGAATCTTGGTGGACAACTCGTCAGATCTGCCGAACCACGCTGAAAAGTGGTGATCAAACTTCCGCGCAGCATGTCGTGTGTTAATTAACTTTTAGGCCGCAGTCTGGTGGGACTCTGCCTGGTATGCCGCAAGAGCTATGCGGTGTACCCAGGAATATACATGCATCTTATAATTATAACTTTCTAATGTAGCCCTTTATGTTATGGGCAACCTTCAAACTTTTGATACAGTACGGAACTTTCTAAACATTCTGCTTAATTATTTGTATTAGCTATTATGACTATCTAGTGGACATCCGACTACAGTCGTTCTTCTTCACTATCTTTGAGAGTGAGCCGCATCAACAGTTTGCCTGTGGAAATTTCCCAGCAACTTCAGAATCGTGCCATCTCACGTTCCTCATCTGTGACGCAGCATCTACAGTGATTTATGAACCTTTTCCGTACCGATGATTAACAGGTACGCATTTAGCTATATCTTTCTATTATTGTATTTGTTCATTTCTTTACAGGTACCGACCGGTCGTCTGAGACCGCATTTTATAATTTATATCGTTAATGTAAATATTATCCTTATTTTTTGTGCTTATGACTAATGACCACCGTAAGGTCCTATGACCTGATTTACTGTCAATACTGTGATAGTTAGTTTATGTATATGGCAGCAGCCATCCTAGTTACTTGTTTTGTTTATTTTACATAAAATACTAGGACCACAGTACGCTAGGCAACATTAAATCCACATCACTTTTTCCCAGCATTAATTTTACACTGAGGTCACTGTTCATATTCTCATTGCGGAAACCTGACATGTGATCGACTAAACCTGGCTATTCTAGCTCGATAGGATAGGTTTAAAAGTAGTTAGGGACAACCGCTCCTTAGGAGACATTTGTGTAAGCCTCTTTTCCGGATGTAACGGATATGTAACACCGCACACCGGCTAGACTGTGTAAAATTGGCCAGATACCTTAGGGCCTCTTATTATATTGAGTGATTGTCTCTTTCTACGCTCATCCAGCCGCAAGGCTTATTAATTGTCTGAAACTCCCATCGTCACGTTGGCATGATCCGACTTGGGAAACTATTGGGTTTCCAAGCGGTGAAGACCAATGTCGATTTTGCATACATCTCCTCTGTATTTTCGGATACCAGTTAGTATAGATAACCCTGCCAAAGTAGCCTTTTTATTGTAAAACATATTTATTTTAACCGGCAAGCAGTGCATCTCTGGGCATCCTGAAACTTAACCCTAACGTCAGGCAAACTAAACGAAATCTAGGATTTCTTTTTTCACGAGAGAGTTGATACTTACCTCCCTAATACTTTTGATATTGCTAAATATCGGCTTTCACTCAATAAAACACTCAGATTAAAAACAGTTAGGTGCCCCTACTGGGCAGGGAGTCAGAGGTAGTCCGGCGGATGCTCGAACACACGTGTCATGC